>JAJKFI010000017.1:4405576-4458557 GCA_029204185.1 Lerista edwardsae | reverse complement strand
TTATTATTATTATTATTATTATTATTATTATTATTATTATTATTATTGGCTTACAACATTAAAAATATAATAAATCACAGTGTTTACAATACTATTTTACTATTTTATCTGTGATTATTATTTAGCCAATTCATAAAAAGCATTTAATTTTTATTAGATATATTTAAATGAACCGGTCAACATATTTAAATAATTAGAATGAAATTAAATTAATATAAATTAAATTGATGTGTGGGGGTGGGGGTGGGGGTCTTGCTTCTTTAAATCTCAGGATGGTCCTGCAAGACAGCTTATGCATTCGTTTGTCTTTTCAGAACTTAACAGGATGCCGGCTGTGTCTTGAGAGATGAGTAAACCACCTGTTGGGCACAGAGAACGGCCAGTTCGTCCAGACAGAAAATTATTTTCTGTCCACCAGCTTGATCCCACAGATTAGAATCCAGTGCAGTGTCTGGATCTGCCTGGAGGGGCCAGGGCTGCTTGGAGTTTGGTGGCTGCTTTGAGCAGTGGCCAGCGACTCCCTACCTTTTGTCCTCCTGACCTGATCAAGAGGTGTGTAGCTGCTTTCCCATGTTCTTAGCAGCAAAGCGATCTTATGCAGGTCCATTTTACCTGGTGTATTCTTGTGTACCAGTGTCATTGGTCTGGTGTTTGAATTCGACAAAAGCTGCCCAGCTTCCCCCCTTGCAGAAACCATTTCTAGGACTCTCACGCGTAACATATACTGTGAAAGCATGCTTAGTGCTGGAAGCAACCTGAGATGATGTAAAGCTCCTTTTACCTGTGGGCAGGTGGAGGATGCTGTAGTTGGGGCAGGGAATCTGCAGTAGCTGGGAGGAGAGGCTCTCCTGTGTCTGGAATGCAGGACTGGTGCCATGCTGTTTTGCACCCTAGGCAAGACTAACTACTTGCACGCGCATGTGCGCGCACACACACACACTCCCCCCCCCCAAGTTGCCAACTTCCATTTTAATAAGACTTCATAAGTAATTATATTCAGTGGTGTCATCCAAATGATTTAGGAACAGGAACTCACTTTTGATTGGCACTGGCCGGGAACCCGGAACCAGCCACGGAGCCCGTTAGGATCCGGAACGCCCGTTCTGGTCCGTTCCCCCTGAATGACATCACTGCCTTCGCCCCCCTAGGAATCCGGAGTCGCTCCCTTTAACCCTCTGAGTGCCGGCCAACCAAGAAGAAAAGCTCTTTGCAGAGGAACTGGGAGGGGGGAGGAGGGAGAGTGAAGTGGGCGGAGTCAGCCCTAATTTTAACTAGTGGAACTGAGTTCCCCCACGTTCCCCCTGCATGACATCACTGATTATATTCCATAGCACAGTTGTGGTACTTACCTTGAATTTAGAAACAGTGTCAGTTAGTTTTTACATTTAAAAAAACCTGTATAGAACTGTGCCCCTGCAAAGGTGAGAACTGTGCCCCTGAGCTGCTTAACTGGCCTAATGATAGTACCGGCCTTGCTGGAGTGTCTCCTACAGATTCAGCCATTTGTGTGTGTCCGTGTCCGAGAAGAGTTGTAAAGCATTTCGTAGATGGTTGGTTGAAAGGAAATATTTGTTAGCTGTGCGAGGAAATGACGCAGAGAGGTCCTGCCACTGAATATACTGTATATTGCAATAGTCAGGGCCAGGGGCGTAGCTAATGAAAGTGTAGCCTAGTGCAGAGGGCAAAATGTTGTCCCGGAGGTGACATCAGAGTTGTATTGTGGTTTTCTGGCCATAACGTTTGGTAAAGATATTGCACTCTGGTTTGTTTCATTGCATTCTGCATTAAATCAGCTTTCCAATGATATAGAACATGATGGTATTATTCATACATGCCAAGGTTTTCACAATGCTGGCCACTAGTGTCAAGCTCAACCTGTTTCCCCCCAAAACTTGTTGCCCGGTGCAACTGCACCCCCCTGCACTTCTTTAGCTACGCCCCTGGTCAGGGCGGATTTACTGGCAGTTGCTGAGCAGGAGCCAAGCAGCAGAAAAAGGCCTTAGACTGAAGAAAGGAGTCCTTCCTGTTGAGAAGAGCCAATGGCCAGCCTGAGTTTCAGTACCTGGTGGCAGCTGTGCATTGTAGCCCAAACACCTCTTGGAAACCACTGCTTAACTGGAACCAGACCGCAGGTGACCTTCGTGCTGCTGTGCACTTCCTGTGATCGTGGCAGCACATTTTTCAGGAACCAGAATTTGGGAGTGCCCACATAGAACACAACTGGGGCCAAGGTATGTGCGACCGTGTGCCAGATCAAAGCTTTTTGCATGCTGCCTGCAAACAAAATAATGTTCATATCTGGGTTAAACAAGACAAGGATTGAACAAGAGCCTCTGAAAAGGCTCTTAATTGCCACTCTTGGAATCAGCAGGCTGGGTGCAGTTGTGACCTGGCACAGGGCTGGCCTTAGCCTCACGTGACCAATGTCATCAGATTGGGCTTTGCACTTCGGAGGGGCTCCACACCACTGCAGCGAGCATATCGCCTGCTGCAGCAGCCAGGATCTCTGTGAACTGTAAGTTGGGGGGGGGGCGAGCCGAGCAGCTTGACCTTGGGCCCTCCCACCTGCCCCTGCCCCCAAATGGCCCCAAATGGGCCTCCTGGAAGCAGTTGGCAGGGATGTCGTCATGTCACCACCAACTGTTCCCAGGTGCCGTGTGTGGCAATTCAAGTGCTTTTCTTGGTGAGTGGGGGCCCCTGCAGGAATGCCCAGTGGTGTCATCTAAATAATTTAAGAACAGGTACTCACTTTTGATTGGCACGTGTCGGGACCTGCCCACCGGAAGTGACGTCATAAGCCAGAAGTGAGGTCGTGGCAGGAAGGGACATGAAAAAAGCCCTTTTTGAGGCCTCAGATGATTTTAAACTGACCCAACCGTTGCAACAGTATTCCACAGCACCCCCAGAACATGTTAAGGAGGCCTGGCATCATGTTAAAACCCCAGAGCAACTCATTTTTCAGTGGCAAGGAAAGGAAAGGCTCCGCTCGCTGCCTGCCTGCCTGCCTGGCTCTGAGAACGTGCAGGCAACTCAAACATGCAGGAAATTCAAACGTTGCAGAGGGCGGAGTTGACGAGTGGGTGGGCGAATGGGCGGGGCCAGCTGTAATCCTAGAAACCGGTACTCACGTACCCCCGCGTACCCCCTGCATGACATCACTGGGAATGCCCCACATTGGGCCTTGCCTGAACATGTGTAAGCAGTGGGGAAATTGTGAGGGAAATCTACCAGGGGCTAGAGGCCAGGTCTACCCATGGCTCCAAGCAGCCAAGGGTGTGTGTGTGTGGAAGGGCTGTGGGAGTGGTCTGCCCTGGGTAATAACGGCGCTAGGTATGCCACTGACTTAGAACACTGGTCCATTCATATACATTTGGCACTGATATGGTGCTTTATTTAGCCACTGCTTTCAAAGGTCTCAGAGATTGATCCCAGCTCTTCCTCCTAAGATTCCTGGTTGGAACTGAAGCTGCAGTTCCGAACAGGACCCCTTCTCCACACAGGGCATGAACTCCAGCACAGCAGGCTGTAGCTTCTCCACTTGAACAGACGCGCAACGGCTGGAAAACTGTACCCGCACAAAACTTCATTTTGCTGCCTAAGCTGAGAACGTTTCAAGCGCCTTTTTCACATGAACTGAACAATATTCTGCCTTGAAACAAACAACGGGGTGGTTTTTCCCCCAGAATCTTTTGCTTTAATTGGATTGTTTCATAACAGCAGCCTTGCCGTCTCATTGCTCAGGTGTGAGATTTGACAGATAGATGCAGACACACAAAACGCAACAGGTTTGCACACACTGTGTATTCCAAAAAGGACTATTAAAACAGGAAACAAACACAGAAAGTCAATTTCTGATGCGACACCCACAGGGATGTCCAACCCCCTTCACCCAGCCCTGCATGAGCCGAAGTGGCACAAATGTGAAGTTCAGGAATGTGATGGGTTGACTCTCTTATTGCCAAAAGGGCAAGAAGGAATCCTGCAAGTGGCCAAGTCATTATTGGAGGGGTGAGGCACCTGGGAATGAAATGCTGACCAGGGAGGGGGGGCACAGGGGTTTCACATCATAGCACCCCAGTTGATATCAAAGGCTCTGGATCTGCAATTAATTGAGCCAAAGAACACCACGTGTCCCTCCGGAATACAACCTCCCAAATGCGCTTTTGCTCACTTTCCATTGACTTCAATGGGACTTATGCAAGCGATATTCCTGGGGTATCCTGTTCTCCCACCGCAGTAGGACTGACCTAGTCCACAACATTCAGCCCACAGAGTGCAGCAGGGGAAAGTGACCAGTCTTCCTCCTAGAGAAGCAGAGGCAGTTGCTTTGGTAGAAGGAGGGCAGGAAATTGCATTTTGCACAGATTCAACATTTGGCTGGAACCTTTGGAATTCCAGGATTTAAATTTAAGTACGTGAATGGCAAACAACAGCAACAACACCCTATCCAGATTCCCACTTTGGAAATTGATCTGTTATTTAAAACAACAACAACAACAAACCCAAAACCTTCAAAACCTTTTTTTGCTTGTGGATGAATTTTAAGGCAAAAACAGTATCAACTGAACAATAGTTTTTACACACCCTAAATCAAAATACATAACTGGAAATGCAAATCAGAAAAATTTATATTTACATTTTTTTGCAAATTCAGATTAGAAGACATGAGCTCAGTAATCTCCCTCTGCTGGCATTCAGTTCAGTTCGAGTTTGAAAAAGCATACCTTCACGCAAGGGAGTGAATCACACATTTAGTCTCATTCCATTCCATTCCCTTCTATTTAAATCCATTGTTTAGTCCATCAAAGCATGCTGGACAGACCTCTATAGCTTGTACCATCAAAATGCACTGCATCCTCTTTGGAATCCTTCCTCTTCCGTTCCAATATAAGATAGGAAAACCCCAGTTTTTGAACATGCCTACCTGAACAAAGAGTGCCCTGACTGACTGGGTTTTCCTACTGAGAAGCGGGGGGGGGGGGGGCTAAAGCCATCAGAAACCTTCCCCAAACCCATCTCAGCAATTGAGAAAAGCCATCTCCTTTCACACCTTAACACTGAATAAATAAGAGAAGCACAAAACAAACCACCACAAACCCAAACCTCCTTAAATCACTTCACCTATTGCACATTGCAATGGTTTGTATGCCACACCTTGTTCAACTAGCTTTGTGCTTTTTTTTCGCGAAATGTGCTTTGCCTCCTCAGCTTTTTATTTATTTATTTTCAAACAAAGCCTGCAGTTTTCCTCCACTCCTAAGCCTGGCTGGTTCCTTTGAGATTTTTCTTTTTCTAGCACAGAGCTGGGTCCATGAACCCCTCTGCCGACACCGGTTTGGAAAGACCATAAAAACAAGCAGCGCACAGCCATTCCCCACAATCCATGCTGAGACGCCATTTTGTTTCCACATGAAAGGCGGCTCCCTCCTCAGTCTCCTCAGAACCCAGAGCAAGCAAGGGGGGAAGGGGGCAGATGGGAAGGCCATCCTCACAGATAGTCGTCTTCGCTCGAAGGAGATGTGAGTCCGGAGTCCTCGGGGTCAGAGTCCGACAAGCTTTCGGAAGGAGTCCGGCTCATTTTCCACACGGTGGTGGAGAAGGTTTTTCCCCAGCTGCAGGGATAACCCACAGCCCTCAGCTGAGACAGCAGCTCCAGGGCCACCAGCCAGTGCCTTCTCTCAGTTCACTTGCTGCCTTTCGCACTCCTCTGTTTGCTCATGGCGGTCAACATCTGGCTGATGTAAGAGGTCAAGAGGTCATCCATCTTGTAGCCCTGCCAGAGAAGGAGAGAGTGAATCCATGCAGACGCGCTGGTGTGTTCTAGATCAGCGGCTCCCAAACTGAAGATCGGGACTGACCAGTAGAGCACCTAGACCACCGGTCGTGAAGCACCGAGAGCAGCCATATTGAAAACATGGGAAGATGGGACGCTGGAAAGCGGGAGGGCTGTGTGGTTGTTTTGCCTGTGTTGAGGTGCTGGGCTACTGGTACCAGGTGCTGGGCTACTGGTACCAGGTGGAAGGGAGTGGCAACAGGTTGCAAGCATCTTGTTGTCTCATGCCTCCCTGGGGCACTTGGTGGGCCGCTGTGAGATACAGGAAGCTGGACTAGATGGGCCTTTGGCCTGATCCAGCAGGGCTCTTCTTATGTTCTTATGAGGTTGTAAAGAGGCTTTGCAAATGGAAAATGGCTGAGAAATCAAACAACCGATTGCTGCATTCTCAGGAAGGCAGCAGGCTCTGGGGTCACAATGGCAGCACTTCCAGCCATGATATCACTTGCGCTGGGTCTCAGACAAATTGTCCTCCTAAAAAGTGGGTCCTGGTGCTAGAAGGTTTGGGAACCACTGTTCTAGATCACAGTAAGGCAACTTGGGGCCTAACAAGGACTTGGGGTTCCCACCCACAGAATGGTAGCCTGGAGATGGGTAGCCAGACACAAAACGAGCGCATGGGTAATAGAGCCAGTCACAATTGCCGTCTGTATCCCAGAAGCCACAGCACGTTGTGTCCTTCCTATTTAAAGATGTCCACCTCTGAGATTCTGACACCAAACTCTACACTCATACCAGGAAGGCTCTAAAAATGTGAGCTTAATTTTCTAAAATAAAAAAAAGGACACTGAACCCTGGAAGTATTACATTTCCTTGCCTAGACCTGTGGTTGTGCTTGGGACCCATGTCAAATCATTCAGAGCCCTGATGGGAAGACAAGGAGTGGCCAAGGGGGGGGGAGAAAGACCAACTCCAAATACTGGCGGGTCTGTGCCTGCCGCCTCCTGGTTCCAGCCTCTGCAAGCTGCATGTGATCACGGTTTGCTTTCTGAACGCTCCTGAGCCTCATCGCACCGTTAGCTCAGCAGCGTGTGCGTTTCCTTACCAGGGAAGTCTCACACAGCAGTTTGCTGCCCCGCACCAGGTTGCCGATGGTGATGTGGAAGTAGGTGTTGCCGCTGCTCCAGTTGGAGATTTTGGTGAAGGGGTGCGTAATGAGAATGTCCTGGGAATACGGAGAAGGCATCAGATGTCTTCTTGAACGCCTGCCACTGAACCCACTAAGCAAGCTATGGCTTCCAAGGCTTCCAATAGCCTTGGAAGAAGTGGGGGAGCTGTGTGGGCTGCTTTGGGTACTGAACACCAGCATGACCCGGTATCCACTAATTTGGCATCCACGGTTTCAGTTATTCACTGAAAGCATGGATACTGGGAGCACAATCCTATATCCCCGTTGTGCCGGCGCTAAGCTCTTGCACCGGCCAAACCCTGTCGCAAACATGGCGTCAAGCGCGTCGGCGCTACGGGGCTGGACCGGCACAAGCAGCAGTGCCAGCGCTCGGGCGTCGCCGCAACCATCGGCAGCGCCAGCCTTGCGCCAGTCAAGCGTTGGCGTCACTCGGTTGGCGTAGGGCTTCCATGAAGGTGTTCTAGACGCATTCCAGGGGCGTAACTGGGGGGCGCGGTGGGCGGAGACGGGGGTTGTGACGCAAGACGGCCTTAGTGCCGTATCCTAAAGCCCGTCCCCAGCGGCCCTCATTCAGGCCGCTCCCTGTCCACGTTCCTCTGAGCCTGCAAAACAGCAGGCACAGATCCGAGCAGGCCCATAGGGGTGACTGGGCTTACGCAGGTGCAAAGGGAAAATCTCCCCTTGGCCTGCAGGTTGCTGCTGTTGCCTCCCAATTGGCTTTAGGATACAGCCCTGTTATGTCGGCCTTACTTAGGATTGCGCTGTGGGATTCCTATTAAAAAGATAGGGGAACATTAAACAAATCTCTTTTTTTGCCTTGTTGCAGCAAAACCACTGATGTTCCCCCTATCTTTAAAAAGGCATCCCCAGTTTCCACGGTTTCAGGTATCTATGGCGGGGTCTGGAACGGAACCCCAGTGGATACCGGGGCATGCCTGCACATGGAGAGAGTCTCTGCTGTCTTTGTACGTGGGTTTGGTTGCATGCATAAGGCTCCAGCTGCACAGTTTTCAAGTGTTCTTGCACCGAAAGGATGCCCATGGAACCTTTCACCACTTTGGGCATTTCACTTTATAGCAACTGTGACATTGCCCTGAGCTCCTTGGAATAAGAGTAAGTTGGGGAAAGGATCGACAGTTCAGATGTCTCGCCTGCCCGTCTTTGCAGGAATCCTGAGAGCTACATCCCCCATATTGTCCCATGACTGTTTCCCTAAATAAAGTGATCACGCTATTGAACGAATTCACAGTATGGGCATTTAAATTTTGCCAGGGCTAAGCTGAAAGTTCTCTGGGGATAACTTTTGGCTTGATGTTTTGAGGGGGATTGAGGGGAGTGGTAGGGACGAATGTGGGGGAACTCTCTTATCTTTCTTACTGCCTTCTCCTCTTTATGGCCACTATTAGTTTTTCAGTGGCAGTGGCCATCTTTGTAGCCAGTGGTTTTTCCTCGAAAATGCCCCCAGGCACAACATCATGAGATGACAATGTGCCGTTTACAAGAGACATTTGGGGGAAAAAATGGTGGCTGCTCACCTGTGGTCATGAGGCAGACTGCCATTGCCACCAGAAGTCCCCTTTCACCATTTTCGACCCTTACAAAAATCACTGAAATAGCCCCCTGTATTTTTGTGAATGGGCAGGCCATTTCAATTTAACCTTACATTCCTTCTACTCTCCCCAGTTGGACTAGACAACATCCAACCAAGAGCCACAGAATGCTTGTCCTTCCGCTTTCTTTTGAGACGCTTCTTGCAGAGCCTGGCTTACCTTGGACTTGCGATCGATGAGGCTGACCCCATGCTTATTGATGGCAATCAGGAGGAGTTCTGGGTAATTGGGATCAGTTGTTTGCTGTTGGGAACGGAAGATAAGAAGCAAGGTCAGGCACTGAAGAATGGCATTGCAGGGAGTATTGTCATTATCATGGTTACTGCAGAAAGCTTCCTACACTTAAAGCAAATTCACACAACCATTTCCATTAGGAGTCCATGTTGACACCCTGATGGTGGAACTCTTTCTCCAGAGCCATTTCCCAATCTCAATACTCAGCTGCCGAGTAAAAACTGCCAGGCTTTTAATATCACTAATTGAATTGTGAAAGTTTTATGCTTTTTTTCTGAGTTCAGAGGTTGTATGTGTGTGTTGACTGTTTGGGCTTCCATTATAATTAGCACTGGTACAAAAATTTTCCAATTTTCATTATAATTAGCACTGGTACCCAATTTCACAGCCTGCAAATGGGGGAGGCAGGCATAAAACAGGGGTGAAAAGGACAAAATAGCACCTTAACAGCTGCTATCAGCTGTCTATCAGCTCCTTCTGCTGACTGGTGGAGCCGCTGTGAGATACAGGAAGCTGGACTAGATGGGCCTTTGGCCTGATCCAGCAGGGCTCTTCTTATGTTCTTATGTTCTTATTCTGAGACCAGCATCCCCTCTGAGTGGTCTGCACTGGGGCCCTTTGACAGGTGTAGTAACCACTATGAGTCACTATGCAACCTCTGAATATTCAGCAAGGACACCATCACCAACATTCAGATGATGATCACCTGAATATTCATCACAATATTCATCACAATCCCAGCTCTGCATCATACCTGGGGGTTGGGGGCTTGGCTGTGCACCTTACAGGGAACACAGTCAGGGACTTTCTGTGATTAGAAAACAGTGGCCAACAGCTGGTGGCAGAAGTAGTGCCATGAAAAGAGGGAGCACCAATGAAACCAGTGATAAGGAGGCACATCAGTTTCACCCTCCTCTTTATTCTCCCAAGACCCTCCTTAAGGCAATGTGACCGACGGGCACCAGCAGAGAGCATATAGCCAGCTGCAGCAGCCGGGATCTCTGTGGGCTGTAGGTCAGTGGGGAGAGCAGAGCAGCTTTACCTTGGGCCCTCCCACCTGTCCCCGCCCCCAAACTTCCCAAAATGGGCCTCCTGGAAGAGGTTGGCGGTGATGTCATCGCACATTTCTTGGTGAGTGGGGGTCCCTGCAGGGAGGGCGGGGGGCTCCGCAGGAATGCCCTGCATTGGGCTCCACCGCTGCTAGAGCTGGCCCTGCTCCTGATGACATCAGCTCCTGATGCCAACCTTGCCAGTTACAATACTGTTTCCAGTGGTGGTTTGTAAAGCCACCCTAAGTAAAGAATGTAAAGGAATTCAATGCCCTCTTCCCACCCCAGTTCCCTGGGACCCAGGATGACACTGAAAATAAATCAGGGTTTGCCTCAACCTTCACTTCGAAGAAAGCTGATCCAAACGTAGGCCACTTGAAGACAATCTTCAGGAAGGCAAGCTTGGCTTCTTCTCTCGTCTTGCCCGCGTGTTTGTTGAAATAGGCCACGATGGACTGCAAGAAAGAAGAGAATGTGACTCCTCTGTGTGCGTGCGTGCGTCGATCAATGAAATGAGATTGGCAGTGCAATCCTGGTGTTGCCATAGCGTCAACACAACATCGTTGCGTCAACACTATGGCATTAGCACCAACATGGAAGCACCGAGCAGCACCCCAACATCGGCGCTCGATGGTACGAGTAGCATCGGCTTGAGAGCGCCAACGGGGAGCCTCTCTTGCGCCGACTGAAGCTGGTTGGTGCGAGGGAGGCTCCATGTCGAAACAGCGTGGGGATTGGTGGGAGGCGGGGGGCAGGATGTGGGCGGGCTTGGGAGGTGACCATACGGCCACATCCTAATCCTGTCCGTGAGGCCACGTGGCCCCCATTCTCCACACGGTCTCCTCAGATCTGTGCCCGCTCTTTAGTGGTAAGGGAGCGAATGCTCCCTGCTTGGGGGGGGGGGCTCCAGCCTCTCCTATGCAGTGTTGTATATGGCGCTGCCAAGTCGGCCTCACCATTCTAGCGCTGCATAGGATTGCGCCCTTAACCAGTTAAATCAGCATACATTTTCATATGGCTAAAATACCAGCATTGAGGAAAAGAACAAACTTTATTTTCAGAGGTTTTAAGTGTATGCCACAATCTTAGAAGCCGGGTTCTGTCTTGCTCTGATAAGAGAAGGGAGAATGTCTGCCACATACTGTTTTTGTAAGTATTTACAGTATATTAAAAATAATTGATGTTTAACATTAAAAAATGCGTTGCACAATTGATTGAGAATGCTTATTTAGTCGATAAAAAAGAGTTTTAAACAATCAGTTAAAAAACTGTTTTGCCAGGGTAATGTGAGCTTTGTGAACAAAAAATATATACCGAAGTAACCTAAACGCACCACAAAGAAAACCTTGATTTTGTGGTCCATTTTTAATGATGCAAATGAAATTAAATGGGCATAATATTAGCAGGGATGTTCCGCAGTCACTTTTCACAAGTTGAGTCAAATCTTGAATCAGACTCAAGTCGAGTCATGAGTTGCAACTCGACTAGTGGAAAAATTTTGAGTCATTTTGACACGAGTCCCAAGTCATTTCGAGAAACAAGTCCTTGAGCAAAGCAAAACAAAAACCTTAAGACTTCCTCCTTCCCTCAAGCCCCCAGCCCCGCCTCCTGGAGTCACCTACCCCCCCTCCCACCACATCTGCTGTGGCTGTTGTCTGAAAGACAGCTTCCAGATTGCGCACGGGGTCTTTTGGGACGATGTGGAGGCAATGGCAGAAAAAAATGTAAGCAAGCACACAAACACTACTAAAGAGGCTCAAGACTCAAGTCAAATTCAAGTCATGACTCTTTTCTGAGTCGTGGGCTGCAAATCTTGAGTTGCACTCGAGTCAGTGACTCGAGTGCAACATACGTTGCAAAAAACTAGCGTTTTTGTGATTTGAGTCCGAGTGACCTACCCTAGAAGGATATTGCAAGGAGTACTATAGGGAAACATACATAGGATTCATCTTTCCCTACTTGGGTCCCATGGCTGACCTGAGGACTCATGATACAGCCTGAGAGAGTGACCCCTTGTGCATCCCATGTTCTCTGCCTTGGGATCCAAGATGGAACACATGTAGGATAAAAAAGGTAACAAAAGAACAATGCTAAACTGTTTTGAATGAAGATGCTATAAACATTCTGAGGGTGCAATCTTAACCTGGCGTTAGGCCAGCACAGTTAGGCCAGCAAAATTTTGCTGGCAGAAGGGACCATTATGTATGTTTGGACCAGTCTCGGAGTCAGGAAGGACAGCGCACACCTGTGTGTTGGCCTCTCTGATGCTGAGAGTGGTCCCTTGTGCCAGTCAAACTTCACTGGCTTAACTGTGCTGGCCTAACGCCAGGTTAGGATTGCGCCCTGAGTGTTGTAGAACTATCAGCAACTGTTATGCCAGTGGACAAGATGGTATAATGTTTTGGTAATTTATTGTGATGTTGCAGGTCATGGAGGAAAAAACAACCATGGAAATTTTATGCGGTTTCTTGTCTTCTTCCCCATGTGAATTTGCACTGGTCTCTGTCCTACAAACCCATCCAGAATCACTGGCCCCTGTCCCTGGCTGGAAATCTGGATTAAGAGGGTTCCACTTTGGAAGTTGGTAACTCTAGAGAAAGTCTGCATAAGAGACCTGGAGGAGGAGAGGCCAGAAGAGCTTGCAGGTGGGAGCCCGAGTGCAAACTTACCCTCTTCCAGTCATCTGGAGACAGCTGCCGGATGAGAGATTCGGGCACCAGCTCCTTCAGGAGTTTGGGGATGTTGGGGAAATAGGACTTGTCGTCTTCAAACTTCACCCTATAGATCAGGGCCCCCAGCTGCAGGACTTCCTCCCGGGTGCATTTATGATAGCCACGAAGGTACTTTGGTAGTTCCTGTGCCGAGAGAGAGAATTTTGAAATGTAAGAAGAGCAAAAAGGAGGGAGGTGATTTTTGCATTTGATTTAAGAAAATTCATGGCAGAGGCTTCTTTCTCCTGGTGGGGGCACAGATTAGCTTATGGCACAAACTTTGGAATACATCATGGAACTATAAAGTGGTCTCCTCTTTTCAGGAGCAACTCTTTTTCCATATTGGAATAATAAAAATGTGAGTCTTACTATTTTCAGACAAAGGGCTAAGTTGGTACAACAGTTTATGTTTTTCCTATCTTAATTGTAGTATAGATGTGTTAGAAGACAACCATGTAACTGAAACTCTTAACTTTTTCTGTATATGTAAATGTTTATATTTTTTAAAGAAAACGTTGGCATATTTGTTCACAATAACAGAGGAAACTTTATGTAGCCAAGTTTGCCCTGACAGCTGTTAAAATGTCATCTAAAACTTTCCAGCTGCGCACACAGTTGCCTGAATATTGTTCTTTTCCTTCTCTCACAACACCAGAACGCATCCACTACAATTGAGTGTTGGGAAAGTGAGAACAGATAGAAGGAAATACTTCTTTTACCCAGCGGGTAATTCATCTGTGGAACTCCTCGCCACAGGAGGTGGTAATGGCATCTGGCTTAGTTTCCTTTAAAAGGGGATTGGACAGATTTCTGGAGGAAAAGTCCATTGCAGGCTACAGGCCATGATGGGTAGTGCAACCTCCTTACGTTATTAGTAGGCTACTGCAAAACGCCAGGTGCAAGGGAGTGGCAACAGGATGCAGGCATCTTGTTGTCTCGTGTACTCCCTGAGGCATCTGGTGGCCGCTATGAGATACAGGAAGCTGGACTGGATGGGCCTTTAGCCTGATCCAGCGGGGCTCTTCTTATGTTCTTAAAATTTGACACCTGAGGTCAATAGTTACTTTCTAAAGCACGTGATGTGAAATCATTGCACTTTGTACCTTCCAGTCCTGCCTTCCATCATTGGCTTGTGGGGATGGGGATAAAACAGGTACACAGGGCAATGACCGCAAAGATAAACAACAACATGTGATGTGCTGTTACAGGGAAGAGAAAGTCAGAGACACCTGGAAAGGTGGCGGCTCTGTACGACAAGCAAAACGTACTGTGGGACTTTCATCCAATGTCTTTTGCTTTTCAAAAAGCAGCCTTGAGGTAGGCAATTTGGATCAGGCCACGGGCACAGCAGCCCCCCAAGAAAAGAAGGTGGAAAATGGAATGCAGAGGTTGAGCTCCCCCCCCCTCCCACAGCACTGCATATTCGGAGAGTACCTGATAGTAGTGGAAGATGGAGTCGGCCATCGAATCCTTTCCAGGTACAGTGTTGGTCCACAGTTTTTTCATGAAGAACACTTGGTAGGTGAGAGAAGGCACGATCCCTGCCCAAATCATTGAAAACAATGTTGGGTCAGAGGAGGTCAAATGTTCTGCACATCTGCAACAGCCCCTTTCTCACCGAGGTGGTAAACCTATGGCTGGACCGTACCAGGGGGTCATGGTTTGAAGGGTATTCCCACACATAGAAAATATTTTGCACATGGAAAACTAGCAAGTCAGGGAGAAATGATCTACTTCTAGCAAGGTGTTCATAGTGGCAACAACATCAGACTACAGCACTCAGCGGATTGACCTCGGGTCAGTCATTCTCAGCTGAGCCTACCTCACAGTGCTGTTGTGAGGATGATGAAAGAGTGGAAAATCAGACCTGAGCTCACTGAAGGAAAAGTGCGATTAAAATGCAATTTTTAAAAAAACTAAAAATAGACGAGGATAATGTCTTTCAAAATGTGGGTTGGGACCCGCTTTATGGATCGCGGCCTGATGTCAAGTGGGAGCCACCGCCTTGGAAGCTTGCAGGCCTTACTCTTGCTAGATTCCTTTTGTGAACGTTAACAGTTTGAATTTTCAAGTGAAATTTTTTTAAAAATTTGGTTTTAAGTTCAGTGATTTTACATCATATTTTGTCCTAATCTTGCTTTCTGTCAGGGATGTTTCCTGGCTGTACAATTGCTGCAGTCCAAGAAAGAGGGTTTGTATTCCAGGGGTGTCATTTTATTATGTCACAATGGCAGCACTTCCTGCTTGATGATGTCACTTCTGGCTATGACATCACTTCCAGGTTAATGACGCCATTTCTGTTTGGTCCCGACACTAGTGCCAAACGCCTGAGACTAGTGTCGGGACCAAACGGAAATGATGTCATTAACCTGGAAGTGATGTCATAGCCAGAAGTGACATCATCAAGCAGGAAGTGCTGTCATTGTGACATAATAAAATGACACCTCAAACTTTTGAGAACCACTGGCCTAAGGAGGATCATTCAAGCATGTACATCTCTGACACAAGAACCATCAAATCCCCCCCCACACAGCAACCCTACGGAACACAAAGGACACACCACCTTCTCGGTGGTGGCCCCCCAACTTTGGAATACCCTCCCCTTAGAATTAAGAACTGCTCCCTCTTTGGCAACATTCCAGTCTAAGGGCTGAAGACCTTTTTATTTCAAAAAGCTTTTAATTGTTGACAGGCTGGCTGGTCTTTGATACTCCTGCTTATATTTTATGATCCACAGGGCTTACTGTTGTTTTTTAAATTTTAATTGTTTTAATGTTGTTTTTAAATTATTGTTTTTAATGTGAAATTCTAATTTTTATTGTATTTTATTGCCATTGTTGTAAGCTGCCTTGCGTGCCTATGGGCAGAAAGGCAGGGTATAGATTTAATAAGTAATGAATAAATAATAATAGCCACATTGGGGAGCATCAGGACATTACCATCTTTTGCTGGTCTGGCTTTCTTGATCCAGTCTGTGAGATGTCTGACAAAGTCAAAGAAGAAGTCCCCCTCGGGTACACTGATGACCTGGAAGGATGCGCAGGCCATTAAACCACAACATTCAATTCCATGTGGCCTGCAGTCCTCCATATCTCCGTTGCTAAGGGCAGATGTCTGCAGTAACTCTCTGCTTCCAGAAGGTGCTCAGGCTGGGGCTTTGCCGAGTTCTGCAGGTTCATCCCCTGATGGGGAGCACCCGCCAAAAAGCCAGAGTTGGCCAACTGGAGGCTCCTGCTCGTGATTGCTCTCGGAGGAGACCACATGGAGGCAAAGTCTGCCTCGATTTAGGGTAGAGATTTGCATGCAGCCTGCCTCTGGATCAGCCAGTAACGCAGAATGACATCCCAGCTCCTTTGAGTGGCTCACCTACCTTGTCAGAGATTTTGACGAAGAGGCTGAAGCCCTCTGGCGATTTCAGCAGCAGGCGGGTGGAGATGTTCTGGCAGAAGTCCTTGGCTTTCGTGCTGGATTCCACTTCAAACGCCTGCCCCAAAAAGTGACATGCAGAGTTACTGGTTGGGTCGCAACGGTGGGCAGGGCCAGCCCAGGACCTCCTGGTGAATGGCTGCGACAGCATGTGGGAGGGGCTACATACACAGCACATTGCGGTGCCTGCAATACTTACCACATTGCCCCACCTGTAGCTATGCTCAGCGGCGTCATGCAGCCGGAACATTGGGCGGGAGGAACGGGTGAGCAGCAGCCCGCCCGTTGCGTACCGCTCCGTTTCGCCGTCTTCCCCGCCCCTGTGGGGGCGGGGAAGACGGCAAAACGGAGCGGTACGCAACGGGCGGGCTGCCACTCACCCGTTCCTCCTGCCTAGCATTCCAGCTGCATGACGCCGCTGGCTATGCTACTGTCTGGATGAAACTCTACTGCGAGAAGAATATGGCTTTACCTCATCGGTGTCATCAGGGAAGTACACTTTATGGAAAATCTGAGTGGTTTTGTGCTGAATCGCCTCCACTTCGACCAGATGGGGAGGGTATTTCCGGGAACCGTTCCTACAAAACAGAAGTGTCAAGACCGCCCAGTGGCGATGCCTCCTCCCACTGGTGGCCATTAAAAGATGAAAGGGGATATTATTGGCAGCAGGGCCAAACCCTAAACCTCCTGGTGCCTGAGGTGGCCGGCCAAATGCTGCCCCCTCCAAATGGTGTTGAGTTAGTCTCTGTTCTTTCCTCTCCCTGGACTGGAAAAGGAAGTGCGGGGAGGAGTAGAAGAGGAAATATGAAGAGTAGCCCACCCTCCTCCTCCACACTTCCTCTCTTTTTTTCAATCCAGGAAGTAGGAAGAAGGGGAGGAACAGCATCAGTCAACGGGCGTACAGAAATGATTGGCTTTTGCCCACCTGATGCCTGAGGCGACTGCCTCAGTTGGCCAAATGGATGGGCCGATCCCAGTTGGGAGGTTACCTGAGTGCTTTCTGTAGCCTCTGCATGCAGTCAGTTGCTAGCGAATGATGTTTCCGAGACTGCAGAAACCGCTGGACGTGAGGAAGGAGGATGTTACTGGGAGGGAAAAGGCCAGTGCACAACCAAAGCAGCTCCCAGCCTTTCTCTTCACTATACCTTTAAAAAAAAAAGTTGCAAAAATACATTTGCTGTATCATCATAGCACACCTTTTTGAGAACCAATAAAAATTCAATTAGAAAAATAAACCATTGCAAATCTATGCATTAGGGTTGCAATATTTAGTAGGTTCATTGTTTGATGAATTAATTGAACATTCTGTGTTTACTAAAAAGGGGCAAAATTGAAAATTTATTTTATTATTTAAACATTATTTTTCATATAAGAACATACAACATAGTCCCCTTTTCAAGGATAGGCTACAGCTGCTAAGGCAGCAATTTTCAACATTTTTCTTCTTGCGGCACACTGACCTCTATGGTCATCTCTATGGTTTTTGCCTCTTGTGATGTCACTTCCCACTTCTAGGAGACTCTTCCAGGCTCTGCAGCTCTGTTTCTAGGGCACCTAAAACAAACTGTCTGTCCCCTCCACCAGCAGAGCCGCAGAACTCAGAAGAGTTTTTCAACAATTTTCAACTGTTGTGCTCCAAACTCCCATGGCACACCTGTGGACCTTTTGGGCACACCAATGTGCCATAGCACACTGGTTGAAAAGCTCTGTTCTAGTGGAAGGAGTCACCTGTACACAGCCACACATACCAACCCAGATATCTTCCTTCCACGTCTATCTATTTGGGGAAAATTCAAGCTTGGCCTTAACGACTTGGGCACGGCAGAGAAATGGAGAGAATGGCGTCTGGCTCCAGCCACAGAAGGCTGAAGGTTCCACAACCAACATTTCAGGAAGGCACAGTGGTAGAAGTCGCATCTCTTACTTCATGTGGTTGTCTGTGAGCTGCTTCAGAATTTGGGAATAAATCTCATCCTTGAGCGGTTCGGCTTTCAAGGCCCCTTCGAAGATTTGGTCCGTGAGCTCGTTGACTGAGCGGGTTCTTTTGGAGGGGTAGTCACCCATATACTTGAGGACGGGTTCACAGGACCGGTTAAGGGTAGGATAACAAGGACAGGAAGGAAAAGTGCTTGGGGTTGGGGATGTCCTTTCCCCTGCTTAGACCAGGGTTGTCACACTCATTTTATACAGTGGGCCACATAGTAGTTATGATGCCTGCCGAGGGAAGTGATGTCATTAAGCAGGTAATGATGTCATTAAGCTGATCATGACCAGAAAGAAGCCCTTTTTTCCCTCAATTAGGAACTTACTAGCTGCAAATAGAAAATATGCCAATCTTGATAATATTTTCTAGATATGGGAGAGCCCAATTATCATGCAGGCTGAGAGAGCCTGAGGAGCTTCTGCGGGCCACATCCGTTCCCCGGGCCTTACATTTGACACCCCAGGTTTAAAGTGTTGTAGCCAACGTTGTAGAATAGAAGGGGCTGGACTAGTCTTTCTGCCTTTGGAATTGCTTAATGCTGAGAAAGATGAGCAGACAAATGCTGGAGACTGCGAGGGCACAAGCCTGCGCTGGAAAAAAGATAAAAAGGTTAAAAAACCAGGCGGAGCACATGTTTGCAATTGACAGGTGCAGTTTGAAGTGGCAAGGATGGAGAGGGAAGAAGATGATGCCATAATCTGGAGTGATGTATCCAATTTTGGCATAAATACGTTTGGATGTATTTGGGGGTGTCCAACTTTTGGCTGGGTTCGGTTTTGGCAATGCCGTCTAGTCGGACGGCACTCCACGCCAAGAGAAACAGGTGTCCAATGAAAAGATGTCACAAGTCCAGCCTGCAGGAGGACCTGAACACAAGGCTTTGAAAACAGGAAGAAGAATCTCACCTATGTGCTCTCACCTATTCCTGGCCAGAAGAAACTGTGCTGAGACCTGCAAGGATGTTGCTTCATAATAGGCCATAAGAACATAAGAAGAGCCCTGCTGGATCAGGCCAAAGGCCCATCTAGTCCAGCTTCCTGTATCTCACAGCGGCCCACCAGGTGCCCCAGGGAGGCATGAGACAACAAGATGCTTGCATCCTGTTGCCACTCCATTGCACCCGGTACTCTGGAGGTCACATGGTACTGCCTGAACCCTATTAAAGACCTCCAGGCCTGGTCTTCTCACTGCTAAAGACAACAAGAAGGGGACTCTGTCACAGTGTTCCTTATGAAGGAGGATTCAGTGCAATCCTAATCTGGAGTTAGGCCGGCACAGTTAGGCCAGCACAGTTTGGCTGGCACCAGGGACACTGTAAAGTATGTTTGGACCACTCTTGGAATCAGAGGTCAGCACACAGATGTGTGCCATTCTCCCTGACTCTGAGAGTGGTCAAAACACGCTTTATGGTGGCCCTAGTGCCAGCCAAACTTTGCTGGCCTAATTGCACCTCCCTAACTCCAAATTAAAAACAGGTTAAAAAACTAAGATCATGGCAACCACTCCCATCACTTCCTGGCAAATAGAAGAGGAAGAAATGGAAGCAGTGACAGAGTTTATTTTCCTGGGCTCGAAGATCACTGCAGCCATGAAATTGCAGCCATGGAATTAAAAGATGTTGGCTTCTTGAGAGGAAAGCAATGGTGAACCTAGACAACTTAATAAAAAGCTGAGACATCACTCTACCAACAAAGGTTCGCCTAGTCAAAGCTATGGTTTTCCCAGTAGTAATGTATGGCTATGAGAGATGGACCATAAGGAAGGCGGAGTGCCGAAGAATAGATGCAATGAACATGAAATTGGGCGAACTCCGGAAGCTAGTGAAGGACAGGGAGGCCTGGCGTGCTGTGGTCCAGGGGGTCGCGAAGAGTCAGACATGACTTAGCGACTGAACAACGATAAGCAATCCAGGCTAGGATTGCATCCTTAGTGGGATTCAACCAGTGGTGTCATTCAAATGATTTAGGAACAGGAACTCACTTTTGATTGGCACTTGTCGGGAACCTGGAACCAGCCACGGAGCCCGTTAGGATCTGGAACGCCCATTCTGGTCCGTTCCCCCTGAATGACATCACTGCCTTCGCCCCTCTAGGAATCCGGAGTCGCTCCCTTTAACCCTCTGAGTGCCGGCCAACCAAGAAGAAAAGCTCTTTGCAGAGGAATTGGGAGGGGAAGGAGGGAGAGTGAAGTGGGCGGAGTCAGCCCTAATTTTAACTAGTGGAACTGAGTTCCCCCGCATTCCCCCTGCATGACATCACTGGACTCAACAGAAGGCAGCATCCTATGCTCAATGGCCCATAGCCATGGAAAACACACAGCTCCAGGCAAGTGGTGGCCCAGCTGCCCATCGTCTCTCCAGAACCTCCCCCAGCTCCATTTGGCCCCACACTGGGAAGGATATCAATGAAGGCCATGCAAGCTTCTTGCGAAAGCTCCTCACTCCCCAGGATCTTCTTGAGCAGAGGCTGCTTAATCGGTTCCCGGGTGTAGGACCACATCTTGTCTTTCCCCCGGTTTTTGGTGATCATGACCCTGCTGAGAGTGTGCTTCGGAGGAGGCCTGGCAGTCAAAATAAAAGGGAGAGCGAAGACATGGTGGTGAGATCTCAGAGAGTCACTTTGCAGGAAACCGCGATCAGAATGATTACAGAGCTGGAGCACATTCCTTGCCAGAGAAGGCAACCAGATTTGGGGCTTTTTTCATTTTAAAGAAGTTGATTAATGCTGGAAAAGGAAAAAAGGTTGCGAGTTATGCCTACTTGGAGAAAATGAACACAGGAAAAGACCTGCTGGATCTGACCAAGGCCTGTCTAGTCTAGCATTTCCCATAGCAGCCCACCACCAGTGGCATAACTACATTGCAGGGACTGCAGTGAGCCTCTTGCAAGTAGCCCCTCCAACCTGCTGTCAGAACCATTCCAGGCAGTGACAGCAATCTGCTGTTGCCATCACTGCCCAGAATGACTCTGACAGCAAGTGGAAGTGGGTGTTTACAAGAAGCACATTGCAGTACTGCAGTACTTAGTATTATTGCAGTACTTACTATTATTCTGTAGGGACGTGGTGGTGCAGTGGGTTAAACCGCTGCTGCTGAGCTTTCTGATCAGAAGGTTGGGAGTTCGAGACCACGCAACGGAGTGAGCTCCTGTTGCTTGTCCCAGCTCCTGCCAACCTAGCAGTTTGAAAGCACATAAAAATGCAAGTAGAGAAATAGGGACCACTTCGGTGGGAAGGTAACGGGGTTCCATGTGCTACGGTGTAGTGTCATGCTGGCCACATGACCACGGAAGCTTGTCCTTGGACAAAACGCCGGCTCTACAGGCTTTGAAACAGAGATGAGCACCACCCCCTACAATCGGTCACGACTAGACTATTCGGTCGTGGGGAAACCTTTACCTTTACCTTACTATTATTCTATTTACTATTGTTGCAGTACTTAACTATCCATGGATTTGGGTCATTGAAGGTCCTCTGACCCTCATTGAGTCTGAACAGACACTACTGGAACCCCTCCCCCCCCAAAGACGATTTTCTGACACCCACTCAGGACATGTGCAACTGTCCACAGCCTCCCTGGGCCTTAGAATGACCATTTAGGCCAAAATGTGAAAACCGGAAGTGATGTTTTTGGCATTGTGAGGTGCAGGGAAGCCCTGGGGTGTCTGTGTGCCCAAATCCACAAATTTCTGTATCTGCAGGGGTTCTGGGAACGGAACCCCTGCAGATATTGAAGCACGACTGTACTTATCTCCCCACACCGGTCCCTGACAACTGGCATTCAGAGGTATGCTATGACTAAATCTGGAGATATTCATAGACATTGCAACTAATAGACATTTATACACCTGCTTTCCAGGTCTCCAGAATGTCCAGACCAGTGGCCATCATCACATCCTGTGGCAATGAATTCCAAGGACTTACTACGCACTATAAGTAGCATCTCCTTTTGTTCATCCTGAAATTTTCCACTGAAATTCATCTCATTCAATGACCCCTGGTTTCCTGAGTTGTGAGAGAAGGAGGCTAATTTTCTTTCCACACCGTGCACAATTTTATCTTGATCAGGTCCCCCTTTAGCCTAGTCCAAGCTTTAAAAAACCCCAAAATGTTGCCTTTTGTTGTAGGGAAGGAGAAAAGCCTAGCTGGAAAAGCCTGGCTATCCCAACACATATGGGAAGACAGCATTAATGGAGGAATATCCGCAAATTCAAGGGCCCTGTGGCTTCTCAGTCCGTTTTCAAAGCTCTACCTGAAATAATCATAGGAGAATTCCTCCAGGGTGTACGGCTTCATCCTCTCTTCACTGTCGAACATCACCGACTGTGCCGTCCTTATGACATCCTGCCTCTGGTCTGGAGTCATTGTAACCAATGCCTGGCAAGCAGAAGAGTTGTTTAGATACAGCAGAGATGCAGCAAACTCTGAAAAGAGGGGGTTGGACTCCCTATGTTAAGCATCCATTCTGGGTCAATTCTGGGTCAAACGTCAGGACGGCAAGGCTCCTGCCTTAGTTAAAAAAGGATCCCTATTGGATCTTGTCATAGTAAGTGGGGCTTTCCTGCCTTGCCTGCCCATCACGTCATGAAACCTTTAGGTGGGAGGGCTAATAGCCACTGATTTGGTACCCACAGTTTAAGTTATCCACTGATACCACGGATACTGGGACACCTGTTAAAAAGATAGGGGAACAGTAAACAAATCTCAAGGAGACTGCAAGGAGATCTAATTGGTCAATCCTCCAGGAAGTCAAGCCTGATTGCTCCCTGGAAGGACAAATCCTGAAGCTGAAGCTCAAGTACTTTGGCCACCTCATGAGAAGGGAGGACTCTTTAGAGAAGACATGCTGGGAAAGATGGAAGGCAAAAGGAGAAGGGGGCGGCAGAGGATGAGATGGTTAGATAGTGTCACCAAAGCGATGAACATGAAATTGGGCGAACTCCGGAAGCTAGTGGAGGACAGGGAGGCCTGGCGTGCTGTGGTCCATGGGGTCGCGAAGAGTTGGACACGACTTAGGGACTGAACAACAACAAACAAATCTCTTTTTTAAACCTTGTTGCAGCAAAACCACTGAGGTTCCCCTATCTCTAAAAAGTATCTACAATTTCAGGTATCTATGGAGGGGGGTGGTGGTGGTGGTGAGTCAGAACAGATCCCCAGCAGATAATGGGACATGCCTGTATCACAGCAGGGACTGAGATCTTGGATGCCGCTGTGAGGATGCTCAGGAGCTTCTAAAGGTTCCATGGATCGCGAGAACCACATTTCTTTTGGCTCCAGGCATCCCAGACTGATCTGTTTATGACCCTATCCAGAGTCGAGATCTATTTTTTTTCCAGCCAGGCAGGAGACATTTGGGAGATCAGTGTGGTTACTCCAGATTACTACTGAAGTGGATATGGTAGGTCCATCCATCTTTAGAATGCAGAGACTGAAAGTAGTTGTTAAGTGCAGAGAAGGCTGAACAAGACACGTCGTGGAATTCAAATTGAGTAAGAGAGAGAATGAGAACCCTAAACAACTACATCCACTGCTTGGGCTAAGGCAGTCTTCAGATATTCTGCAGGAAAGTCTGCCCAGCGAAGGACAGCATCTCTGTTTTCCACATACCACAATCTCCGGAGGAGGCATGGTGACAGTGGGCAGGACGTAGACGGAATCCGTTGGGAAGTCTCCTTTCTGTTTGGTCCTCTTGTTGGTTCCGTTGGCCCAGCCAGAGTTCATCACATTCTCTCCAGTGTCCTGGTCCAAGACAATCAGGTCTCCCTTGAGGAAGCCGAGGAAGCCGGACTCTTCGCCCGCTGCAGCAGCAGATACAGAAGTGGACACAGGCAGATGATTCTGCAATGACCCTTTTGGGAATGGTCAACATCTCATGGAATGGGTGATAGAGTAAGGAATAGCCCACCTACAGAACTATCAAGTTCACATAACTTGAAAAACGGGGAAACAGCTGTCAAACTGTTGGTGTATTGGAAAAGGCAGGAGCTACCCCAAGGAGTGAAGGAATGGTATCAGCAGTTGCCCCTTGTCCAGAGATTATGGGGTTAATCCCAGAACTCGAACCTCGGGAGCACAGCTGATGAGGCTCCGGCTATGAAGGGAGGCCAGCACAGGTGCAGATGGGTGTGGCTGATGGTAAAGCCTGCCTAGCAACAGACACCGATTGGCTGGCCTCAGTATAAAGCTGGAGGCAGGACTAGAGAAGGGAGGCTGGATAGGTACTGGAGGATGGTACCTGGGAAGGTGCTGGATGGATGGACTGCTGGCTGGACTGGGTGGACTGCCTGCCTGTTGGACAGACTGCCTGAAGGACTGATGGACAGACGGATGGATTGCTAGACAGGCTAAGGTAAGCTCATTGTGGGGAACTGTTGTATGTCTGCCACGCCCCTAGAGCCACCAAGTGGAAGAGGCAGTTGAGGCTTGGGCAAGCTGACTGCCTATTGTTTGGTGGTGGGGTTTGTTTGGAGCTAAGCCAGTGATGAGGGCAGTCTGGAGGAGGCTGGCCAGCCAGTGATCCCAAACAAAAGCTGCTGGAAGAGAGGAGGCCCAGTGGGTGACTGAATCCCCTCCCTCTTGCCTATCTCTGAAGCTGCTCTGTGGGGAAACTAGTTAGCCTAGTGTGGGCATTAGGGCCCTTGGGTAGGCCCAGCAGGGAATTTGGGGGAACAATCAACTACAGGGAGAGCGCAAGAAACAGTTGAGACCTCCAACTAAAAATGAAGAGTTTGCGGTAAGGAAAATAAGACCATGGAGGGATTAGAAAAAAACGTAAAACTTTACTCAACAAATAACTCTTACGGTCAAGATAATGTAAGAAAACTTAAATTTGTGACTGTTCCACATGGGTCAACAGTATCAGCCAAATCATTGTGGACAGACAGGGTACAAGTTCCCAGAATGGGAGGCTGTGGGTATAAAAAGCTATACACCAAAAGCTTGGTTCACATAAATCACATTGTGAACTTTTTCTATTGGAAAGCAGTTCTTCTTTTAAATTACATCGTCCTCATTGACTGTGCTGTCAAATGGCCATTGCTTTTATACACCAAGCTTTTGGTGTATAAAAGCAATGGCCATTTGACAGCACAGTCAATGAGGACGATGTAATTTAAAAGAAGAACTGCTTTCCAATAGAAAAAGTTCACAATGTGATTTATGTAACTGAATGAATGAATGAATGAATGAATGAATGAATGAATGAATGAATGAAAGGTTCCCCATTGCAAAAAGGTTCACAATCCACCAAAGGTGTAGAAGAAACAGCAGCGAAGAGCCACTGGAAAAGATGCTCTGCTGGGGGAAGAGGGACAAAGCTCTTTCAAAGGTGCCTCTTCGCCCAGGGAGCAACAGGAACCAAATTCGGCCTCTTCTCATCACTCGGCTCAGTTTCCTTACCAGGATTTGGGTTGTCCTGCAGAGCAACCACAAACTTTGATCTTTTCCTCAGTCCTTCCAGAAACGTGACCACCAGGTCCCGGATGTCCTCTGCGTTGTTGGAGGTGAAGGTGTATTCATCGCTTTTGATGGTGGCCAGAGTGAAGCTCTGGCCCTGGAGTTTCCCGCCTCTAGAGTAAGCGACACAGGGTAAAAAAAAATTCACGTGGGATATGGGGCTCTGCTGGGGGGCAGCCAAGAAGTTCCCGTTTGAGCCCATAGGGAGCGAATCCCCTTGAAAGCTGAATTTATGTTTTGCACATACTACATGACTCTGTCTAAATACATTTCCTAATTAACTCAGGAATAATAATAATAATAATAATAATAATAATAATAATAATAATAATAAATGTATTTATATACCGCCTTTCTTAAGATCACTAGATTTCTCTAATGACTGTAACTCAAGGCGGTTTACATAGGCAGACTTTTATTCACAAACCCGAAGGTTTTTACAATTTACAGAAATGTTCTATCTTTCAAGAACAACACTCATACAGATGGATCTTTCTGGATTTAGCCTTCTTTCTTAGCCACCCGTCTGTCTTCTGCTGGCTGATAAGAGGCTTATTAGCTTAGGATGTCCAACCCATCAATATTTCGAAATTTGTATCTGAAACCCTGGCTGTCTTCCCTTTCTCGCTCCTTTGCAGACCTTCTCCCTATCTTTCTGAGTGATTGTTGTGCTCCCCTTACAACTTCTGTCGCTAGCTTCTTAGCTGCGATTCTGAAATTAACCCCTGCATCGTGATTCACTATTTTCCTATTTCCATTTCCCCTTTTTCTTTTCCCCCCACACCTTACCTCTACTCGCAGAAATTGACAATTCCTGTGTCGATGTGTTTATCTAATTTATGTATGCCAATAAAGGTTATGGAAATGGAATGGAACTTACGCCGGAATGACGTACCTGCTGCTGGAGACGGCGGTGATCTCCGGAAAGGAGAGCTCCAGGAGGACTTGTTCTTGCTCATCCACAAAGTACACTCCTGTCCAGTTGACAGCTACGATCACGTCATTTTTGGGAAGGCTGGGACCTGGAGTTTAAAAGAAAACTGCAAGCGTGAGCTGAGCTTCAATGGGACTTTCGGGAACAGGCCTTCCTGTGCCTCCTGATGAAAACAAAAAAAATTACAGGGGGGGGGCAATTCTGACAGAGACAAGAGAGGATGTTTCAGCCACAAGCGCATGCCATAAGAACATAAGAAGAGCCCCGCTGGATCAGGCCAAAGGCCCATCTAGTCCAGCTTCCTGTATCTCACAGTGGCCCACCAGGTGCCCCAGGGAGGCATGAGACAACAAGATGCTTGCATCCTGTTGCCACTCCCTTACACCCAGTACCAGTAGCCCTCCACCTTTGTAAGAAGGTTGCACAATCCATCATTGCCTATAGCCCACAATGGACCTTTTCTCCAGAAATCCGTCCAATCCCCTCTTAAAGGCATCCAGACCAGATGCCATCACCACCTCCTGTGGCAAAGAGTTCCACAGATTAACTACCTGCTGGGTAAAAAAATACTTCCTTTTATCTCTTTTAACTCTCCCAACCCTCAGTTTTAGCGGATGCCCCCTGGTTCTGGTGTTTTGAGAGAGGGAAAAGAACATCCCTCTATCGACTTTATCCCTTCCATGCATAATTTTGTATATCTCAATCATGTCCCCCCTCAGGCGCCTTTTTTCTAGGCTGAAGAGCCCCAAACGCTGCAGTCATTCTTCATAAGGGAGGTGCCCCAGCCCCGTAATCATTTTTGTCGCTCTCTTCTGCACCTTTTCCAGCTCCACTATGTCCTTTTTGAGATGCGGCGACCAGAACTGGACGCAATATTCCAGATGTGGCCTTACCATTGATTTGTACAATGGCATGATAATATTGGCTGTTTCATTCTATGCCGCCATGTATCGCTTCCTTGGATCCTGGCCGTGGTCTCTTTGCAATGATCTGACCTGGCATCTATCTTCATTGTTACTGCAAGGCGAAGACAGTTATGCAGGGTTTTAAGACTGAGGGCGCAATCCTAACCTGCGCTGGAGCAGGCAGGCTGGTGGGCCTGCGCTGTACCCAGGGCTAGGCCCTTCCTTTAGAATGAATGGGAACGCATTGACTCCTTAGCGGCCATGACAGTATGTCCAAAACATTGCTCATTCCAAGCATTTCCAATGGGTTTTCGCATGATGTTTAGCGCTTAATCGTTTACTCCTGAAGTAAAAACTTACCAAAATAACAACGTGTGATCGTGGAGAAACATCAGTGGTAACCATATTATGAGTTAATATGCAATTCCAAGGTTTAATTCCGCGTAATTATATTACATTAAAATCTCTTCATAACACAAGTAGTTGTCAATAGGATAGTAATTCTTTTTTACTTCTAGGCTATTAAGAGTATTTTTTTAAACTTCTACACTCACCCCCCCCCAATAAAATTAACTTTCACACGCGCGCCGTGCGAGCGAGAGAGCCCTTCCGGCGGCAAACCTCGTCGTTCACGGCAATGATTCAGTCAGCCATTTTAGTAAATCCACGGCTTCAAGTCTGTGACGTCATGGCCTATCCAGCTATCCAACATCCTTGGCTGTACCCAGAGCAGGTTGGAGCCTGCACAGGGCACGGGCACATTCAACCCCTTGCTCCGGGGGGGTAGGCGCCAGCCACCCCATGCGCTATTCAGATCTGCGCCTGCTGCATCCAAGCTCCCCTCCCCTCCCTGGGCTGGTCCACCTCCTGGAACACCCCCACCCCATTCCACCCTCCCTCCCTCCCTCCTTTCCCCTGCTCAGAACTGCCCCTGTGCCAGCCACACTCAGCTGGAGCAGGAGCAGTGCATTAGGAGCTTACATAAGAAGAGCCCCTTTGCTGGATCAGGCCAAAGGCCCGTCTAGTCCAGCTTCCTGTATCTCGCAGCGGCCCACCAGGTGCCCCAGGGAGGCACGAGACAACAAGATGCTTGCATCCTGTGGCCACTCCCTTGCTCCCGGTACTCTGAAGTAGCCTACTACTAATGCAAGGAGGCATTATTGCACAAGCCATCATTGCCTATAGCCCACAATGGACTTTTCTTCCAGAAATCCGTCCAATCCCCTCTTAAAGGCATCCAGACCAGATGCCATCACCACCTCCTGTGGCAAAGAGTTCCACAGATTAACTACCCGCTGGGTATTAGCTTGTGCCGGCGCTGCTGTGTTGACGCACAGGTGCCTATGTCAGCGCCGTGCCTTTGCAGCACGCGCATGACAGTGCTCAGCCAGTGCATGTGGCTTGCACAGCCTTTGGGGAAGGGCCTGGACTGCGCTGTGAATGTGAATCTGGAGTCTGAGGTCTCTCCTTGTACATCAGGTAGGTTCTCACCTATTTATTTTACAAAATGGCACACCTGCATGTAGTTACTTATTTACATGACCCTCCTTCACCTCCCAGGGAAAAAGACGTCCCGGCGCTGAGCAGCAAGGCCCAATTTTCTTGGATTACCTGAGAATTTGAAAGCTTCGTAGAATCTGGAGAATAGTAAAGGCCACTTGAAACGTGCGAAATCTACCACCTCTTCCTTAACCTTTTTGGGGTCTGCTCTCTTTTGGGTATAGATTCCCTGGAAGAAAGAGGAAAAGGTCCAAACTGAGAGGTTAATGCAGTTAATTTCCTGCATGAACTGGGCTCAGGGTGGGAAATCAATGCCTACATTACCTAGCAGTGATCAAGTGCTAAAAGTGATCTAAAAGTGATCAAGCATTTGCAGCCTGCCCTATTCCCAAGGTTCTTGGAGCTTGAAAAAAGATAGTTTAAAAAGTGAAAGGTATAGCAACTTATTAATTATGAGTACTCCAAAGCCTGCTCAGACAGAAAGGCCTTGACAATGTTTTTGAAAGGATCCAAGACCGCAACAAGTTGCCTGAGGGACAGAGTTCAGTGTGGAAGACGCCAAGTTAAATATTCTGGAGAAGATTATTCCACAATACAGGTGGAGCCTTTTTATCCAAGAACTCTCGCGGATGCAAAAAACCCGCATTAAATGAAGTCATGCTGTTAATTAGAATTCAGCCTTTTAAAAAGCCTCTCTTACCATGCCATACTATGAGTGCAGCCATTCTCCAGGGGCTTAGAGCAATTAGTATCCATTAGCTGAGACCAAGGCAAAAAATGCAAAACGGAAGTGATTAATCACACTTCCTGGGATGAAGGAGGAGGTCTTATCTCAGGGCTAAAGAGATTGGCTACAGATCTCATGACTGCAGCTAGTAAGAAAAGCTTTTTAAAAAACTCTTAATTAACAAAGAGCTCTTCTCTTCTGCACTTGTGCTGAGTCAACTCAGCAGATGGGAAAACCGCAGGTGAGAAGGCTCTACCTGTATGGTCTTCCTGAATCCATTCCAAGAGAAAGCCAAGCACATTACCTTTTTGTGAGCAGCTATGATGAACTGAGCCCACTTCTCTATGGTCTTTGAAGGCGTGATCTCTCTGTCTGGGATGTAGGAGGGAATCAGATTCAGGAGTCTCTCCAAGACCATCTCTGGCCCATAATCGACATAGTATTGCTGGGAAGCCAGCTCTGCAAAATCTTCTTCCTACCAGGAGGGGGATAAAACAATGAAGCACAAGGACCGTTTTAAAAAGGAACCTGTCATCTCTCTTTCCTCTGAATTGGCTATGCAATGACAGAACAAAGCCAGTTTGGAGTGAGGGAAATGTTTCCTGCTCTGACCCCCGCCCCCCAAACACACACACTTTTGCTCCTATTTGCAGAGCCATCAAAAATCACTACAAGTCATGTAACCTTTAAAGGATGTTCACAAAAGCACTAGACTAGATGTTCTTTTCCCTCTCTCACAATACCAGAACCAGGGGACATACACTGAAATTGAGTGTTGGGAGAGTTAATACACAAAAGGAAATACTTTTTTACCCAGTGGGTAATTCAACTGTGAAACTCCTTGCCACAGGAGGTGGTGATGGCATCTGGTCTAGATGCCTTTAAAAGGGGATTGGACAGATTTCTGGAGGAAAAGTCCATCGTGGACTATAGGCCATGATGGGTGGTGCAACCTTCTTACATTAGTAGTAGGCTACTTCAGAGTGCCGGGTGCAAGGGAGTTACAACAGGACGCAAGCTTCTTGTGGTCTCGTGCACTCCCTGGGGCACCTGGTGGGCTGCTGTGAGATACAGGAAGCTGGACTAGATGGGCCTTTGGCCTGATCCAGCAGGGCTCTTCTTATGTTCTTATGTTTAAGCTCAACTTTATATGGAGGAATAGGCTGACCAGCTCACCTTATCGCATCGATATTCCCCGAACTTCACTCCTCTCACTATCTGTTGGTATATGAGGTTCGTCGCTACATTGTCTTCACTAGGGTTGTGCCAGGGTGTGAAGATCTCCTTCCGAAAGAAAAGCCGCCAGGGGGCATTGCGTTCCTGGGCCCCCTGCTCTTTGGCATACTGCTCACATTGGGAGACGGCATCCATCACGTGGTCACTGCCACTGCCGAGGGAGGACACCTGGGAGCAGAAGAGAGGATCTCAGGCATACATCCTGACTGCTGTATATAGGACAGGAGAAGGCTGGTTTTGAATTTTACAGCTTTTTGCGGCTTGGATCTAAGTATCAAGATGACTTTCTCCCTTATGACCCTGCCTGGCAGTCTCCAGAAGCCTATCCCAGGTGGCCTTGCCTTCAGAAGACAGGTGGCTGGTGACTCCATGGCCTTTTTTGTGGTGGCACCCGAGGTGTGGAAAATTCTCCCCACGACCATTTCTCTGACACCAATCTTGATGAGCTGGAGATGTCTATTTGCTTGGACTTTTGACAAATGATGACAACAATTACTAGTGTTGCTACTGAGCTTTCCAACCTGGAGTTAGGTCAGCACAGTTTGGCTGGCACCAGGGCCACCGTAAAGTGCATTTGGACCACTCTTGGAGGATGGTGCATCTCTGTTTGCTGGCCTCTCTGACTCCAACAGTGGTCCAAACATACTTTACGTGTGCCGGCCTAACTCCAGGTTGGGATAGTACCCTTAGTTTATGCTTCTTAGATGCAGTTCTGTATTATATATGGAGATATTGAAGGATGGCATACACATCTTTAAAATAAATACTGAAAATAACTACCCATGTGTACCCATGATCTGGTCATTATTCCTCATGTTTTCAATGTGGACTGTGCTATGGCTAGGAGAAGTGGATGGTTTTGGCAAAGGAGCTGTGGCTCGTTTGTCCAAGCCCCTCTCCCCACTGCAGCCTACCTTGTCAAACAGAGCGATGTACAGCGAGAATCCAAAGTGGTCAATCAGGCTTATTTTGTCAGCCAGGGAGCTGCAGAGCTCTTTGGCAGTCGTAGCCGAGTCTGTCAACAGGGTCTTGGTGGTGCCATCCATAAACGTAACAGGCAACATGATGGGCTTCTTGGATTTGGTGGCCTAGCAGAGGAAAGCAGGCGAGGCACATCAAAACAGAAGAAAACAATTGATGCATTTTCCTCTTTTTCCTGATGTAGGAGCTCCAAGCAGAATTTTCCCCTGCAGTTGCTTTTTGCAGTTATGCTGGTGAATGGGTATCTCGAGTCAGGCAATTTTTCCAACTAGCTCAGTACTCTATTCTTTGACTGGCAGCAGCTAACTTTTGGCTGATGTCGCTTCCACCACCTGTTACCTGACTCTCTTAGCAGAGATGTGGGGATTGAGCCAGGAATCTTCTGCAGGCAAAACACCTGCAGCTATGTCCCTGCCCCTCTGTTTACTGCTCTAAGCCACAAACTGAAATCAGGTCAAAAATCCATGTGCAGGAGACTAATTGCAATTATATTTGTGAGACAGATAAACTTGATGATATCACAGAGGGCGCTGTGTTCAAGCCTTGCTTGTGCCCTGAGTGAGGGCCCTGCAACCATATGGATGTCACGATTTGCAGGGATGGCAAGTGGACTCCTTAACTAATGGGCTACCAGAACTGGGTCGCCTCTTTTCCTGTGTTCTGCTGCCTCCTTGTGGTAAGTCATTCAAGGCTGGGGAACCTCCAAAGGGCTCTGATATCCTCCAAGACTCTAGTATGACTCCACCGATCCAGGCAGCTCATTGACTGAAATGTTTCCAGGTCAGGTTTTGCCCTTGCCTGAATAGTATTCATTAGGGACGTGGTGGCGCAGTGGGTTAAACCACTGCTGCTGGGCTTTCCGACCGAAAGGTTGGGTGTTCAAGACTGCGCGACGGAATGAGCTCCTATTGCTTGTCCCAGCTCCTGCCAACCTAGCAGTTTGAAAGCATGTAAAAATGCAAGTAGATAAATAGGGACCACTTTGGTGGGAAGGTCACGGCGTTCCGTGCGCTACGGCATATAGTCATGCCGGCCACATGACCATGGAAGCTTGTCCTCGGACAAAACGCCGGCTCTATAGGCTTTGAAACGGAGATGAGCACCGCCCCCTACAGCCGGTCACGATTAGACCATTCGATCATGGGGAAACCTTTACCTTTACCTGTAAATAGTACTCAGGATCGATTGTGCAGCCATATCTTGAGATACCTGCTGTCAGTATCAATCTCCCATTCCAACTCCCTAGTCAGTGATGTCATGCAGGGGGAACGCGGGGGAACTCAGTTCCACTAGTTAAAATTAGGGCTGACTCCGCCCACTTCACTCTCCCTCCTCCCCCTCCCGATTCCTCTGCAAAGAGCTTTTCTTCTTGGTTGGCCGGCACTCAGAGGGTTAAAGGGAACGACTCCAGATTCCTAGGGGGGCGAAGGCAGTGATGTCATTCAGGGGGAACGGTCCAGAATGGGTTTTCCAGATCCTAACGGGCTCCGTGGCTGGTTCCGGGTTCCTGACAAATGCCAATCAAAAGTGAGTTCCTGTTCCTAAATCATTTGAATGACACCACTGTCCCTAGTGATTCCTGCCTCCCCCCACAGCTGATTCTGCAGGTGAACCCCAGAATCACCCAGCTGACTCCCCAGCACGTGCTAGATTGCAGCGCACCAAGGCTGCCAGAACATTCAGCTTTGGAGCAGGTGGCCAATCCAAGACTGTGCCGTTCGTACCAACTGCCGCTTCCGTTTTTACCTGGAGCTCCAGCCAGCTGGGTGGCTGCGTCCTGGTTCCGTTTGCAAATGTCCGCCTGAGCCGCTCTTCACAATAAGGAGCATAGCCTGGAGGGCCTCCGTTGATGAAGTTCCTTAAATACTGTGGCCAAGACAGAAAGCCGACGTGAGAACCTTCGCAACAAAACCCTCCGTTTCGAGAAGGCCAGCAGACAATGCCTGTTGAGAGGCAGACACCAAGGGGGTGGGATGGACACACACACACACCCCGCCCTGCTTTTACCTTGACAAACTTTTCTGAAGGCGCAAAGCATCCGACACACAAGGACATGAGGATCCACCCTCTGGCGTGGCTGCTCTTGGAAGGGTTTTGGTTCAGCTGCTTGCAGATCTGACAATAGATTTCATCCCTGCCAGGAGAAGCGGAACCTGTTGGGGTTAACAGCACTGCCTGGTTCACCCTTGACAGAAGAACCCAGTTGGAGATGCAGGGAATAGGACCAGTGCAGTTGCACCATAAGCGTGGAGACACAAGTGTGGTGCTGTGGGCAGAGCATCTCGTCGCTAGTCCACTTCGCAACGCTGCTGCAAGGTTAAAACACTGGAAAGCCCCACACATGCGGCGTGGTGCTCTTTGGAGGATCTGACACACATGTGATAAATACGTTTCGGTTTCCACATTTCCATTTGCACATTTCCATTTCCCATCCCTCCCTTCCACATTTCCATTTGCATTTGCACATTTCCATTTCCCATCCCTCCCTTCCACACCTGTGTGCCCAGGACTAGGGCTTCCTAGCTCCAGTTAGGGCATTTTGTGGAGGTGGCAATGCGATCCCGGCGGCAGCGAGTGCTACTCTTGCCAGCGTTGCACCAGGTCCAGGCGGGGCAGCGATCCTGGGTGGGGGGAGGGCGGAGCATGGGGACGACGACGATGACCAGTGGCAACCTTTGCCGCCAGATCCTGACCGCTGTGTCAGGCCCAGCACAGAGGCAAATAGACTGACTACCATCCTGCGCCATTACCATGGGGGAAGGGGACAAATGTCCCCTTCTCCTACGGAGCCCCCTCTGGCTGCCTGGGATGCGGCGGTAGCAGCTTGGAATTGGGCTGTAAGAGCCCAGAGTGGTGGGCAGAATGGTAGCTGGTTCTAAGTGGGTGGCTGGGAAAGGTAAACAGGGAGTGGTTAAATGCTCCGGTCTCAGTTCCACTCGAGTGCTGAATGTCCAGATCAGCCCTTTTTAAGTCTCTCCCAGCTTCCCCAGGGAGTTAAAAGGGGAAATGGACTGAACACTCCTCTCTTACAGAGATGACCACAGAACACATCATCTCCCTATTGCCACTGCCCTCCACAGCCAACTGCCTACGGGCTTCCTAGAGGCCCCTGCACCATCATGAGAGCGCACCTGTGGAGGTGGAGGCTGGAGGCAACAGCCAACCAACTCACTTGGCAGAGAGCATCTTGCTGCTGCTACCTGCAAGGTCCTCATCTCTGACCTGAACAACCACTGATGTCAGGACTGTCCATGGCGATTGAGGGACTGCACACCAGCACAGTTCTAAGTTCCCTTAGAGGGAACACAGGCTGGAAGTGTATTAACTTGCCAATTGGGAGCAAGGAGGTCTAGTCGAGAGGGTAAAAGCCGCCATTAGCCTGAAGATAAGATCCGAAGGCCGCCAGTTTGAGAACACCGCAAGTTTCCGTGAACGGCAGACCTTGAGAATGCAGCTGATAAGATCTGAGCTGAGCTGTCTCCGGCTGCCTGTGAGAGAGGAGTTGTGCTGGGCCAGCTGCTTCTTTGGTGAGAGCAAAGAAGCCGTTTATCAGCCGGTGGGAAGGCGATCGTGCGGCCAGAAAGAAAGACTGGACTATGAAAGTTTCATTGAATGTAGTAGTTCTTGAAAGATAGAACTTCTTTGTGATTTGTAAAACCCCTCGGGGTTAGAAAAGCCTGCCTATGTAAACCGCCTTGAATTAAAGTCAAAGGAGCAATCTAATGACCAAGAAAGGCGGTATATAAATACCGGTATTATTATTATTGCGTGGAAGCAAGACCCACTGGATTTCAAATGACTGACGCCATCGAATAACAGAGCTTTAAAGCATGATTAATAGAGGAGAAAATGAGTTCTACTACTCTTATCAACAGAAGCATTTTAAAGGGAATAATGCAACCACTTGGATCTTGCTTCTGATTTTTTTTTTAAAAAAACATCCACATAGAATATTTCTTCTTTTCACTCCAATTTCTAACCTTAATCCTGGCCTGAGGATGCCATTACCAATAATGAAGTGGAGCTTTTCCAAATTTGAGGTCGGCCGGTCTTCCAGCATGCTGTTGCCTTGCACAGTGGACTCCCCATCGTGAAGTCGCTTGGTTACCTGGCAAACCGGAGGAAGGAGGGGGTTACTGTCTCCATTTGGCAGATCTGACCATAACTCTGCAAACCTGGTGTGTGTGTGTGTGTGTGTGTGTGTGTGTGTGTGTGTGTGTTTGGAACATTTGTCCACCACAGGCAGAGGGTGAGGGACAGATCATTGCCCTAGAAACAGTTGCAAAACCTGGAAGAGTTTTCCAGTGATTTTCAACTGCTGTGCACCAAACTCCAGTGGCACACCTGCGGAAATTTCGCTGTGGCTGAAAATGGCTGCATTAAGAGTTCAGTGCCTCTTGCATTAGAGGAGGAGGATGCTGAGTAAGCCAGAGCTGGTACAACTCCTGAAGCATACAAAGCCAGATACACCACTGACAAAAGGTAACGCACCGGGGCAGTAGTGTCATTCACAAACAAGCTGCCGGAACGCAAGGCGGGACTTACGGCTTGATTGACAGGCAGTCCGTGACGTGTCGCTGCCTGCCTGTCCACCGCGGGGGCTCCCTCCGGGTGGCGTGCTCCTCTGCGGTTCACCTAGGCACCCAGCGCGCCCCCCAGGCAAGCGGGCACCCCCTCCGAAGCCAGGGGTGCCCGCGCAGCGGTCGGGCAGGCAGCTACGCGTCACAAACGGCCAGCCAATCAGGCGGTAAGTCCTGCCTCGCGTTCCAGCGGCTCGTTTGTGAATGACACTACTGCACTGGGTCCTGACCAATGAGTGCTCTGGTTCAAGACAGCCCCCACCCCCTGGCTGTACACTCAATTCTTAACAGCATCCAGAGGATTTCAGCAGCTTCATCACACAACAGTAGGCCTCTGTACACCCACCCTCTGTACACTGTCTGGCCAAGGTGCCTTTCAAAGGGGACTAGACAGATTTCTGGAGGAAACATCCATCGCAGGCTACAGGCCCTGATCGGTGGTGTAACCTCCTTATTGTGGAAGTAGGCTACCTCGGAATGCCAGATGCAGGGGAGTGGCAACAGGATGCAGGAATCTTGTGTGCTCCCTGAGGCATCTGGTGGGCCACTGCGAGATACAGGAAACTGGACTAGATGGGCCTTTGGCCTGATCCAGAGGGGCTGTTCCTATGTTTCTATAGGTCCATGTCTGAAGAGGAGCATCTTTCTTTTTTTACCTCATATTTCCCTCAGAATTTTACCTCAGAAATTTACCTCAGAATGTCAGATACAAGGGAGTGGCAACAGAATGCAGGCAGCCTGTTGTCTCGTGTGCTCCCTGTGGCATCTGGTGGGCCACTGCGAGATACAGGAAGCTGGACTAGGTGGGCTTTGGCCTGATGCAGTGGGGCGGTTCCTTTGTTCCTGTGCTTCAAGCTACCTTTCACATCATCAAAATAATGTGTAATCTATCTCTGAAACGTCTCGGTCCCAAAAGCATGCTCCAAAGGTTTGGCTTTGGACTTTAGTGCAAGCAACTGCCATAATGGGGGAAAAGTAATTAAGAATGCATCTCTTGCCATCCCTGCTGTCTAAACCAAACACGTAAGAGCTGTAAAGGTTACCCAGCATGTAATTAGTCTGTGGAACTCTTTGCCACAGGTGATGGCATCTGGTCTAGATGTCTTTAAAAGGGGATTGGACAGATTCATGGAGGAAAAGTCAATCGCACACTGCAGGCAGTGATGGGTGAGTGCAACCTCTTGGTTTTAGAAGTTGGCTGCCTCAAAATGCCAGATGCAGGGGAGTGGCAGCAAGATGCATCTTGTTGTCTTCTGTGCTCCCTGAGGCACCTGATGGGCCACTGTGAGATACAGGAAGCTGGATCAGATGGGCCCTTGGCCTAATCCAATGTTCCTATGAGTACATGTCTGAAGAGGAGCATGTGGTTCTGGTGGCTGTCAAAGAGAAATGCTGTGGGGTATCTTGACTGGCCACCAGTGTGTTTCCCTCAGGATTCACCTCAGAATGCCAGGGGCAAGGGAGTGGACACAGAATGCAGGCAGCCTGTTGTCTCTTGTGCAACCTGAGGCATCTGGTGGGCCACTATGAATACAGGAAGCTGGACTAGATGGGCCTTTGGCCTGATCCAGTGGGGCTGTTCCTATGAACAAGCCTTGGGACAACCACAACTTTGAGTATCGTACCAACGGGCATCTCATAGCTCTGTATCAACCCAACCATCCTCACTCACTCCTACCTAATCCTGATGCTGAAATATCCTGCTGCCCAGGATATCCCAAGGGAGGGTTGGTTGCTCTTAGCCTCTGTGCAAAAACAGAAGACAGTAAGAAGCCCTGCAGGCCAACAAACAGTGACCTCAATCTGGTAAGTTGCAAAGGACGACAGCTTACCTCTTCAGTTAACTTTGACTTCTTCTTGAGGGTCAAGGACACCAATTTGTGCCTCACACTGTTTTTCTTGAAGCCATCAATATGAGTGCTCTGCGAAAGCAAAATGGACAGTCTTGCTTCAAGACACCTGATAGAGTGCCCTGGACACCTGGCATGTGAGACTCCAGTTTGGACAGACTCACTTGAGTGGCCTTGGGCAAATCATGTCCTTACCCCTCCACCTATAAAATGGGAATACCACCAGCATAACAGAGTTACTGTGAGAAAGAACAAGGCAAAGTCCATCAAACATTTAAACAGATGTGTCATTTCTGTATACCAACAAGGAATGCAAATATTGGCACCAAACAAGGAAAGCAGGCGTGATGTGTTGATTGGGAGTACAGGTTGAACCTAATTATCTGGGATTTTGCGTCTGCAGATTTGGCTCAACGCAGGTCCTCCGGATCCATGTTGAGCCAGATTAGGCTCAATACAGCTTCTAAAGGTTACCAGATCTTCTAGGGCTGAGGTCTCAGAAGCTCTTCTAAGGCCCATCATGGCTGCGCGCAGATAAAAAACACACACGTATGTTTGTTTTTTTGTGAAAACCAGAAGGAACTTTTTAATGCCTTTTAAGGCATTATGAGGCCCAGTGAAGCCCTGGAGGACTTTCCTGGGTCTCATAATGCCTTAAAAGGCATGTAAAACATCACTTCCAGTTTTCGCTGAAAACCAGAAGTAACATTTTTTGGCCGAAACAGCCATTCTGAGGCTCTCTGGACTGGAGGTACAGCCAACTGGAGCACAGCTCTGGTCAAGTTTGGAGGGGTGTGTGGGCAAAATCCGCAGATTTAATTAAGTAAAGGTTTCCCCACGACCAGATGGTCTAGTCATGACCGACTGTAGGGGGCGGTGCTCATTTCCGTTTCAAAGCCTGTAGAGCCGGCGTTTTGTCCGAGGACAAGCTTCCACAGTCATGTGGCTGGCATGACTCTACGCTGTAGCGCATGGAACACCGTTCCCTTCCCACCGAAGTGGTCCCTATTTCTCTACTTGCATTTTTAGGTGCTTTCGAACTGCTAGGTTGGCAGGAGCTGGGACAAGCGACAGGAGCTCACTCCGACACGCAATCTTGAACTCCCAACCTTCCGGTCGGAAAGCCCAGCAGCAGCGATTTAACCCGCTGTGCCACCACGTCCCTCTCAGATTTAATTACCCATCAATTTTTTTTAATCCATTAGGGTTCCGGGAACAGAACCCTCGCAGATAAGAAGGCCTCATACTGTACTGTACTGTACTGTACATCATTAACACAGGACCATTTCTCTGCAGCAAGCTGGCTATAGGTGTGCAAGGATCAAAAAGCAACACAAATGTTTGGTGTTCTAATAAAACAGGCATTAAAAAAATCTCAGTTTGTTTTGGTTCCGTCACTGAACAAGCCGAAGTGCCTCACCTCTCCTTCCCCTTGCAGGGCCTGAAGCTCCTTCTTGTAGGTCTTCTTCCCCAGCGTCTCGTATATTTTGGTCATCACTGGGATCTTCTCACTGCCGTCGCTCATTGCCGTGTGGTACTTGGGCTCGGGAAGGTCACCCATGAAACGGAGGATAGTGATCCACACTGCGAGTGCTGCCTATTTTTGTTTCCAAAGAAAGCACTCCCAGGTCAGATAATGTAGATTACAAGAATCAATAGAAATTGAAAATATTCAAACATTCCTCCCCAGTTTGGGCCCCATCCGATGGCCCGTACTCAGCAGTTTTATGCTGCCGGAACTCTGGGTGGGACATCCGGGTGATCGACAGCCCGCCCGTCGCGTTCTGGAGCGTTACGCCGTTTGCGTAACCCATTACGTGGCGTAATTGGTTATGCAAACGGCGTAACGCTCCGCAACACGATGGGTGGGCTGTCGATCACCCGGATATCCCGCCCAGCGTTCTGGCAGCATAACACCGCTGCCCGTACTGCAGGCAGTACGCTCATACCGCCCAGGCAAGTGTTGAGCAAGGTGCCGAAAAGCGCCTCGCAGGTCCATGGCTGCTCTTTCCCTGAGCAGCCTCTTTTCCACAGCCTCTGCAAAAAGACCTCCCCTCTCCTCACCAGCTGGTCTCCCTCGTCCTCGTGGTACAGGAGTGGCTGCTTGAGAGGCCGGCGGACGTACGTGTGCGTGGTCGTGCCCTGGAAGTACGTGGCAGCAAACTTTGCAAATTTGTACTCGGAGAGGTCCTCCTCCTCTTCCTCGGGCAAAGGTAAGGCTGTATCCAGGTCATCTTCCTCCAGCTCCTTTCGAACCCTCTCGAGATCCTAGGGAGGAATCGTCAGAGAACGAACGTGAATGAGCTTCAACAACAAAGGTTTATGACTGAAACAGCTCTACTGTGGCAGACAGAAGCTTCCATGAGCTAGGGTCCTTTTCACCGCAAGTGCTATCCTCAGTTGAAAGGGATCATAATTTACATATACAGACATGCCCCGGTATCTGCTGCGGTTCAGTTCTGGATCCCACCGTGGATATCTCCTGAAACCGGGCATACTGGGGACACTTTTTTAGACATAGGGGAACATCAATGGTTTTGCTGCAATAAGGTAAAAAAAAAAGAGATGTGTTTAATGTTCCCCTATCTTTTTAATAAGCGTCCCACTATGCATGGTATCCATGGATTAATTGAAACCATGGATACTGAACCTGTGGCTACCAGGACATGCCTGCTACAGCAGTTTGCAAATGGTGTACTGCAGCACATTAGTGTGTCGTGAAAGGTCCGCAGGTGTGCCATGGGAGTTTGAGGCACAACAGTTGAAAATGGCTGAAAAACTCTTCAGGACTAGGCAGCTGTGTCTAGGACAACTGCCTGCAGGAACGGGTTGTCTGTCCCTCTTCCTCTGCCTGCAGCCACAGAACCTGGACGAGTTTCCTGGAAGCCAGCAGTGACCTCACAAGAGGCAAAGACCATAGAGGTAAATGTGCTATGAGAAGGAAAATGCTGAGATAGAAAATGTAGAGTCACCACACAGCTCTATAGTCTCTACCTCTATGTGTGACTTGGAATCACATATACAGGTGGACCCTTTTCACCCGCAGTTTTCCCATTGGTGTAGTTAATTAAGCATTTTAAAAAGCGTTTCAAAAAAGCTTTTCTTACCACAGCAATGCAGCTGCAGCCATGAGATCTGCAGCCAATCTAATTACCTCTAAGACCCTCATCCCCTGAAGTGTGATTAAACACTTCAGTTTTGCATTTTTTGCCTTGCTCCAGGGCGAAGGGAAGAGTCTTATCTCAGTTAATGGATACTAATTGCTCTAAGCCCCTGGAGAATGGCTGCAGCCCATTGCCATGGTTAAAAGAAGCTTTTTTAAAGGCTGGATGCTAATTAACAGCATGATTTCATTTAATGTGTTTTTTTGCATCCACATGGGTTCTGTCCTGGTGTATTGGAAAAGGCAGGATACTCCGAGGAGATAAGGAGTGGTATCAGCAATGGCCCCTTGTCCCAGATAAACCAGGGATTATAGAGTTAACCCCCAAGGTCTTTGCAAGCCTCGGGAGCACAGCTGTAGGTTGATGAGGCCCCTGGCAATGAAGGGAGGTTAGCACAGGTGCAGATGGGTGTGGCTAATGAAGTAAAGCCTGCCCACTGATTGGCTGGCCTCAGTATACAGTGGGAGGCAGGAGCTGGAGTAAGGCCCTGGGAAGGTGCTGGATGAGGACTTGGGTAGGTGCTGGAGGAGGGCACCAGGTAGGTGCTGGATAGATGGATTGGGACTGACTGATGGAGTGCTGGCTGGACTGACTGCCTGAAGGACGGACTGATGGACGGACAGATTGCTGCACTGGAGAAGGTAAGGTTATTGGGGGGAATAACTATTGGGAATTGTTGTATGGCTGCCACGCCCCTGAAGCCACCAAGTGGAGGAGGCAGTTGTGGCTTAGGCAAGCCTATTGTTTGTTGGTGGGGTTTGTTGGTGCTAGAATTAAGGTAGTTTGGAGCTAAGCCAGTGATGAGGGCAGTCTGGAGGAGGCTGAATGATCCCAAGCAAAGCTGCTGGAAGAGAGGAGGCCCAGTGGGTGACTGAACCCCCTCCCTCTTGCCTATCTCTGAGGCCGCTCTGTGGGGAAACTAGTTAGCCAAGGCATTGGGGCCCTTGGGGAGGCCCAGAAGGGAATTTGGCAGAACACCCGGAACGGAACCCTTGCGGATAAAAAGGCTCCACCTGTATAGAGATATATAGTCTGTACACCACTCTGCATTTTCAAACGATTCAGTTTACATGTGGCTTAACCTTGCATGGCAGTCAATGGGCTTGTTCTACCAAGCCCCTTAAAGTACAACAGGGGATGCTATCTGATGGCTCGTGGGGAGCAGGGAGAGGAGGAAGACTCTGTGCTAGAGTTTTACTCTACGTCACTGCAGGGGGACTAGAAACAGGTGGCAGCAGCTCAATAGCAGCCATCCACTTCTTCCGGTATTTGTGGGGAAGAGGGGAGCTGCCCACGGCACCCAGACATGGCCAGGTATGCCGGGGTCCAGAAGGCACAATGTGGCAGGGGTTGTCATGTGCCCAGATCCTTGCCTTGAGGGCAGAGGTGGAGGAAGGGTATAGCCCAGGGTGGCGCAAGCCATGGGCGCCGGCAGTGGCGGGGCGCCATTGGGCGGAGTCCGCGGACAAACCCGCATGCTGTCTGGCCCACCTGCCCTCCCTCGCCTTCATTCCGCTCCAAAATGGACCTATTCCGGGCGCAGGGAGGCGTGGCTGGGCGACACATGGGGGCGGGGTGACGTGCTGGGGGCACGGTTTTGTCGCTCTGCCTTGGGCACACTCGGGGCTCCGTTCGTCCCTGTTTGAGGGCCCAACTGCACCTGGCCCTGGTTTAATCTATGAATTGACATCTGTAGTGGGAGAGGAATCCATTGACTCAGGCCTAAAAGGCTAGAATCAAACATATGGATAAACTTTAGTCCAGCCATTTCAACTTGCGCTACGAACTGGCAGTCGATTCAGTTTGGACTTCTAGGTTTCATTTCTACTTTGAGACCAGACGCCCGATTTTTGCCACTGAATTTAACATGAATGAATGAAGTGTGGGTGTCTCATAGGTGTGCCGCAGATGTGTCAATGAACATGCACGAGGTGGTGGGAGGGGTCTCAGGTTGTGCAGCTGCCCGACATCTGACACACATTCCAGAACGTCTGCACCAGGCTTAACCTGCTCCAGGTGTGAGCCCAACCATTACATTAAACGTGGTGTTGCGTCTTCTTTCACTCACCTCAAAGCCATTCGGGGCCTGCCCTTCTTGGCCAGGCAAAGACGACGTGGTCCCCAGGAATCCGAACATTTTGTCCACCATGTCGGAGTCATTCACAGGTTCGTTTCGGGCCCTCTCCATTTTCTCCAAGAGCTCCTTCTTCCGGCGGGCCTCTTCCTTTTCCTTGACTTCCCTTTCTGCATCTTCTCGAGCCAACTGGGCCAGTCGTAGCTAGGAAAGAACTAGGACCGTGAGCAGGCGGAATTCAACATGGACACAACTATCAAAACAACCAACCAACCAAAACAAAACCAACACTTCCAGAGGACTGGAAACTTCATGCTGTCATCTTCAAAAGACAAGATCTTGGAAACTTATTTTGGGGGGGGGGCAACTGATCTGAACTGGGACCGAAGCAAGAAGGTGGAGTTCAAGTTCCCTGATATGGTCCCAATCTGGATCAATTCTCCCTACGCCTGTGCTATTTATAAGGAGAAAAAAGTGTTCTATTCATGAGAGCAAGTGATTCTCGTGGAGATGTATATGGGTTGTTGAGGTGTTTGAAGTGCAACAACACTGCACAGACACCCTGCACCTGAAGGGGGCAATATAATAAGCTAGCCAGGTGGGATTCAGGTTTCCCTCTCACTTTTCCAGTAAAGCTCTCTTTGGTATGCAGATTGCTGACCTCATGCTATCCTTCCTTCCTCCTCTTCTTCCCAGAATTCCCTTTCAGCTAGACAGCAAACATGTAGGACCCCCCCCCCCCTTTTCTCCCACCCAAGGATGGATTTCCAGTAAATAGTGATTATGTGATTCAGGTTCCATCTACTGACACTCCAACAGATCAGAAGTCAGGTAGGAGGAGAAGTACGCATCTCTTGCACAGAGGTTCCTGCCACCATCACACACAGAGGCCACAAACAGGTGGACCCACCTGGTGTTTCTTTTCAGCTTCCTCTTTGGCTTTCTTGGCACTCATCTCCTTCCGGAGCCGTTCCTCTTCCAGGAGCCGCAGTTTTTCTGCTTCCAGGCGGCGGTAATACTGGTGAGATTAATTTCAAAGGGCTGCTTGAACTGATTGACTCGGTAGTCCATTTAATACATTGACCAGACTGCAATGCTGGCCAGGAGGGAGATGAAGGGAATTCTGGAAGAACTTTGGGCCTTGTTGGGTCTGATGTGAGAAACCTGGGACATCTCTCAATTTCTGTTTTTACTTGCATGTAGCTGTCGGACCTTCAAATTTGATCAATGCTAATGTGGGGGAAAGGGACGTGGTGGCGCAGTGGGTTAAACTGCTGCTGCTGGGCTTTCTGACTGGAAGGTTGGGAGCTCAAGACTGCAACAGAGTGAGCTCCCGTTGCTTGTCCCAGCTCCTGCCAACCCAGCAGTTCGAAAGCACTTAAATGCAAGTAGATAAATAGGGACCACTTCAGTGGGAAGGTAACAGCGTTACGTGCGCTACGACGTAGAGTCATGCCGGCCGCATGACCACGGAAGCTTGTCCTCGGACAAAACGCCAGCTCTACAGGCTTTGAAACAGAGATGAGCACCGCCCCCTACAGTCGGTCACGACTAGACCATTCGGTCGTGGGGAAACCTTTACCTTTATGTGGGGGAGATTGGTCCTTAGCCCGTTCCCAATGGATCATTTGTGTACTAAAAGTTATCCTCCCTGCAGCTAAAAAGATACACTGACAATGTTTTCTTCTGGGATGCAATGTTTTCTGGGAGGTGTAATTTTGCTTGGGAAAACAGATTACGGGAAATGGATTAAGCCTCCTGCTTTCCTCATGGCTCCAGGCAAATTCAGAGTTGCCTGTAGCTGCATCAATTTTTTTTAACACACTTCACCAATCCCTTCCGCCACATCTAGTCTGGCTTCTAGGGGCCATTCGTAAGACACTAATAAGAACATAAGAAGAGTCCTGCTGGATCAGGCCAAAGGCCCATCTAGTCCAGCTTCCTGTATCTCACAGCGGCCCACCAGGTGCCCCAGGGAGGCATGAGACAACAAGATGCTTGCATCCTGTGGCCACTCCCTTGCACCCGGTACCAGAAGCCCACCACCTTTGTAAGGAGGTTGCACAATCCATCATTGCCTATAGCCCACGATGGACCTTTCCTCTAGAAATCCGTCCAATCCCCTCTTAAAGGCATCAAGACCAGATGCCATCACCACCTCCTGTGGCAAAGAGTTCCACAGATCAACCACCCGCTGGGTAAAAAAGTACTTCCTTTTATCTGTTTTAACTCTCCCAACCCTCAGTTTTAGCTCACCTCTCCTTTCAAGCGCTTGTAGAGGCGACGGGCAATCATACCCCTGGCATATGCCTGGATGGTGAAGACTGCCCAGAGGCGATGGCGGAAAGCCCGGCGCACCAGGAACCCACGGCATCTAGCTTGGAACTCAATGATGCGCTTGCGGGCCATGTGGTACTGCCTGTGCAACTTGCGGGAACGGTAGAGGGCCTGTAGCCTCAGGAAGCCAATCCTCATCTGCACAAAGGAAAACGGGGTTAGGAATGCAGTTCGCCAAAAGGGAAGCCTGGAGCAAAAGCCTGGAGCACCTTGTAGGAATGTGGCGGAAGCATCTGCAAAATAACTTCTGTTATTACAATGTGAAACCAAACTTGAACAATTATGTGTTTCTCTGAATATTTTGATGTTTATTAATTTGGGGGCGAGGATTTCAAAAACGCTGCTATTTTTGGCATAGCGTCAATAGTTCAGGCACCATGTATGTTATGCAGTTGTATATGGCATGTATTGCAATGCATTAGGCCAGGTGTCTCCAAACCCTGGTCTGAGGGCCAAATCTGCCCTCCAGAAGGTATTTATCCAGCCCTTGGTGGGTAGTGGGGCTGGCCCACAGCAACCTGCTGAGGGGGGATTAATATAGTGCAGCCTCAATATCCAGAGACCCCCACGTATATTGGGGTCACCATTTAAATGCCCTCATGTATGATGCAGACCCCCATGCTGAGACGTTTGGAGACCACCACCTCAGGGAATAGATAAAAAGAAAAAATAATAATTTAAAAAGTTTTGAAGATACAAAAAACTAAGATTACCATTGGAATCAGTCTCTGAGTTGCATAAGAAATATTACAAATTTGACAATTTTTGTCCAGCGCAATGTTATTTACTGTTGGTATACTAGCAAAAAAATCTTTCTACCTTTATTTGTAGAATTGCAGCCTTAACAGACCCCCACCCCCACCCCCTGTCCCCACCATGCAAGAATGATTCCTTGGCTCAACAGACCAGTGGTCTGAGCTGGGGTATGAGCTCCAGACATACTTACAGCCCCATAGTTCCTCCGACAATTGTGCCCCCTCCAGTTTCGCTGAATCATCAGAGTTGCATTCCTCACTTTCAGGAAATTGGACCTGGAAAGAGATTAGAGGATGTTTTTCTGTGACTCTCTTGTTCCTCCATTTATTTTTAAGTCCCGGCTTCAGAAGAAACCCAATTCTTCACAGATTCTAACAGAAAACTATGGAGCGGTCTTCACTCCAGCTGAAGCCCCCCAAGCTCATTTTCTCTTGTACTACACAGGACTGAATGCGTTGGAGGGTAGTGTCAAGAGCAGCCTATATTGGAAATGGTTTCTGTGTTCATCCTCAGTGCAAAACACAGAATCCATTCTGGTCTTCCCAGTGTATCAACCCTTGAGTTTCATATATGCTGAACAATTAGCAATGACAGCAGTTCACCCTTCCTTGCAGGTCCTCAAGCATGTGATTAAGACCCTCTTAATCACTGTGTCTTCTGTGGGGTCTTCTGTGTCAAGACCCTCTTATTGTGCCTAAAAAATAATAATTCAAGTGCTAGGTGGCTGTTGCTTCTCAAATGCATTTACACACTTTATACTATGGGGTATAGGTAGTGCCTGAATAGCTGCAGATTTTTCATCCATGGATTTGCTCAATGTGTGTGCCATGACCTGTGTTGAGCCTGATCGGGCACTTGGACCCTCCAGACCTGACCAAAGCTGAACTCCAGTCCAGTCCAGAGCGTTTTCTGAGGCCCGTGGCCTCTGTGGACCTCAGAATGGCTGTGTAGGGCAAAAAACCTGCCCTTCTTTTTTTCAGGCAAAAACCAGAAGTGATGTTTTTATTCCTTTATAAGGAATGTGAGGCCTGGGGAAGCCCTCTGGGCAAAAAAAAAAAATGCACTTCCAGTTTTTGGTTGAAAACCAAGTGATGTTTTTATGCCGCTGCTGCTGGGCTTTCGACTGCAAGGTTGGGAGTTCAAGACTGCGCGATGGAGTGAGCTCCCGTTGCTTGTCCCAGCTCCTGCCAACCTAGTAGTTCAAAAGCACCTAAATGCCAGTAGATAAATAGGGACCACTTCGGTGGGAAGGGAACGGCGTTCCGTGTGCTACGGCGTAGAGTCATGCTGGCCACATGACAACGGAAGCTTGTCCTCGAACAAAAACGCCAGCTCTACAGGTTTGAAACAGAGATGAGCATCGCCCCCTACAGTCGGTCACGACTAGACCATTTGGTCGTGGGGAAACCTTTACCTTTAAGAAATTGTGAGGCCCAGGGAAGCTGGTGTGTGTGTGGGGGGGGGGGGCGGCTTACAAATGCACACAAAATACTGCATGATTTCTAACCATACAGACTGGGTGGGCCAATTCACACATTTCACACTTTAGGTGCGTGCCTGAGGGGCACACTATATGAGATGATGGAGATGCAGGATCAGACCTTCTATCCAGGCCCATCAACGCAGTGAGCGTATCGCCTGCAGCTGCTGCAGCCAGGATCTGTATGAATTGTCAGTGGGGTGAGCAGAGCAGCTTGACCTGGGGCCCTCCCACCTGCCCCTGCCTCCAAACATCATCATGTCACCGCCAACTATTTCCAGCTGCCATCTGTGGCACCACAAGCACTTTTCCTGGTGAGTACGGAGCACCGCAGGGAGCCCCCCCCAGCAAGAATGCCCCGCATTGGGCCCCTCCACTTTTGGAGCCGGCCCTGCCTCCAGACTTTTCCATATGTGGGCCCTCCTAAGGTTGCAAGGGGGCTAACTTTGTTGGGCAGGTCTTCTCTTTCCTTCCTTTAATTTTTTTTTTTTGGTCATTGCTAAATGTGATGGCAACAGCAATTAGAGCCCCCCACAATGCCTCCAACATCGTGTCATGCCAGGAAACCGCGAGAAGAAATGGTGCCCCCTCCCCGCTGGTGGCGGCTGTTTTGGTGGGAACCATTTTACCTCATAATGCCCTAGAAGGATGCTAGGTTGGGAGCATTGTGGGAGAAAAATGGCAGCCAGCTTGTGTATACTTGAGAAATGTGAACTAGTGGTGACACACACTTGTATTTGCAAAATCAATATTTGCAAATACTTGTATTTGCAAAATGGAGGATATCATAGATCCTGAATATATTCAGGATCTATGATCTCCTCAGTTAAGAAGGTTCCTAAAGATAGAAGCTTCCAATTTGTCTGATATGACAGGAAAGTCCTGTTGACTGCTGAAGTTGGCATTTCTGTCAGGTACCCATTGTCTGTGAAGCCAACATTTACCTCAGCTGAGTATACACTTTGTAATCAGAGATTATGTTTGTTGCTGAGAAAAAGAATAGCTTTCTCTTGTTCATACAGTGATCAAAGAGATGTCTGGAGCCAGACAATGAGATTTAGCATCTTACTAAAGACTTAAGGGCTCTTCCACTATATCTTTAAGTTAATAAGTAAAGATGTTGTCAGCAGAAAGCCCAGATAGGATTGGGCTTTTGTTCTTTGATTGCTGTTTCCTGGCCTCTGTAAGAAAGGTCTGTGAAAGGATGTTTGAACATGGTTGAAGGTTACTTACTTCACTTTTAGGCAGCCAAACATGGAACGGACTGCTCTGGCCTATGCATGTGTTGATACTTTGCTTCTGGAAAACTCATATCTGTAATTTTAACATATCCCCTCAATGCTGACTTGTGTGATTTTAGTGACATTGTGGGATCTACAAGTCTAGAAGAAATAACACATTGTTTGCCTCCTCTTTCTCCAATCTGGGATGAAGTCCTTGAAGAAAACAGAAGGAGCTTTATTTGTATAGCTGTATGCCGGTCTGTGTGTGTGCCTTTCACATGAAGAGAGAACTTTTTCTGACAAAATATGCAGGCATTAGAGACCTGGGATTGGCTCTGGTTGTCAAATATTGTCTCTGTGGCAAACCTGTGTTTTCTACTTTGTATTGTTGACACAATATATTCCCTTTTGCTACAGCCCCATGCAGTTTCATCCAGCGTCGTCATCCGCAAATGAACTCCCGGAACGCTGGGAGGGACGTGGGCGGGACTTTCGCGTGATTGGCAGCCCGCCTGTTTCGTTCTGCGGCTGCCCTGGCCTTGAGGGGGGCTGCCCCCGGTTGGCGCGGCCCCCCGCTGCTTGCCTAGGCACCTGGCATGCCCCCCACCTGTCTCCCCCGGTGAGCAGGCACCCCTCGAGGCCAGGGCAGCCGTGGAACGAAAAAGGCGGGCAGTCAATCACGGCGAAGCCCCGCGTAAGTCCCTCCCAGCGTTCCGGGAGTTCATTTGCGGATGACGACGCTGGTTTCATCTAATATAAATCTCAGTGCCACAACACATTTTAAAGCGCAATCCTAACCTGGAGTTAGGCCGGCACAGTTAGGCCAGCAAAGGACACTGTAGCTAGCACAAAGGACACTGTAAAGCACATTTGAATTACTCTCGGAGTCAGGGAGGATGGTGCACATCTGTGTGCTGGCTTCTCTGACTCAGAGTGGTCCAAATATACTTTACAGTGTCCCTTGTGCTAGTCAAACTTTGCTGGCCAACTGTGCCAGCCTAACTCCAGGTTAGGATTGAGCCCTTAGAAACCAACCATGTCCCAAATCATCTAGTTCTCTACTGTTCTCCAAGACACAGGGAGTTGACTAACCTGGAAGATCTAGGCAGCGCTGAACTCAGCCCACCTTTCTCTGCCATTTCGCAGGACATTCTAGGTCTCGATTAGTTCCAAGCCTCAACTCCTTATCGGCTGGAGAAACATACATAATCCTTCCGATTGATCTGGCTGAGGTCTAGTCCTGAACACTCTGTGGGCACAATCCTAACCTGGAGTTAGGCCTGCATAGTTAAGCCAGCAAAGTTTGGCCAGCACAAGGGCCACCATAAAGCGTGTTTGGACCACTCTCGGAGTCCGGGAGGATGGCGCAGGTCTGTGTGCCAGCCTCTCTGATTCCGAGAGTGATCCAAACATACTTTACAGTGTCCCTTGTGATGGCCAAACTTTGCTGCCTTAACTATGCCGGCCTAACTCCAGGTTAGGATTGTGCCCTGTGAATGACTAGCGCTAGCAAGGCCAGAGGAACTTCACCGGTCCTCCTTGACCTGATCTCAGGGATTGATCCAGAGGATAGCAAGGTCAGACATCTGCTGGGCCCCGAAGCCTTACGAAAGGGTGCTGCCACTTTAACATTCTCACGGCATACCTGAGAAGGTGAGAGGCACTGCCAAAGAACTCTCAGTGTGTGCACTCAGCCATGATCCAATACCACTGCATACCTGTCTTTAAATCCACGCACCACTTTCTGGATGAGGATGACCTTATCCGTGATCGCCTTGTCCCTCTCAATCTCCAACAGCATGTCGTGATGATCCTAAAAGGAAACAAAGTGACCAGCCAGTTATCTCTGGGTACTGGCTGAGTTGCCTCTTCTCTCTGGGCTTTTTTTCAGCCGGCAGTGCGAAGGCTCCTATTCAGCCTCACATGTTTTCTAGCCTGAGCCAACCCTGTGTTGCCCTTTTGACCCGCTCACTTCCCCATTTCCTGCCTGAACAGCTGCAGGGCCCCGATAGCACTTCCTGGAATGGAAACTTCCCTGTTATCTAAGAAATTGATAAGGGACACAGATGACAATGGGGTGGCCATGAACACAACATGGCGGTATGGAACAGGACTGCTGCACTGCTGAGAGCCTCCAGAACTGGTGCCAGTGACATAGTATTGTATGTAAACGCTGCCGGCTTCCTAAGAAACCACAAACAGTCCTACAGGAGGCACCGGAAAAAAACAAAGGGAAGCAAACTTGCAAGAGAGTGGAAGTCTATAAATCAGTGGTCTTCAACCTTTTTTGCGCCATGACCCCAATAAATAAATAACTGAAACAAGAGGCTGGAGACCCACTGCCGATCCCGTCACATCTGGGGGCCTGATCTGCCCCCATCGCTGCCCACCCCCTGCCCCATTTCCCCCTACCACATATATCTTTACAACACCCCTGTGAGGTAGTAGCCAGAGCAGGGCTGGCCTTAGAAGCTGTTATGATGGGGAGGTGTGCAACTTCCCTCCCCTTGGGTAGCTGCCGCTGCCACCAGCCCAGGTGTAATATGATAAAAGGGAGTTCCTGGGCAAACTCCTCTCAAAAGAAAACCCAACTTAAGATATAAAGCCCAAATTTTATTAGCACACAGAGCTGGACCATAAGGAAGGCGGAGCGCCGAAGAATAGATGCTTTCGAATTATGGTGTTGGAGAAGACTTTTGAGAGTCCCCTGGACTGCAAGGAGATCCAGTCGGGCAGTCCTACAGGAAGTCAAGCCTGATTGCTCCCTGGAAGGACAAATACTGAAGCAGAAGCTCAAGTACTTTGGCCACCTCATGAGAAGAGAGGACTCTTTAGAAAAGACCTTCATGCTTGGAAAGATTGAAGGCAAAAGGAGAAGGGGCGGCAGAGGATGAGATGGTTAGATAGTGTCACTGAAGGGATGAGAATGAAATTGGGCGAACTCTGGAAGCTAGTGGAGGACAGGGAGGCCTGGAGCGCTGTGGTCTGGGGGGTTGCGAAGAGTCGGACACGACTTAGCAACTGAACAACAAGAACACCCTTCTTGGTTTCCAAACAGAATTCAGGACTGCAGACAGAAAACTGGGGACCCAACTACACATTACAATAAGGGCCCAATCCTACGCAACTTTCCAGCACTGATGCAGCCCTGGGATAAGGGAACAAATGTTCCCTTACCTTGAGGAGGCCTCCTTGACTGCCAGCCCAATTCAGGGTGCAGCACCCGCCTCGTTTGTGTGGGTGGAAAGTTGGACAGGATTGGGCCCTAAATGCATAACTGGCAAGGAGGGCCAGGCCTTTTTGCCCCTTTCTCCTCTCGTGGGACTGATACAAACTACCACCCTCTCAGTGAGAGTTGGTGTAAATCTAGCTTTTGGGGAAGTAACACCTTCAATGGTTACTCCTTCAGTTTGAATTGGGACCTTAACAAAGGGAAGAGGTCAAAATCCTCTCCTTTGCATTCTGTGATTATTAGGAAGGAAGTGCCGTGCCAAACTACGTGTGTCTAGGAAACGCATGGGAGAGTGGCAGTCTCAGTCATAGAGCACCCATCACCCACAATCTAATGAGGGCCTGCACTGGACCATGCTGGGCTAATTCATGTTGCTGCTAATTCAGGACTGGAGTAACATGATCAGCACAGGGGGAACACTGGAGCTTAAGGATTCACTGGAGCAGGGACTCCCCATGTATGTTTAAAAAAAACACACAATCTTTCCCATCCGCTTTCTTCTGGTGCTACGATGGCAACTGCAGGCATCAGGGAAGCAGTGCCTGGAAGCATTTACAAGTGCTGCTGCTTTC
>JAJKFI010000017.1:4384708-4405566 GCA_029204185.1 Lerista edwardsae | reverse complement strand
CATCAGGGAAGCAGTGCCTGGAAGCATTTACAAGTGCTGCTGCTTTCTGCCTCACCACTGAGGGCCAAACAGTTCCCACCACTGCATTCTAGTGCCAATCTGTCATTGGACACTCTCACACTGTTTCTGGACACACCCAGAGCTGCAGGTTCTTTCTCCAGTGATCTGCTTGCACACTGCCGTCTTACCTTCAGGAAAATCTTTGTCTTGCCAATCTGCCAGTCATCATCTTTACCCAACACAGCTTCTGCAATGCGCTGGCATGTTCCGCGCAGGTCCCCCTGGAAGAAATGGGACTCTGGAATTTGGCCATCCCTGATCATCGCAGCTACCTTGTCCCCGGATTTGCAAACATCCCTAGCTGCAAATTCTGACAATAGTCTCGAGCATCAGAAGTGTAGCCAGATGGGCGGGCGGTGGGTGGCATGATGTGTACGGAAGGCACTGCAGTGCACTATGCAAGCAGCCACTCCCCCTCACTGTCAGAGCCATTCAGAGCAGTGAGTGTTGTCATCGCTGTCCCAAATGGCTCTGACAGAAAAGGGATAGGCTGCTTACACGTATGCCATCCTTACCATGCCATTCCCCCCTCTGGCTACGTTTCTGCATGGTGTAGAAAACGTTCATTATGTCTGAAATGTGTAGAAAACATAGCGTAGAAAACGTTCATTAACGTTCATTATTGAATAACATTACATAAGAACATAAGAATAGCCCCGCTGGATCAGGCCAAAGGCCCATCTAGTCCAGCTTCCTGTATCTCACAGCGGCCCCACCAGGTGCCCCAGGGAGGCACGAGACAACAAGATGCTTGCATCCTGTTGCCACTCCCTTGCACCCAGTACTCTGAAGTAGCCCACCACCAATGTAAGGAGGTTACAACCCATCATTGCCTATAGCCCACGATGGACTTTTCTTCCAGAAATCTGTCCAATCCCCTCTTAAAGGCATCAAGACCAGATGCCATCACCACCTCCTGTGGCAAAGGGTTCCACAGATTAACTACCCGCTGGGTAAAAAAGTACTTCCTTTTACCTGTTTTCACTCTCCCAATCCTCAGTTTTAGCAGATGCCCCCTGGTTCTGGTGTTGTGAGAGAGGGAAAAGAACATCCCTCTATCGACTCTATCCCTTCTGTGCATAATTTTGTATGCCTCAATCATGTCCCCCCTCAGGCACCTTTTTTCAACGTTCAATGTCATTATGTATACAAACCGAAAAGAATATGTGTCAAGGACTGAAAATCAATGAAAATCTTAATCACACTTTGCTATCAAAATGCAAGTCCCACGAAATTCTAAGTGCTAGCCATGTTAGAATTCAACAATTTGCAGTGCACTGTATATAATTTCACATTCAGGAAAACAAAAGCTATCAGGGTAAATATGGGTGTGGCTGGGGAAATGAGGAGATGGATTTAAAGTCTTACCTGTTTGTAGGCTGGCTTCACCCCTGGCAGAAGAACGCGGTACCTGTCCACAAACTCCACAAAGGTATAGCGGATGGGATAGCCAGCTCTGCGGATCCGGATAGTCTCCATCATCCCAGAGTACCTCAGCTGGCGGACACAGAGCTCCCGGTCAAACAACTGCAGAGAGAAAGAGAGGTTTTTTTGATGATAACACGTTTACAGCTTGCAAACCAGACGGCTGAACGGTTTTCCCCCCCAAATATACAACACAAAAGGCAATAACTGGTGTATCATTTTCTGCACCTAAAATTAGAGATGGGAATGGAACAGAATCCTGACCTTTGAAGTCCATAAGGCCTCTATGCTCTAGCCACTAGCTCTCACAGCCTCCAACGGCAATTTGGCTGTCACAGGACAGCAACTCCAAAAACTATTTCTACCAGGAAGATTCACTCAGTAATAAAAGGGACACAAATACGAGAAAACAAAATCTGCTTCCTTTTTGGATACAAAGCATGAAAATCCCTAGCGTTGCTTAAAATGAAATAATAAATCTCCCCAGTAAATGTAACACAGCATACAAGACCTCTTTTCACTGCTCTTCTGTTTCCTGTAATTTTGCTTCCTGTAACTATCAACACTCACTCAACTCAGGAAGAAAATCTTCTCCCAGAAAACAAATGTTTTCTTTGACTATCTAGTCACATGCACAACCAATTTCCTATTTTAATACAATTCATTCTCTTTGTTTGCTCTGCAACTTTTAACATGCAAATGTTTTGGTCAGGGCAGGTAATGTGGGAAACCATGTCCTGCATTCAAGACAGCACAAAATATTATATCCCACAGAATGTGCCAGACCTGAGAATGTTTAGGCCTGAACCAAAAGCATTCACTATTTTCACTATGTTCAGCTGTGTCAAAAACGTGAAAATTTCATCATTTTTTTTTTTTTGGCAATGCCTGGAAAATTATTTGCCTACTCAGTTACATGGTCTGCTCTCTCAGTTGGTTTCATTGTAGTCAGCAGAATAACTATGGGGAGGTGGGGCATTGTGTAAAGTATTGCAGGTGCCACAATGCACCATGTAAGCAACCCTCCCACACACCGTCTGAGCCACTCTGGGCAGCAATAGCAACACAGTTGCCGTCACTGCCCAGCACAGCTCTGGCGGCAAGTGGGAGAGGGGCTGCTTACACAGTGCATTGCAGTGCCTGCAATACTTACCACCCCACCACCCCTATAGCAATGCTGCTGAGTGGAGCCAACCTGATTCACTGATTGGCCCCAACTGATTGGATTTGTTATTGTTTTATCCATTCAGTTGTGTCTGATTCTTGGAGACTTTATAGGCAAGCGCTCTCCACGCCACCCTATCAAGCACAGTTTCTTTCAGTTGTTGGACATTCAACTTTGTATCCCCTTTGACGGTATCAAGTCAGCACATTCTTGGCCTGCCCCTTCTTCTTGTCTCACTAACAATTCCCAGCATCATTGACTTCTCTAATGAATTTGCATGCATGATGTGGCCAAAGTAAATCAGACGTGGTCTGGCAATTTTGACTTCTAATGATGTATCTGGGTTTATGTATATGGTCGAGCATGTCTCTCTTGGTTTCTCTGGCTGCCCATGGTATACATAACAATTTTTGCCAGGACTTTTTGGCAGGATAGGGGGGGCCTGGGTGACTAATCTAGTAGAAGCTGGAGCCAGAAAAGGAGGGAATTGTGACAAAATAGCAGCAAAAAGGGAAATAATAGCACTGAATTGATTTTTTTCAAAATTGAATGTTCTCATTATCAAAGGAATTGGGGGTGGGTGAGGGATATTTCTATATATGAAGGTAAGTTGGGGCAGGATGGAAGAGAGGCAGGTAGCAGATCGGGAGAGTACATCAGCCTAGAAAAAAGGCGCCTGAGGGGGGACATGATTGAGACATACAAAATTATGCATGGAAGGGATAGAGTCGATAAAAGGATGTTCTTTTCCCTCTCTCAAAACACCAGAACCAGGGGGCATCCGCTAAAACTGAGGGTTGGGAGAGTTAAAACAGATAAAAGGAAGTACTTTTTTACCCACCGGGTAGTTAATCTGTGGAACCCTTTGCCACAGGAGGTAGTGATGGCATCTGGTCTTGATGCCTTTAAGAGGGGATTAGACAGATTTCTGGAAGAAAAGTCCATTGTGGTTTATAGGCAATGATGGGTTGTAGCCTCCTTACATTAGTAGTAGGCTACTTCAGAGTACTGGGTGCAAGGGAGTGGCAACAGGATGCAAGCATCTTGTTGTCTCGTGCCTCCCTGGGGCACCTGGTGGGCCGCTGTGAGATACAGGAAGCTGGACTAGATGGGCCTTTGGCCTGATCCAGCAAAGGGGCTCTTCTTATGTTCTTATGTACATCAGCAGCTCACAAGGGTTGCAGGAGAGATCAGACCCTGCCATCTTCCCAGTGACATTATCAGGGCATAACTGGGTCCCGTATGGACTCAGAATACATGGAGCTATTACACGTTTTTTGGAAATGATCATTACAACAGCTACAGTGTTGTAGCTACCCATTTTTAAAGTAAAAAATAATACTGCCTTTCTGGTTGTTGAATTTCAACTCTGACTTTCATCAAGGCTATGATTACAAAAGTAAATGTGGCCTGCACCTCTCAAGGTTGTCTGCAAATCATGGACATAATTCAGGCCAAAATCTGTCGTAGTAAAATACATGGAATTTAATATTGGCTAGATTCTGCCTGTAAGTCACAAATGTCTGAGAATGAAAAAAAAAAATTAGCAGTTTAAACAAAAATCAAATATAAATGGAAAAATCCTTGCAAGGGTAAAATAATCATTTAGCATGCATATAATTTTTTAAACTTAATTGATATGTGCAACCTGCAATGCAATCTACTACATGTTTACACCGAAGTAATTCCTATTGTGTTCAGTGGGGCTTACTGTCACATAAGTGTGTACAGGAATGGAGTCCTGACTGTATAGAATCTGCAAGTGCACATAGTTCTTTAACACAGCTGCTACAGATGAGCGTGCTACTACTTATTTATGATTTGTCCAGCACTTCTAATTGGCACTGGGCTTTGCAATTCTTAAACCACCCATCAAAATAACCCCCTGTGGTAGGGCATTAAGGATGCAGTATTGTAGGTACATAATAAAAGGCAAGTTCCATCAAACTTTGTTGGATTTAAGGCCGAATAAACATGCATTTATTTATAAGTGGGACGTGGTGGCGCAACGGGTTAAACCACTGCTGCTGGGCTTTCCGACCGGAAGGTTGGGAGTTCAAGACTGAGCGACGGAGTGAGCTCCCGTTGCTTGTCCCAGCTCCTGCCAACCTAGCAGTTCGAAAGCACCTAAAAATGCAAGTAGATAAATAGGGACCACTTCGGTGGGAAGGTAACGGTGTTCCGTGCGCTACGGCGTATGGTCATGCCGGCCACATGACCACGGAAGCTTGTCTTCGGATAAACTGCCGGCTCTACGGCTTTGAAACGGAGATGAGCACCACCCCCTACAGTCGGTCACGACTAGACCATTCGGTTGTGGGGAAACCTTTACCTTTAAACATGCATTGGATTCCAGTTTTACAGAAGAAGGACTGAGGGTAAGCGAGAATAATTTGTCTGGGATCATCCAATGATTCTATGCCAGAGATGGGATTTAAACTCCGGTCCAAATCTAATCACGGGACAACAATGGTCCCTCACAGGAGACAGAGAGGACCTCAGGATATCCTAGCAGGCTAGACAAAATGCAGGACAAGGATGTGATCGTCGGACACACAATACCACAACTATTTGACATTCATACTCCAAATATTGGAGCTGGTAGGAGAGGGTGGGGACACACATATACACACAGGACAAGTACGGATCTCTGAAGGGGAGTCTCAAAATATAGACTCAAGGCTCAACCAATAGGATGGCCAAACCTTCAACATGATGCAAAAAGGCGCCACCAGCCAGGAGAAGGCTACTTAGTAGCATAGCTACAGGAAGGGCTACATAAGAAATATTGTAGGCACTGCAATGTGCCGTGTGAGTGGGCCCCCTACTCTCTGTCGGAGCCATTCTGGGCAGCGACAGCAACTGTTGCTGCCCAGAATGGCTTCAACAGCAAGTGGGAAGGGCGACTTAAATGGTGCATTGCAGCACCTGCAATACTTACCATGCCGCCGCCCTCCCTGCAGCAACTGCTATTGCTACTGACACATCAAGGGCAGATTTCTAGGCACGGCTGCGAGGCCCAGAGAGAGGCTGCCTCCGTGCTAACATTCTTGCCAGGATAAAATAAAAGCAAATGCGGCTTACCATGGGCTTCTTGTACTCGTTGGGCTTGATGCAGCGGACAAAGAACGGCTGGCAGACGCTGAGGGTTCTCATCAGCAGCTCCAGAGAGCGCTTGAATTGGCTGCTGAGAGTTGGGGAGCGCTTCCTGGTCTCTGCCCCCTGGAAAAAGACCAGCACCGCAAGGGATCAGCGTCAGGAAATGAAAAGATAACATGAGCAGCAGCAGCAGCAACGTGACCCCTTGAGCTGGGTCATAAGGAACACCCTCTGCAACTAGGGCTGGCATTGTTGGAGAGGGCTGGGTTCTGGCTTAGGCTCTTCGATAACCGAGTGGCAGCCGAACTATGCGTCATGACACACCGCATCGACTGATTTTAAGAAGTCTGTGAAGGACTTGAATTCTACCTTCCCTACGGCCTAATCCAATGCAGAGCAATCCACTGCCGTAAATCGTTTTACGGCAGTGTAAAAGAGGCACTGCCGTCGTGAGGTCTGAAGTTGCTGGTAGAAACGGATGGAGGCTCCATGCACCTACCAGCACATCTTGGATGCTCACTGGAGCATCACAGCGGCAGCAGGGTTGGGCAGAGATGGCTTGGGAGAGGGTCTCAGTGGCAACTATGCCTTCTGGGACCCTTTGCCCCCTTCCCACCTGGGCGTTATGCCAGCAAAAGGGCTGGCATAGTTCGAAGGAGACCTGTTGACGGTTACTCAGCCTAGAGAAAGGGAAGTAAGAAGTACTTTTACTTACTTCTCTTGGGCCATCAGGTCCCCCCCCCTCACTGAGGCACATACTGCAGTAGTGTCTTTGCCCCCCTAGGAATCCGGAGTCACTCCCTTTAACCCTCTGAGTGCCGGCCAACCAAGAAGAAAAGCTCTTTGCAGAGGAATTGGGAGGGGGGAGGAGGGAGAGTGAAGTGAGCGGAGTCAGCCCTAATTTTAACTAGTGGAACTGAGTTCCCCCACGTTCCCCCTGCATGACATCACTGGTATGGCTGTATAACATATAAACTAGTGGTGGGTCGGACTGGGCCATCAGACCACCTTCTTTCTCCGGTTTCAACATGAACGTTAAGACACACCAATGGCACTTTCTAAGCTACTCCATCCTTATTATAATCAACGTAATAATCCAATGCCCTTGGAGTATGCTGGACTATACACCAAGGGTCCATTAGTCCTGAATTCGGCTTTCAGCAGTGCAGAGTCAGTGTGCTGTTTTTGGTCTGCCACCTCTGCATTACAAGCCCCCAAACTTTTACTGTGCTGGAAGTGTGGAACTTTCACACTGTCCCTATAAATGAAAGCAGAAGTCCCTATAGATTTTGGCAAAGTAATTAATTCCCACCCCGTGGCAGATAGGAGACCTGAAAAGAAACCGGGGTGGGAGGGAAAGTTGGAGAAAAAGGAAAGAAGGAAATAGCAGCAGTGTAGCAATTAAGTATTGCAGTTGCCACAATGCATTGTGTAAGGAGCCTCTCCCACTTGCTGTTGGAGCTATTCTTGGCGGCGACAGCAACTGTCTACTCCAATGGCAAGTGGAAGGGGCTGCTTACATGGGGCATTATGACACCTGCAATACTTAACACACACACACCCCAGCCCTGCTGCAGCTAAGTTACTGGTATGAGAGATAATCTGGTAAGAGAGATAATCAGAAACAAGAAGAGTCCCAGAAGTAGAAACTAAAAGACTGAAAGGAACTTTTCTGTGGGGGTCGAACTGCACATTACATTAAATGTGCAGTGTTGCATGAAAGCCAATGGGAACTTGTTTCCCATTTTAAAAGTGCTTGAGGGGAGCCGTTATCGGGATCAGAACCTCAGCAGAAACCACACTCTAGGGCTCTCCTACCCCATCCCAGTTTTGCCCCCCTTCATTGTGCCCTTTAGCACACATGTCAAGTAATCTAAAGTTATTAGGGAATGGGTTCAGATGTGTGCTATCCTCCCTGACACCGAGAGTGGTTCAAATGCGCTTTATGGTGTCCCTTGTGCCGGCCAAACTTTGCTGGCCTAACTGTGCCGGCCTAACTCCAGGTTAGGATTGTGCCCTAATTCCATGCAGATCTGTCAACCTCCCAATAACACACTGGGCTGACCAATAAACATGTATGCTGCTAAGTAACTTTTTTACCCAGCGGGTAATTAATCTATGGAACTCTTTGCCACAGGAGGTGATGGTGGCATCTGGCCTAGATGCCTTTAAAAGGGGATTGGACAGATTTCTGGAGGAAAACCCTGCTAACTGGGCAAGAGGCACTTTTTCAAGTGGTGTCCTCTTATATTTAGCAGGGGGAGAGCAATTGTCCCTCTTCACCCCAGCACAGTGTCTTTCTCGTGGCTGTTGCTGGTGGTGTTCTCCATTCTTTTAGATTGTGAGCCCTTTTGGGACAGGGAGCCATTTAACTTTAATGTTATTATTTGCCTGTAAACCGCTTTGTGAACTTATGCTGAAAAGCGGTATATAAATACTAGTGATTGATTGATTGATTGAAAAGTCCATTGTGGGTTATAGGCCATGATGGGTTGTGCAACCTCCTTACATTAGTAGTAGGCTATTTCAGAGTGCCGGGTGCAAGGGAGTGGCAACAGGATGCATGCATCTTGTTGTCTCATGTGCTCCCTGGGGCACCTGGTGGGCTGCTGCGAGATACAGGAAGCTGGACTAGATGGGCCTTTCGCCTGATCCAGCGGGGCTCTTCTTATGTTCTTATGTAGTGCTGGGATCTGGAAAGCCAGTAGAATCAAGGTTCTGCCTGGCGTTTCTTACTCACCAGATCCCACCAGGGCTCTTATCTATCCACCTGACCTGCCAGATTCTTCCCCAGCTCTATCCAACTTAGCCTGCTGGTTGCTCCCCAAGACTGCCTCTGCGGTATCACATTCCATCCTTGCTCTGCCCAGCCTAATCTGCCTAATTCCATCCAGTTTCCACCCCGTGCAAATGTACAGAAGGACAAAACCTTGAACATTGGCACCTATACATATGGATTCTTGCGTACAACATCTGCATTGTTCAGCTTATGCAGAGCTGCAGCCAAAGCTTCTATATGTTGCTGTTTGCATGATTCATGGACCCCAAGGATACCGACCTGGGACTCTGGAAAGCAATTAGAGTACACCAACTATGGCATTAGTTGCAACAGGTTTCACACGGATTTTTGACACTGCAGCTTGAAACAGCCAATCTCACTCATACCAGGCAAGCCCAAGAAGTACTTGTTCACCAGAACACACGCTAGGCAAAACATGGACATGCACCAAAAATAAGTCAAAAATGAGGTTTTGCTCTTGGATTTTCCATTTGCTTCGAAAATAATTCCGGGATTTCAGAAGAGTATTCTTTTTACAGCCAGGAAGCCACATGCCATCTTGCAGAGTCTCAGGGCATCAAACAACTATGAAATCAAATCTCCCACTGCAAGAGAATATCTCCCTCCCTCCAAAATAAACCCACAGAATCCAGAGCACACTGTGCCAAAAGCCAAAAGCCAACAGACCATGCCGAGATGATTGCAGAGTACATACCTCCAGATCACTCAAGCAAGTGAATCGCGCTACATTTTGGGGAGTGCCATAAGACTTTCAGGATAACCAACCAATGTGACTTGGGAATGACATTCCCTTCCCAGACCCAAACAGACAACCAGTATCCCTAAGCAAAACCATCCAATTATTCCCTCCCCCTCCCGCCCCAAGGGAAATGGATACCACTTTCAACATCCTGCTTATATGGCAATCCCTAATGTCCACAGGAAGAAACACAGCAGCCCGTCATTGCCAGCAAGATTAGTAACACAGAATGAAAAACAGCCACATTGAAGAATTGCCTTAATATACATTTTTTAAAAGCCAACCCTGATCATAAGGGATAATAAAACCTTAGGGGTATTTTTTTTCTGAGAAATACCACCTGCATTTTGCAATGGCCTTTTTCGGTTTGCTATTTCTGAATTAGATCCCAAGAACTTGCATGGAATGCTACTGAAAAATTCTGCACTCTGAAAAAATTTGCTAAAATTAAAAATACTGAGCACTGCTTTGAGCTGACGAGGTAACAGAAAATTCAGTCAAACCTCTTTATCTGCTACCTCACTTATCTGCAAGGGGCAGACTTGCTACTTATCTGAACCTCTGTTCTTGTTATCCACTATGCAGAGACCTCCCAAAGGCTGCAGGGACCTTCAGAACTTTTTAAAATGGCCAGCAGAAACATTTGCTGGCCATATTTAAGGGATTTTCAGGGCCATTCTGAAGCTCCCTGCAGCCTCTGGAAGATCTCTGCAGCATCCAGAGCAAGAAGGTTAAATGGACTGGAGTCGGCATAAGGTCATTTTCTTGAAGCTTCCGGGGCACACAAATATGGCCGACTCAGACATTTCCCGCCAATGAGGATTGCCGCGAATTCATGTAATTTTCCTACATATTTATCTAATATCAACTTTTTAAATCATGCCTGCGTGTTCTGCATACGGGTGTGCGAATCGCTGTACGAAAAATGGGATTTTATTTCCACGGAAAGGTTCATGTATTCCCCTTACATCGGTTCAATAAAACAACCGTTAACAGTGAGTGCATTATTTTTTAAAGCTGTGTAATTCCTTGTTGTTCCTAGCAGTCTTATTCACCATTTTCTGACACCCATTTTCTGTTAATGGTCTAGAAGGTAAGAAAAAAAAAATCCCCCCTCCTTTTCCCCCCTTCCCGTTTACACTTTTTTCCCCCACCTTCCATTTTCTGCTGTAATATTTTCGAAAGTCTGAACATTAACAGAATTTGTTTTAGGGGGGGGGTGAGTGTAGAAGTTTAAAAAAAATACTCTTAATAGTCTAGAAGTAAAAAAGAATTACTCTCATATTGACAACTACTTGTGTTATGAAGAGATTTTACTGAAATTTTCCTATATATTTATCTAATTTTTGCCCACCCTCCCCTTTTATTCTTTCCTTCCCGTTCACACTTTATTTTTGGTTGTGTAGATTTCAAAAAATAAGGCTGTCAAAACAGTGCAATCCGAGTTCAAATAGCAAGTAGCATTTCGTCCGGTGTGTTCAGTAATATAATTATGCGGAATTAAACCTTGGAATTGCATATTAACTCATAATATGGTTACCACTGATGTTTCTACACGGTCACACGTTGTTATTTTGGTAAGTTTTTATTTCAGGAGTAAACGATTCAGTCCCAAACACTACCAGAAAAGCAATCTGAAATGCTTGGCATCAAGACTGTTTGGGGCACACTAACATGGCCGCTAAGCCCACCCCTTGGCTTCACTCGATTCCTATCAATTTAACAGGAATGGTGACTCCAGTCATCTAACCTCCTTGATCCAGAGATCTTGTATTGTGGCACTTCCTGCTGCACTCTGCTGGCTTCCTGTCTCTGCTGGATTCTTCTGAGGGCAGATAAGGTACCCCTTTGCATCTAACCCCATGGATCCCATAGGATCAATGGTTCTCTGTGAATGGTTATCTGCGAATTCGCTATCCATGAGCAGTTTTAGGAACCTAATCCTAGCGGATAATGAGGATTGACTGTAAATGACAATAAAATCTTAGTTGAACTGCTCTCAGATTAACATTCACTCTCTGATGTTGCGATAGTGATGTAGGTACCAAACGGTCGGCGGGAGAAGTGAACATACCACAGAAGGGAACTCTTTTGACTTATTTTACCTTCAGAGTGGATGCTGGTGACTGGCCAAAAGCGCTGGACGCATAGCCACAGAGAAACTACAGGGGAGCAAAGGCAAAAAAACAAAGAGAGACAGAGAACAGAAAAAAGTGAAACAGGAAGAACGGCCCACGCTGGGAGTTCCAAGCTATGTACAAAGGCCCGATTCACACCAAACCAACAGCTGCAATGTGGCTTTTTAAAATCCAAAGCATCTGAAGGCCTCCAAATGAGAGAGAACCCTCCTGCCACTGAACGCATGAATATACCAAATGAGACACTGCTCTAATCACATCAATGGCCCTCGTGTGCTTGCTTCCCTTTATGTAAATAGCACACATGGGCAGTAGTGTCATTCACAAACGAGCTGCCGGAATGTGAGGCGGGACTTACCGCCTGATTGGCTGCCCGTTCGTGATGCGTCGCTGCCTGCCCGACCACTGCGCAGGCATCCCTGGCTTTGGAGGGGGTGCCCGCTTGCCTGGGGGGTGCGCTGGGTGCCTAGGCGAGCCGTGGAGGGGTGCGCCACCTGGAGGGAGCCCCCGCAGCGGGTGGGCAGGCAGCGACGCGTCACGGACTGCCTGTCAATCAAGCGGTAAGTCCCGTCTCGTGTTCCGGCAGCTCGTTTGTGAATGACACTACTGCACATGGGGGGATATAGGGTTTTTTACATCTATCCCCACCACAGTTTTAATCCAGATCCTCTCATACATATTTGTTGACCTGGAATAAAACCTTCCATTTGCTCCCCTTAGAGATGGTTTTTCACCCCACTGGCAAAGGGCAGCTCTCAAGGGTCTAATTCAGATTGGGATCAAGGCAGTGATAGGGTTAAAGTCCCCCTTGTTGGTGATCTCCCCCAACACCACCCCCTGGTCTGGATGAGGGCCAAGCATGGCTGGTACATTTTAGAAATCTGGGTTGCAGGGCTCCATCGTGTCGTAGGTATATCGTCCAGTTTGGCCTTTAGTGAATGGACAAGTTCTCTCTCCCACATCAAAAGTAAATAATGTGTTTTTTAATGGGCTGAAATTCTATACTTTTTTCATTTTTAAAGGTTACGTTTTATTTAGATATAGTCAATTGAATATTAAGGGCGTAATCCTAACCTGAAGTTAGGCTGGCACAGTTAAGCCAGCAAAGTTTGGCTGGCACAAGGGACACCGTAAAGTATGTTTGGGCCACTCTCGGAGTCAGAGAGGCCAACACACAGACGGGCGCCCTCCTCCCTGACTCCGAGAGTGGTCCAAACACTCTTTACGGTGGCCCTTGTGCCAGCTAAACTTTGCTGGCCTAACTGCCGGCCTAACTGCAGGTTAGGATTGCACTCTAAGTCTCAGTGTAGATATCACTATAAACTGTTGGTTTGCACATGTGCCCCGTGTCCTCCCCAACTCTCTCATGTGCAAGAGATTTAAAGCATCCACTTCTGCTTTAGAATAAGCCACAGTTTTGCATTACATACAGGCCTTAGGAAATTGTGGATGGTACTAACTTGTGGATGGAAATTGTGGATATCCTGGTTAACTAAAAGCACATTCCAATGGATATTTATTCAGATATCCCAACCTGCTCAATGGGACCTACTCCCAGGTAAGTATACACAGGATTGCAGCCGGAGTAGACTTAGAACAAAACAACAATGCAGAGAGTGAAAGTGGAAGCCTTAAATCTCCTTCTCTTGAGCACAAGAGACTGGGACTTGTGCATGTGCTTCAACATGACCTCTGAGCCCGGCCAAAGTTTGCACTGACTGCACCTTGTGCCACCAAAATGCAAGCGGAAACAGAAAGCCTTTCATCTGCTTTGGAAAAAGGTTTTGATTTGGTCTTCAGTGAATCATTGGGGGTGGGGGGGGGAGCGGGATAAGGGTTAAGCCATAAGGGGCTGCCTTTTTTGGACCATTCACCCATCTAGCCAACATTATTTACTCTCACTGGAAGCAGCAGTCCAAGATGTCTGGCCAGAGCCTCTCAGCTTCACGACAGCCTTTCATCGGAAACACCAGGGAACCACAGATCCCCTCTTCTTATCATTAAGTGCACCAGAAGCATGTATTTTGCCACTGTGCTATGGTCTTCGCCCCATCCAGAACTGTGGGGTAGCTAATGCGAAATCACAGGGCAGGCACCAGAGGTCAGCATCTTAGGGCATCTGCTGAGGGTGCGCCTCCCTGCGCCCAGACCTCCTGCGCCCACAGCCTCCATGGAGACAGCATGACTCTCAGCCAAGAACCTCAGTTTGGCATCACCTGTTCTCTCCCCAGTGAGCTTTCTCTCGGAAGACCCCGTAGCGTCGTAGTGGCCTCTGGGAGAAACCTGTGATTTGTGACTGGAGAGACACCTGGAGGAAGTTTCAACTGAGCTCTACCACCAAGCTCTACCACTCAAAGCACAGCGGTCCCCCAACAATGCAAAGGCAAGCTCCCCATGAATATTGGGAGTGGGTCCACATTGGGCATGCTGCCGAAGACAGTTTCAAACCGGCGACTTTGCACACCTACGACGACTACTTTGGAGTCAGGAATGCTGGCCGGCCATTGCTTGTGTTAAGCTAAGAATCCAGGAGACCCAGGGCCCAATCCTGTCCAACGTTCCAGCACTGATGCAGCCACAATGCTGCCCCAAGGTAAGGGACCAAACGTTCCCTTGTATTGTTGAGGCCTCCGTAACTGTCCCTTCACTGCAAGATGTAGTGCGTGCCCTTTTGGCATCTCTGCACAAGTCCTGGAAAACTGGATAGGATTCGGCCCTCACAGTGCAATCCTAAGCTGTGCTGGAACGGGCAGACCGGGGCTGTATCCAGTGCTCGTTGGGAGGCTGTTGGAACCTCCACAAGGTGAGGGGACATTTGCTTCCTTACCCCGGGGTAAGCGCCATCCACCCCTAAGGGGCTGCTCGGACCTTCACCCACTATTTAGCATTCCCCGTCGGTGTTCTGCAGCAGCCGTGGATGGGGATTGGGATCCAGCAGAATGGATGCTGGATCCAGGCACCTCCCTCCTCCCCAGGCCGTAGGGACCTTCAGAACAGCACCTGCAACTGGTACTGCCCCTTTTCAAATGGCTGCAGAAGCATCCACTGGTCATGCTTTAAGGATCCATGCTGGTCGCAGGTGCCATTAGGAAGGTCTCTGCAGCTTCTGGAAGTCTCTGAAGCATTCAGAGATCTTTTGGCGCTTCCTGCTGCACTCTGCTGGCCTCCTGAGGGTCTCTGCTGGATTCTTCGGATGGCAGAGAAGGGACCTTTAAGAGGGGATTGGACGGATTTCTGGAGGAAAGCCCCATCGTGGGCTATAGGCAATGATGGATTGTGCAACCTCCTTACATTGGTGGTGGGCTACTTCAGAGTACCGGGTGCAAGGGAGTGGAAACAGGATGCAAGCGTCTTGTTGTCTCATGCCTCCCTGGGGCACCTGGTGGGCCGCTGTGAGATACAGGAAGCTGGACTGGATGGGCCTTTGGCCTGATCCAGCAGGGCTCTTCTTATGTTCTTATGACCCCTTGCACCTAGCCCCATGGATCTCACAGGATCAATGATTTGTTATCTGAGAATCGAGGATTTCCAGTAACTGAACCCTAGCGGGTAATGAGGACTGACTGTACATAAATTATACAATATAAGGAAATTTGGATACGTCCATCCTGTCTTCCTTAACCTCAGTTTTTGAAGGCCAAACCAGATGAGATATTAGGGGTTGGTAGGGAGGAGTTGCTGAACCCCCCTGCTTCTCATCAAAACAGCTCTTCTCCACTTGTTTTACTCCCAATGGGTTTACAGCCACCTTAAATGCCTCCTTTGTGGAAGGAGAACGGTGGGATACAATATTTTAAATAATTTAACGTTTCTCCGAACACCATTGGGAGATAAACAAAGAAAAGGGAATTACACCCCTAGCAGCCATTTTTCCAGCCACTTCTGTGGTATCCTCACAACCCTGCAAATTAGGTTCACACACAGCAGCAGATGGGACACATCGCACATGTTGTAGCAAACATGTACTGGAAGATGTGAAAGGGTATAGAATCTTGCAGCTTAAAAGTGCTACCTAATATAAACAATAGAGAGAATCATAATAAATGCAATTATTTGATTTCCTTAGAAATGTGCATTGAAAGCTGTGAAACTGAACATGGGGGAAACATGTATGTTCTGTTGGATCTTTGCCACTCAGTGTCCACAACATTTGCCCAACTACAAACCCACACAGTATTCATACTTTGATGCAATTGTCACAGGGAAATAAGAACTTTCCGATGAAAGGATTGTGTGGTTTTGAGGGCTGGGAATATGCAATATCTCCACAAAGGAAATATTTCCAAAGCAAAAACCTCTGGAACCCCCAACAAAAGATTAACCATAGTAGCAAATTGATAGTCCTCAAAGGCACATGTTGATTGCACAACCTTGGTTCTCACTGTGTGTGTTCTTTTCCTATGAGCTGAATTTGCACAGCGACCTTTCATGTTCAGGACACTTAAAAATGGATATATAATTTTCTGCCATGGTATTTTCTAAATGCCTGATGCTGCTTCAAATCCTAGCCCATGCTTCCATGTCTCAAAGCTCAGAGACCTTACTTAAAAAAATCACAGGCCCATACATTTTCTTCTTGTGAAAAAAAATCCTAAAAAAAAATTCACAAGAGGATATTTCTACAATATATTGATTTGATCAGTTTCACATAATAAAAGTGGCCAGAGTATTGCACGTCATTCTACAGTAGATAGAGAGAATCTCATCTCCCTCTCACATAATACCAGGGGACATCCACTAAAGCCCCATTGTTAGGAGAGTCCAGTGGTGTCATTCAAATGATTTAGGAACAGGAACTCACTTTTGATTGGCACTTGTCAGGAACCCAGAACCAGCCACAGAGCCCATTAGGATCTGGAACGCCCGTTCTGGTCCGTTCCCCCTGAATGACATCACTGCCTTCGCCCCCCTAGGAATCCGGAGTCGCTCCCTTTAACCCTCTGAGTGCCGGGCAACCAAGAAGAAATGTTCTTTGCAGAGGAATGGGGAGGGGGGAGGAGGGAGAGTGAAGTGGGCGGAGTCAGCCTTAATTTTAACTAGTGGAACTGAGTTCCCCCGCGTTCCCCCTGCATGACATCACTGGGAGAGTCAAAACCCATTCCCTGCCCCTGCAGACCCTTACAGCAGCCTCAACATCCAGCTTTGAGGCCCACTGCTCAAAAGCACTACATAAATTCTAACTATTATTTTAAAGTGATTTTCACTTAGTTTCCACCAAGCCCTTTCAAGCCGACCTCGAGCGCTTGGTTGGCTCAAAAGCCACAACGGTGTCTCCTTAATTCCTGCTCAGGTGGTTATCTGGTCAGCAGGTCTATGTGACCCTGGCCTTTAAAGCTGCCCAGAGCCAGGATTTGATGGGCTGGTAAGCAGCTGAGCTTTCACCTCTCACACGAGCTGTCTATCGCCTTATGTCCCTGTCATCATCTTCAGCACGGGAATAGGCAGCAGTGTCATGCAGCCGGAACGCTGGGCGGGAGGAACGGGTGAGCGGCAGCCCGCCCGTTGCGTACTGCTCCGTTTCGCCCCGCGGGGGCAGGTTAGTTTCTATATTAGTTTGTAGTTGGAAGCACAAAGAAAGAGGAAAGAGGGGACCAGAAAAAATAGATTTCTTGAGAAATAGAGAATCTGAGAGTAAAATTAGCCAGAGAAAGGTAATTTTGCCAAAGGGAAGCCATTATGAAGAAAGCACATGCTTCAAAACTTCGAAGGACAGAGTGCAATCCTAACCTGGAGTTAGGCCTGCAAAGTTTGGCCTGCACAAGGCCACTGTAAAGCACATCTGGACCACTCTCAGAGTCAGGGAGTATGGTGCACATCTGTGTGTCGGCCTCCTGACTCCAAGAATGGTCCAAACATACTTCTGCCAGCCAAACTTTGCTGACCTAACTCCAGGTTAGGATTGCGCTCTGTAAAGGGGACTTCTTGTTGTAGCTTTGTCAATTACAGCCAATTGCGTATTAAGCTGTGAAACATATTAACGAAGTACAAGGGGCTCTTTGTGTTTTCAGTATCCAAAAGGCTTGCTATCCACATTAATCCCTTCTTTTCCTAATTGGTCCAATAAGCATGACATTTTTATAAATTTGGAAGCTATGCATGATGCTTCAAGTATGCTTGGGCACTTTTTAAGTAGGCTCTTCTCCAATACGTATCGCCTACTAACAGCTCCTTTCAAAGTGCCAGCGACCCTTTGCACAAGCCACTCCATTCCACCCCTACCCTCATTTACTAGAGATCTATTACCATGGCGACATCGGCCTGGAATATTTGTTTGATGAATTTGTTTCTCGAAGAATGAACCAACTGGATGATGTCTCCATGGAGCGTGTCCCTGTTTTTCTCCAGGAATCCTGCAGGGAAGAAGAGAGAAAAGATAGGATAAAAAAAAAAACACAAAACCCAGCATGAACCAGACATTGTTCATATACTGAATCTCATGAGGAAGAGCAAATCAAGCACGACGTCAAGGAATGTGGTGATTATCTCTGGCCTGGGTGCCTTTAAAAAAGGGCTGGACAGATTTCTAGATGAAAAGTCCATCACAGGTTATAAACCATGATGGGTATGCACAACTTCCTGGTTCCAGAAGTTGGCTATCTCAGAATGCCAGGTGCAAGCGAGTGGCAACAGGATGCAGGTATCTTGTTGTCTTGTGTACTCTGTAAGGCATCTGGTGCACCCAGTGGTGTCATCTAAATGATTTAAGAACAGGTACTCACTTTTGATTGGCATGTGTCAGGACCCGCCCACCAGAAATGACGTCATAAGCCGGAAGTGAGGTCATGGCAGGAAGTGACATGAAAAAAGCCCTTCTTGAGGCCTCAGACAATTTTAACTGACCCAACAGTTGCAACAGTATTCCACAGCACCCCCAGAACATGTTAAGGAGGCCTGGCATCATGTTAAAGTGACCCAACAGTTCCAAAACCCCAGAGCAGCTCATTTTTCAGTGGCAAGGCAAGGCAAGGCTCCGCTCGCTGCCTGCCTGCCTGCCTGCCTGGCTCTGAGAACGTGCAGGCAACTCAAACATGCAGGAAATTCAAACGTTGCAGGGGGCGGAGTCGACAAGTGGGCGGGCGAATGGGCGGGGCCAGCCATAATCCTAGAAACCGGTACTCGCGTACCCCCTGCATGACATCACTGGGTGCACCCCTGTGAGATTCAGGAAGCTGGCTTTTTTCCTGATCCAGCAGGGCTCTTCTTATGTTAATGAACTGTACTAATCTCACTGAACAGCAACTTGAAATAAAATGACCAAAGTTGTGAGCTCTCCACCAGGTCAGATTCAGTGAAGTTCTATCAACTAGCATACAACCTCGCTGAATTTTCAGCAGGGGGGCGGGAATGCAAGCAAGCATTTGCTTTGTGTGCCAAATGCTTGAGCCTTCATCCATTTCATTTTTAAAATGCATCTCCCTGTTAGCCTTTTGTTATTTATTCATCAGTACAAAATTGGGAGAACGTTTGGCAAGCCACCAAGGGTGTTGACAACATAGCACGTGCATTGCACTTAAACTTGTGTGAAGAACAACATAGGTTATGGAACCACAAAGAAACAGGTCAAAACAAGAGAAAACAAGGTAACTTCAGTGTTCCACAGGGATGTAGGGAAGAGGAGAGGAATGTGAAAACGAGGTATTTTCAGCCAAAGTGAAGCTTTGCTTGGTCTGGCATTGGCGCTCAGTGATTGATCACATAGACGACGACAATGCCCCCGCCAAGATCTCTACCCCAACAGCTGCAGGTGAGAGGCAGATCTCAACTGACCTTTGGTTTGATAGTACACAATTCCAGCAAAGTGGTTGATGCCGAACTGGGTGTCATAATTGTTCCTGGGTGGGATGTAGTTGGTGTTAAGCTTATGCTGCGAGTTTAGCTTGTGCAGCATGGTAGCGTCTGTCCCCTGCATCAGTGGAAACAAGAATTACAAATGTCGTGGGAACCCGATACTTTCCTGCACAGATGATTCACTGCTCCATACAGTTTACTCCGGAGTATCTTTGGGCCTAATCCTATCTCCTCCTTGCCCCACCAATGCAGCTGTGCTGTCAGACCATGCCTGCGTCCTGGGCAGTTCTGGAGGTCTCCTCTGGGTAAGGGAACATTGGGGGGACGACGACAGGATATCGCTGGCACTGCTGCCGCCCACTCCCGGTTCCAGTTCTGGGCAGGAGGTTTAGTCGAGAGGGTTAAAGCCGCCATTTGCCCAAAGATAAGATCCGAAGGTCGCCAGTTCGGGATCACACAGAAGTCTCCGTGAGCGGCAGACCTTGTAAACTGTGACTGATTAGAGCTGAGCTACAGCTGCCTGTGAGAGGGGAGTGTGCTGGGCCAGCTGCTTCTTTGATGTGAGCACAGAAGCCGCTTATCAGCCAGCAGGAAGGCAAATTGTGTGGCCAGAAAGAAGACTAGACCACGAAAGTACCATCTGTATGTTGTATGTTCTTGAAAGATAGAACTTCCTTGTAATTTGTAAAAACCTTTCTGTTTATGAATAAAGCCTGCTTATGTAAACCGCCTTGAGTTAAAGTCAGAGGAACAATCTAACGACCTAAGAAAGGCAGTATATAAATACTACTACTACTACTACTACTACTACTACTACTACTACACCCCCCATTCAGCTGGCAAAACACTGACCTTAGGGAACTTGCTTTCCTCGTCAATCAGGGAGATGATGTTCATTGGCTTGATGGCAATCATGTCCAGCGCATCCTGGTTGTCAGTGAACTCGATGTGCTGCCAGTTAATGTTCTCCAAGTTGTATTCCTCTTGCTCAAGCTTGAAGACGTGGCGGACAAAGAATTGCTGGAGATTCTCGTTGGCAAAGTTAATGCAGAGCTGTTCAAAGCTGGGGAGGGGTAAGCAGAAGATTTTTCTCCAAATTATTTTATTTTATGACAGAATCGATCAGAGAAAATAAAACAAAGACACACAAAGAATGTAGGCAGGAAGTAATGCAACAGTAAACAAAGTCATGAGAATTACAGGCCAATTCTAACTACCATAAATACTCACGTATAAGTCGAAAAATGTATGCCTTAAAATCGCCGAGAAAATCTGTAGTTGACTTATACGCTAGTTAATAAGGTGACCAGAGCAAAGCCCAAAGCAGGCTGTATAACAGGCCAGTAACTCCCATGACTTTTGTCTTAAAACTTGTCCTTGACTTATCTATGTGGTCGACTTGAATATATATGGCAAATCCCCACACAGTGATCTGGTAGCACTGGTGCAGGCTGTGCTACATCATGGGGAGGGAATAACGGCTGCTGGAGGTTTCCTTGGAGAATGGGATATTTGTCCTCTTGCCCTAGGGTAAGCCCCAGCAGCTGCAAAGGGGCAAACTGGATGTGTGCTAGTGGGTCTTGACTAGGCAAACAGGATCTCTTGCACAGCCACTGTGCAAGTCTGCATTCATCTGTGCAGGTG
>JAJKFI010000017.1:4310316-4376810 GCA_029204185.1 Lerista edwardsae | reverse complement strand
ATTATTATTATTATTATTATTATTATTATTATTATTATTATTATTATTATTTATTGTCATTGCATTACACAACGAAATTCACTGACACCCGGAGACCAAAACCAACGCACACACTAAGCTCCCAAACAATCCCCCCACATCCCCCCACCCCCCACCCTCCCTTAAAATTCCTCCCCTAAACACAAACATGCACACAATAGACAATAGTACAGTCCGACTGCCCCTATCTACTGGCACTTAAGTCCATTGTTCAATGCTATTATAGCTCTAGGGTAAAAACTGTTTATGAAACGTGTCGTCCGAGTTCTAATAGTCCTATATCTCCTGCCAGAAGGCAGCAATTCAAAAAGGTTGTAAGCAGGATGGGAAAAATCTCTAAGGATGTTATGTGATTTCTTTAAACAGCGGGTGGCGAAAATATCATCAAGGGTAGGTAGCCGGAGCCCGATAGTATGCTGGGCCACATTAATAATTCTCTGTAGTGCCTTCTTATCCCCTACAGAGCTGCTCCCGTACCATACTAAAATATTGTATGTCAGGACACTCTCGATGGTACTGCGATAGTAGGCCAGAAGTAGACGCTGAGAAAGGTTCATCCTCCCAAGCACCCTTAGGAAGTACAGCCTCTTCTGCGCCTTCATCACTAGCATATCAACATTTAATTTCCATGTGAGGTCCAATGAAATGTGGGTACCCAAAAATTTAAAACTGCCAACCCTCTCCACCTCCTCACCGTTTATATACAAAGGCAAATGCACATCTCTTCCTCCTAAAGAGAGCCTGTGGAACTCCTTGCCACAAGAGGTGGTGATGGGCGCCTGGCCTGGTGCCTTTAATAGGGGATTGGACAGATTTCTGAGAGAAATGTCACCACAGGCTACAGGCCACGATGGGTGGTGGAACCTCCTTATTTTAGAGGTGGGCTAGATCAGAATGCTAGATGCAAGGGAGTGGCCACAGAATGCAGGCATCTTGTTGTCTTGTGTGCTCCTTGAGGCATCTGGTGGGCCACTGTGAGATTCAATAAGCTGGATTAGGTGGGCCTTTGGCCTGATCCAGTGGGACTCTTCTTATGTTCTTAAGACCCAGATTGAATTGCAAATTATAGTTCCCTCCCCACAAACAGGATAGCAAATTTGATTTACCTCAGAATTTTACTTCAGAATGCCAGATACAAGGGAGTGGCAACAGGATGCAAGCATCTTGTTGTCTTGTGTGCTCCCTGAGGCATCTAGTGTGCCACTATGAGATATAGGAAGTTGGCCTGATCCAGCGGGGCTCTTCATGTATTCTTGTTGTAGTGGGCTAGGTGAACCAAATGCCACCTTCTCTGTTTCCCTGCAATGGAATCAAAGCTCCTTCTAAGGCCAGAGCAGCCCCTGGATGGATGCTGGAGGGCAAACGGGTCCCATCACCTTATAATGCAACACTGGTCTTTGTTGTTTCGTTGCATGTTGAAGTAACAGTTGTCCGCAATGGCAAAGATGTGAGGCGGCATCTCCCCGATCTTTTTGTTGGTGTAGAGCCGTATCTGTTCTGGGGAGTAAATTGGAAGCAGCTGGTAAGGGTTCACAGCCACCAGGATTGAGCCTGTGTACGTCTAGAAGAAAGAGAAACACAAGTGGAGAGGAGAACATCAGGATGACCAAACTCGAGCTGACCGAGAGACTTGCGACAAGGGACGTTCATTCATCAAGGGAAACCAGACTCTGACGCTGGGGCTTCTGGAACTCCCCCAAAGACACCACAATGGAGACAGAAATCTGAATTTTTGCTATTGACGAGTGCACGGGTGAAAAACCTGTATCATACAGCAGGCCAAATGGCATTCGCGGTGCCAGCCGAGGGCAGGAAGTGACATCATTAAGCAGAAAGTGATGTCATTAAGCAGAGGATGGGCAGAAATAAGCACTTTGTTCTCGTGTAGGAACTCCCCAGCTGCAAATGATGAGAGAAAAATATGCAAAGTTTGATCGTATTTTCAAAATAGAGGAGAGCCCAATTATCACACTGGGGGAGCCCAATTATTATGGAAGGGGGGCACCCTTTCTGCAGTGCCACTTCTGCCAAGGTACCACTTTGCAGCTCAGAGATGCTCTGTGAAGTGATGCCCTCAGAAGACGTGGCACTGCTGAAAGGGTGGCATTGGAAGAGCCCAACCATCACATGGGCCATGTGCTTCCACAAGCAGTATTCAGCATACGGCCCTTACAGTTGACACTCCTGGGCTAGAGGGCTCCAAAGGCATGTTGTTTGCTTTGTGGGGGTGCACACTATTGTTTCTTTAATGATTAGCACCATCTGTGGTGGGCGTTTGCCTATTTCCATAAATCCCCATAAATACCAGGTCTACCATGTTCTTACAAGATATCTGACTTTGCAATAGGCTGGCTGCCTTGCTGCTCACAATTTCCGATTCTCAGACATGGGAAGCCCCCAAATACCAAGATCATTATTATCCATTGTCATCATTTCTAGGCATGCAAGGGTGAGCCATGCAGAACGGTTCAGGCAAACTTCATTCTTATTGCGCTTATTCCATCAAAACTCGACTGAAGCTCCCCATTCTAGTTCCACATCACAGTTTAGTCTTACATTCAGACTCCTGACTGTGCAAAGCAGTGCAGCCTTACGGCAAGCAAATGGATGAGCAGGATTTAAATCAATTAGTCCATGAGGCAAAGGCAGCCAAAGGGAAGAGCCCCAGGATGCTGAGCATAAATGAATGACTGAGCAGGTGGCCATGTGACAGCCATGCGTTTTGGCGACTCAGCAGATTGGCACGTTCTACTTACCCTTCCGCCACAGTTGGTCTAAGAGGTTTCAGGGTAGAGAAAGAAGGAAAAAACAAGTACTCGGTTATCAGCACGTCACCAAAATGTCTACCTCGAAGACACCATCTTCTGGAGCAGCCAGCAAGTGAGGAGAGGGCAGAGAACTTTTCCCTGCCCAACAATGGTGTCTCCAAGGTCAGACTTTCCCCATAGAAAGGAACAGCAAAACATTCACTTGCATGGGAGAATGCAAAGGGTGGCTCCACCAACAGTGTGGGGCCAGCTACAAGCCATTTACTTTGCATGGTCATGTGACTTGGTGACGGCCACAGAGAATACAACCTGCCCCATCTGCATGCAGGCCTCTGTCTGCAAAGTCCTGCCTGCATTCCGACACTGAAGGCACAATCCAATGTCCTCCGTTTGGCCGATGCTAGCTGCTGGCATTGGTCGACTGGCATCAGCACTGGCGTGAAAGAGCCAATTGGAACCCTCGCATCAGCACTGGAGGCGTTAGGTTGACCTGAGCAGCAGTGCTGGCCCAAGGGCGCCGGCCAAAGCCCACACTGAACGCAGCTGCTGCAAGTGCAGTTCTAGGCAGGGGGAGAGTGGGAGGGAGAGCCTTTCTGGGCGGGCTGGGAGACATGCCGACCTGGAGAGGGGGTGGAGCTGGGATGCGATTGTTAGGCCACATCCAAGCCTCCGTTCCTAGGCCGTGTGGCCCCGATTCGGGTTGTGTGGCTTGCTTGGCGCAGATCCGAGCAAGCCCATTGGGGCAGCTGGCACCTACCCCACGGCAAGGGTGCAAACATGCCCTTGCCCCAAGGAAGCTCCAGCCAGCTCCTAACGTGCGCTAGATATGGCGCCGGCCCACTGGCCTTGCAGTTCCAGCTCAAGTCAGGATTGCGCCCCGAGTCACGCCAGAGTGTGATGAGAAAGAAGAACTGAATGGTCCTACCCAAGGGGAATCATGTCCCCCATTTGGCTTGGAGGTTTGCAGTAACTCTGGTAATGGCTCCGAGTGGTAACGGCAAGGAGGAGAGGGTGCTTAGACAGCTCACTCAGATCCCTGCAAATGTAGTGCCTTGTCCCCCTCTGGGAATGCCACTGGGCGTTCTTGGCTGAAGCACACACAAGCAGGCAGACCAGGAGACTGTCCAGCCCCAGCTGCCGGGGAGCCTAGGGTTGCTAGTCTGATGAAAAATTCATCACTGCTACAGGGTTAAACTCCTACTAAGGGACAGGTATCCAGGACAATATTTCACATGCGCGATTAAAAGTTAATGCGCTGTGTGGAGCTGGGGATGCTCAGCATTTCTCGCTACAATGCCAACGAACAGAGGCCCGGGCAGAGAGCTCTGCTTGGAAAAGAACGCAGGATCTTCTTCCTGCTTCCAACTACAACTTTTCAAAAAAAAAACCTGACACTTTCGGCAAGGAGGGGAGGGTGAGGGGGCTGCTTCCCTTTGCACACCTCATTCTGTGGGTGCCATCCGAACTCACACCCTGTACGCCTGCATGGTGCCACAGCACAAGGTTCACAGAGCAGCTTCTCCCCTTCGCCACCTCTCCTCCACCCAGAGGCGGATCTGCAGGGAGGGCAAAGCTCTAACTGTTGCAAGAAGCCTTACCCTGTCATGTAAACCCCTCCTCTCCCTTGCTGCTGTAGCCAGTAAGCAACGCCAAGATGTTGCTGTTCCCTGTGAGGATTGGCTAAAACAGTGCAGGAGAGGAGTGATTTCCACTGCAAGGTAAGGCTTCTTGCAAAACTTAGAGCTTTGCCCTCCCTTAGATCTGCCTCTGCCTCCACCCTGCACTGTGGACGAGGTCTTTGCAGGGCAATCCTGAAGCAGGTGCTTTAAGATTCTGAGCTATGAGTCAGGACATCCCTGGCTTAAGTCTCGGCTCAGGCATGAACTCCACGGGTGGCCTGGCAGGAGCCTTCAGTCCAGTGGCGTCACGCAGCCGGAACGTTGGGCGGGAGGAACGGGTGAGCGGCAGCCCGCCCGTTGTGTACTGCTCCGTTTCGCCGTCTTCCCCGCCCCCGCGAAATGGAGCGGTAGGCAACGGGCAGGCTGCCGCTCACCTGTTCCTCCCGCCCAGCGTTCCGGCTGCATGACGCCGCTGCTTCAGTCCCTCATCTGCAACCACAAGAATAAGCACACTGGCCTGCCTTTTTTATTATTATTAGAAGAAGAATTTATACCCCACTTTTCACATGCCAAAGCAAAGGCCCAAGGCGGCTTACAGGCCTTAAAACAGGGGTCAGGGAACTTTTTTACCTTTTACCCCAAAATATATTTAGATATGCCGACATTACCCCTCCCCCCCCGCCAGAACAAAAGAAAAAAAAATTACATATTGGAACTCATTGCTTTTTATTTGATTAATTAATGAGCTTAATTAATGCTATGTAAATATGAAGTTGTAAAGGGTTTGGGAGAGTTAGGAAAGTTCTTTAAATATTTTTTAATCTTACTCTTATTGTAAATATCTAACCTGCTTAGTTAGATTTGATTTTGTCAACGGAGGGGGTGGGAAGAAGCGTGCCACGGCAGGGCAATGGAGGCGGGTGTAGGGGAAAGACGCGTGCCTTCCCTCACCTCCGATGCCCGGCCGTCCCTGGCTTGCCTCTTCACTGCCGCTCTGCTCCGCTGCTGCTCAGGTCCAATGCGCTGCCGCTCTGCCGCTCTCCTTGCTGCGTCCACATGCTCTAAACTGCCATGGTGTGAAAAGCAGAGCAGGCGCAGAGCAGTCTGGGGCGCATTTTGCCGGCCAGTGAAAGTGGGCAGAGCAAAACAAAACAAAACAAAACGGAGCCAGCCAGCCAGCAACGGAACCGGAATGGGGGTAATGGACTGTTGCGCTGCAAAGACACAGCCGGGCATGCATATAGATTCATATGCATGCCCGGCTGTGTCTCGGCAGCACGACCGTCCATTACCCCCAGGAATTTCATTTTTACCCCATTTGGGGTAATTTACCCCTGTTCCCAGACCACTGCCTTAAAAGGACTGTTGTAAGAATTACTAAGGGAATATAAAGCACAACAGAAAGACTACGTATTATTTTTTGCAATTCGGAAGTGGAATGCAGATGTCTTGGCGTAGAAGCTGTAAGGCACAAGGCTCCCCATTGGCTGCAGGCCCAGCCCAGATCCGGGGTCGTGAACCTGGAAGAGGCAGAACAAGGGGCAGGCCAGGCCTGCCTCAGCAGCACAGCAGTGACACTCACGTAGATCAGGTGCTCCCGGTAGCGGATGAGCAGGTTCCGCAGGATACCCGCCTCGTTCAAGTCCCCCAGGCGGATCATGTCCTCCACCCCGTGGATAGAGGTTGGGTGCATAGGTTTGATGTGAGTGGCGTTCTGAGGAGAGATCCAGTGTTCCTGGAAAAGGAGAAAGGGATAGCACAAATGGGATGTTGTTTTGAAAAATCAAGTAGCAACAGTATGCAATCCTCACTATCTTACAATTCTCAAAACAGGGCATGGACAGAGGCAGATCTAAGGGAGGGCAGAGCTCTAAGTTTTGCAAGAAGCCTTACCTTGCAGTGGAAATCACTCCTCCCCTGCACCGTTTTAGCCAATCCTCACAGGGAACAGCAACATCTTGGCGTTGCTTACTGGCTACAGCAGCAAGGGAGAGGAGGGATTTACAGGACAGGGTAAGGCTTCTTGCAACACTTAGAGCTTTGCCCTCCCTGTAGATCCGCCTCTGGGCATGGAAGAGCTGGAAGCTTTGTCCCAACAAAGATGTGGCTGAAGATGAAGGGATGGGAAACAGCCCAGAAAAGCTGGGATAGCAGGATAGAAGCCAGAGCTGGAGCATCCTATCGCACACTGTGAAATGTCTGCCAAAACAAACCCACGCATGGATGCTGTGCAAATCAGAGACAGTTCCAAACTTCTCCTCATCCAAGTTTCTTTCCAGATTTTGGAGTTCCCTGGTTTGGTTCTGAAGTGGAACCTGCACATTAGAAATCCTTCATCGTTCCATGTTGCAAGTACTAAATTTTGCAGAGGATTGGGATGGAGGGGCAGTTCAGTGGCCGAGCGCATGGTCTTCCGGCTTCAATCTCTGGCAGATTTTCCTAGTAGGGCTGGGAAAGACCCTTAACCTGGAAAGCGGCTGCCAGTCTGAGGGCACAACCAGTCGCGGATCTAGGGGGGGGCAAGGGAGGCATGAGCCCTGGGCGCCATCTTGGGAGAGGGCGCCGTAACCATGGCACGCCCCGCCCCCAAAATGGCGCCCGCGGCCCGGCCAGGCCCTGTGCCGCATTCTCCTCGCTTCGGCTGGCCTTAAAGAGCCAGCCAGAGCAAGGAGAACGCACTGCTGCCCGGCGCCCCCTCCCGCTTCTCAAGGGGGGTGGGGCACTGGGCGCTGCCGCGTTCTGTTCGCTCCCACCAGCCCTTTAAGGCCAATGGGAGCGAACAGAATGGGGTGCCCCGGCCACGTTCTTTCTCTTCGCTCCTGCCAGCCTTAAAGAGCCGGCGGAAGTGTGTGCAAACAGAATGTGGCGCTGCAGCCGCGTTCTTTTTGCTCCTGCCAGCCCTTTAAGGTCAACAGGAGCGAACAGAACACAGCGAACAGAACGTGCCTCTTAGAAGGGGCGGGGGCGCTACGTCATGATGTCACGATGTGACGTTATGACGTTGCATGCCCCTAGGGGCGCATTTTCAATGGGCGCTATGGGCACCATTTCAAATAGATCTGCCCCTGGGCACAACCCTAACCAACTTTCCAGCACTGGGATAAGGGCAATGCATCTCTGACGTCAGGGAACAAACATTTCCTTGACTTGAGGAGGCCTCTGTGACTACTATTCCACTGCAGGATGCAGCACATACCCCATTGGCACAGCTTTGTCAGCGCGAGAAAGTTGGTTAGGACTGTGCCCTGAGTCAACAATATTGTGTGAGAAGGACCAGCTGATCGATTTGGAAGGCAGCTTCATAGCATCACAAAGATGCATTTTGGCTCAGTTTCAAGGCACAATCCAAGGCGCCCGCAGGGCTGTCACAAGCTGCTTGCATTGGCACCTCTGTCGCGAAAATGCCATCAAGCACTTTTGCACCAGTGCTGCTGCTATAGGGCTGACACAGGTGCGCCGCTCCCGCACCAGTCGGGTTCAGCTAGTGCAGGGGTGATTCTGGGAGGGGGGACAGCAGGAGGGAGGGAGGAATGGGGCAGGGGAGGACAGTCCGGGAAGCGGTCCAGCCAGGGGAGGGGTGGAGCTTGGATGCGCCTATGAGGGTTCGGGTCACGAGGGGAACTCAGATCTGAGCCTGCTATACTGTGGAACTCTTTGCCACAGGAGGTGGTGATGGCATCTGGTCTTGATGCCTTTAAGAGGGGATTGGACGGATTTCTGGAGGAAAGGTCCATCGTGGGCTATAGGCAATGATGGATTCTGCAACCTCCTTACAAAGGTGGTGGGCTCCTTCAGAGTACCGGGTGCAAGAGAGTGGGAACAGGATGCAAGCATCTTGCTGTCTCCGGGCAAAAAGGCGGGGTAAAAATCAAATCAAATCAAACAAACAAACAAACAAATAAATAAATAAATAAATAAATAAATAAATAATAATAATAATAATAATAATAATAATAATAATGCGGAGTAAAGTGGAACCACAACGTCTTGCAACTTGGAAGCTGTGGCTCTATTAAGGCAGGCTAAAATTGCATTAGCCTTCTGTGCAGCCGTATCACACTGCTGACTCATGTTCATCTTGTGATTCACTGCAACTCCAAGATCCCTCTCAGATGTTGTGCTGTCAAGCCAGGTTTCTCCCATTCTACACCTACGTCTTTGGTTATTTTTGCCTTAGAACCCTGCATTTGGCTGTCGAACTTCCTAGTTAAGCTGGAATTTCAGAGGAGTGAAATGTGGGGCAGAATGAACCCAGGGAGCAAAAAAGTAATGGAATGGGTTGTCCTCTCATTGCTAGCATGTGATGCGACATGCAGTGCTGTGACTGGCGCGACTGCCATAGCCAGGGTGTGCCTCTGCCAGGGATTCTGCTTTTACCTTTCAAGGTCCGCCAGAAATTGAGAGATGAATGGGGACCTCTAAGGAGGCACTGGGGTGGGATGAGAAAAGACAATGTAGAGCAACCAGAACCCTAAAGGCTGATAGCCTAATATGCATAAAGTTATAAATATAAATTTTAATTCATATATTTTAAAAAGAAATGTGGCTATTGCTAACAGATAACTGCACACCTTTGTACTTAGTGGCAGGCTAAAGGCACTGGAAGACGAGTGCAATAGCGTAGCTACGGGGAGTAGCAGCACAGTAAATACTGCAGGTGCCACCATTTTTTTTATTTATTTGGAAGAATTTCTACCCCTCCTTTCCCATGCCGACGCAAATGCCCAAGGCGGCTTCCATGGGCAGGCTAGTCTAAACCACCATTTTTCAATGGAGTTTTTACAAATATCCAGTATTCTGTGATTCATGGAATCCTCAGTCCCAGATGTCGCCTTCACAGTGTGGTTCTCTCCTCTGGCCGTGTGACAGCGAGCTTCAGCAGGTGATCATAAACTCATCTGCAGGTCCTCAGTCATAAGCCTGGACAGGTCCTCAAGGTTGGATTTGGTTCTTTTGCTGGCTGGCCTTCTCACCACATTCCGGCACTGGCTAGTCAGCTGCACAGTGACCTTGTTCTGCCACAAAAGGTACTGCAGCTTGTCACAGCTCCGTCTCCCATCCAAAAATAGATGACAGATTCAATAGATTTATCATAGCATGATAAATACTAGAGGTGCTACAATGCACTATGTAAGCAGCCCCTCCCACTCGCCACTGAATGGCTTAGATGGCGAGGGGGAGGACTGCTTATACTTTAGTACTTATCATGCTGTCATCTCCTGTAGCTACACTAATGAGCAAGGCTGCCTCTCACTCCGCACCTGGACAGGGAATTCTGTCTGCATGCTTTTTCTGGCCCAGGAATAAAAGGAACTAGAAACTTAATTTTTGAACACAAAAAAAGAGCAAAAGTTTTGGTAAGGCAAGCAGGCAAAATTTCATTTTACATACGTTTCCTTCATCATCTACCACCTGGATCTGACCAGAATCACATAGCTTGACCACCGCTCCGATTGGGACATCAAATTCCCGGCCAGTCTTGAGGTCCATCCAGACATAGTCCCCCTGAAAGAGAACAAAGCCATGGAACTTCGGTCTTGAGCAAGGACCAAAGAAAAGATGCAGAGGAGAGCACAGCTTAGAGCTTAGGAATGGGGCCGAATCCAAAATGCCAAAATTACAAATTGCTACAGTAATTCATACCAAAATTACAAAAGAGCCAAACTGCCAGGTAACAAACCATGATTATGTTAAGAGATGAAACACAAGTAGTAGTCCCTTCTGCCACAATGTCAGCTCCATTTTGCTGCCATTTCCTTGCCTGTACCAGCAGAGTGCACTCTGTGAAACTGTCTATATGAACATCCGAAGTCCAGCTTCCAGTATCTCACAGTGGCCCATCAGGTGCCTCAAGGAGCACACAAGACAACAGGCTGCCTGCATTCTGTGGCCACTCCCTCTCACCTGACATTCTGAGGTAAATCCTGAGGTAAACACAGTGGTAGCTAGTAAAGATTCTCCACAGCATTTCTCTTTGACAGCTACCAGAACCAGATGCTCCTCTTTAGAAACAGCCCCACTGGAGAAAGCCAAGGCCTATCTAGTCCAGCTTCCTGCATCTCAGAGTGGCCCACCAGATACCTCAGGGAGCACACAAGATAACAAAATGTCTGCATCCTATTGCGACTCCCTTGCACCTGGCATTTTGAAATAGCCTACTTCTAACATAAGGAGGTTGCACTGCCCATCATGGCCTATAGCCTGTGAGGGACTTTTCCTCAAGAAATCTGTCCAATCCCCTTTTAAAGGCACCCAAGCCAGATGCCATCACCAGCTCCTGTGGCAAGGAGTTCCACAGATTAATTACCCGCTGGTTAAAAAAGTATTTCATTTTATCCGTTCTAACTCTCCCAACACTCAATTTGAGTGGATGTCCCCTGGTTCTGGTGTTGTGAGAGAGGGAAAAGAACATCCCTCTATCCATCCCATGCGTAATTTTGTACACTTCAATCATGTTCCCCCTCAGACACCTTTTTCCTAGACTGAAGAGCCCCAAACACTGTAACCTGTCTCGTAAGGGAGGTGCCCCAGCCCAGGAATCATTTTGGTCCATGGAGTTATTATTTACATGGAGGAGCCATGACGTCACAGACTTGAAGCCATGGGTATAATCTCAGATCATTGCCGCGAAGGAGGATTGCTGCCGCGGAGTCACGAATCAAAATCTCCCTGCCCGTGTGTAAAAGTTAATCTCAACGTCTTTAAGCATGCCTGCGTGTTCTGCATACGGGTGTGCGAATCGCTGTACGAAAAATGGGATTACTTTGCACAGGTACTTAAAATCATTGTGATTCGTTGCTACAGAAAAATATTACTTCATAAAGTATGCAGTACCTGATGAGAAGAGTGGACTCTTTAGAAAAGACCCTCATGCTGGGAAAGATGGAAGGCAAAAGGAGAAGGGGGCGACAGAGGATGAGATGGTTAGATAGTGTCACCGAAGCAATGAATATGAAATTGGGCGAACTCAGGAAGCTAGTGGAGGACAGGGAGGCCTGGCGGGCTGTGGTCCATGGGGTCGCGAAGAGTCGGACACGACTTAGCGACTGAACAACAACAACAAAGTATGCAGCCCTTCACAAACTGAAGTAGATATGAAGAAATAAAATAAAAATAAAAATAAATTCCCCCCTCCTTTTTTCCTCCTTCCCGTTTACACATTTTTTTCCCGCCTTCCATTTTCTACTGTAATATTTTTGAAATTCCGAACATTAACAGAATTTGTTTTATGGGGGGGGGGAGTGAGTGTAGATGTTTAAAAAAATACTCTTAATAGCTAGAAGTAAAAAAGAATTATTCTCATATTGACAACTACTTGTGTTATACATTGAGATATTTTAATGTAATTTTCCTACATATTTATCTGATTTTTGCCCACCCTCCCCCTTTTTTTCTTTCCTTCCCGTTCACACTTTATTTCTGGTTGTGTAGATTTCAAAAAATAAGTCTGTCAAAGCAGTGCAATCTGAGTTTAAATAGACAGCAAGCGGCATTTCGTCCGGTGTGTTCAGTAATATAATTACGCGGAATTAAACCTTGGAATTGCATATTAACTCATAATTAGGTTACCAATGATGTTTCTCCACGATCACATGTTGTTATTTTCATAAGTTTTTACTTCAGGAGTAAACAAATAAGTCCTAAACATCATGCGAAAACCCATTTGAAATAATTGGAATCAGCATTGTTTTGGGTATATTTACGTCACCGCTAACCCCGCCCACTAGTGTCACTGTCTGCCCATTCAGATAACAAGCAGGGCCGGGGGTTGTTTTGGTCACGCTCTTCCGCACCTTTTCTAGTTCCAAAGTTCTCCCTACGGTTGCCTGCCCAGGAACTTTTGTAGAAGGGCTTGTGTCTCAGCTCATAAAAAGAAGCTGCAACTCAGTGGCAGAGCGCATGCATTGTATGCTGAAGGTCCCAGGTTCAATCCCTGGCATCTCCAGTTAGGGAAGAGAAAAGTTCCCGCCTGACACCCTGGAAAGCCACTACTGGTCGTGGTTTTGACAATACCGAGCTAGAGAAACCAATGGCCTGACTCAATAAAAGGGTACGGAAACTGTTGATTTTAGCCAGTCACAATAGTAAAGCGTGGCTGAATTCAAAGGACACCCCTTCCTGGCCTCATGCTGAGCGTCCACCCCAACCCCTGGCCCTGCCTTAACAATTAATAGGCACGAATTGAAGCCATGGACGGAACAATATGGCTGACTCAGATCATCGCCGCGAAGGAAAATTACATTAAAATCTCTTCATGACACAAGTAGTTGTCAATATGAGAGTAATTTTTTTTTACTTCTAGACTATTACGAGTATTTTTTTTAACTTCTACACTCACCCCCCCCCCAAAGAAAAAAAAACAAATTCTGTTAATGTTCAGTACTCACTGAACGGTCGTTTTATTGAACCGATGTAATGTGAATACATGAATCTTTCCGTGGAAATTAAGTCCCATTTTTCGTTCAGCGATTCGCACACCCGTATGCAGAACACGCAGGCATGCTTAAAGAGGTTGAAATTAACTTTTACACGCGTACAGGGAGATTTTTATTCGAGAATTCGCGGCAATCCTCCTCCTTCGCGGCGATGATCTGAGTCAGCCATATTGTTCCGTCCATGGCTTCAAGAATGTGACGTCATGGCTTCTCCTGTGTATAATAACTCCATGGTCCACCCCATCATGAGGCAAAGCCCCTTCCAGCCTTAGCTCACTCTCTGGTTGAGATCTTGCTGCTGAGGAGCACTGTTGAGCCCAGCCATATTTGCCCCTGGGGAGGAAGGGAGGAGGAGCTACCTAGGCATGTTTCTCTGCATTTATAATGCCTATATCAATGAACCCAGATTTACAGATATTTCATGCATCATACAAGAGGAAGGACCAGAATTGTGGACCAACTGCGGAAGTTTCCAGGTGCTTTGCAAGGGAAGTCCCACACAGAACAACTACGGTAGCCACCTACCCTTACCTGCCTAGGGTGCATGCACAAAGCTTGCAGGGCTGAAGGCTGTAAATGTCTTCCCCCAGTTACAAAACGTTTTGCACCTAGCTTTAAAAACTGAAAAATACACAAGACTGAGATAAAAGTGGGGACAAAAGAGAGGCCACAAGCTGGTGGGCGTAAAATTTGGAGGGAGCTGCAAATTTACCACCTGCACAGTACTCTTTCCAATGGCTTGCGGTTGCCATCTTCTGTTTGTTTACTCAGGACAGACATTTGTGGTGATGTAGTGTTGCAGTAGTTGAAATGTAACCCGACAGCTATCGCAGACATTTTCAGCATTTTTCTTCTCACAGCATTGTGGAACTCCTGTGGAACGCCTTGCCACAAGAGGTGGTGATGGCGCCTGGCACAGATGCCTTTAAAAGGGGACTGGACAGATTTATGGAGGAAAACTACATCATAGGTTTACATGTCCAGTCTGGGACTAGCTGGTCTCTCATCATGAGGGCTGAGTAGGATTTTTTTTCTATCATTGAAATTGGCCATGGATGGCAGGTTTTGCTTTTGCCTACTCCAGACTGGTGAGGGAGGGATGAGTGGGGTTTCATGATTTAAAAACTTGTTACTTGTGTTTAATGAAGTTAAACCCCAACCACAGTCTGGTGTCTTCCTTGGGGGTGGTACAAAGTTAATACGCTACCTCAGAATGCCAGGTGCAAGGGGGTGGCCACAGAATGCAGGCAGCCTGTTGTCTTGTGTGCTCCCTGAGGCATCTGGTGGGCCACTGTGAAATACAGGAAGCTGGACCAGCTGGACCTTTGGCCTGATCCAGTGGGACTCTTATGTTCCTATGTGTCCATGTCTGAAGAGGAGCATCTTGTTCTGGTGGCTGTCAAAGAGAAATGCTGTGGAGAATCTTGACTGGCCACCCGTGTGTTTACCTCAGGATTTACCTCAGAATGCCAGGTGCAAGCGAGGGGCCACAGAATGCAGGCAGCCTGTTCTCTCATGTGCTCCTTGAGGCATCTGTTGGGTCACTGTGAGATGCAGGAAGCTAGACTAGATGGGCCTTTGGCCTGATCCAGTGGAGCTGTTCCTATGTTCCTATGAGTCCATGTCTGAAGAGGAACATCAGGTTGTGGAGGTTGTCAAAGAGAAGTGCTGTGGAGAATCTTGACTGGCCACCAGTGTGTTTACCTCAGGATTTACCTCAGAATGTCAGGTGCAAGGGAGTGGCAACAGAACGCAGGCAGCCTGTTGCCTTGTGTGCTCCATCAGGCATCTGGACTAGATGGGCCTTTGGCCTGATGCAGTGGGGCTCTTCTTATGTTCTTAAGGCCCAGACTGAGTTGCAAGTTACTACAGCTCCCACCTCACAGGATAGCAAATTCTCTTTTATTTACCTCAGAATTTTAGCTCAGAAATTTACCTCAGAATGCCAGGTGCAAGGGAGTGGCAACAGGATGCAGGCATCTTGTTGTCTCATGTGCTCCCGCAGGCAGCTAGTGGGCCACTGTGAGATACAGCAAGCTGGGCTAGATGAGCCCATGGCCCAGCAAGACTTTTTTAAGTTCTTATGTCTTCTCTATTGTCTTCGCTTCTTGTGATGCCACTTCTGGGATACTTTTCTGGGTTTCGCAGCTCTGTGTCTAGAGCATGTCTGTAGTAACAAATTGCCTGTCCCTCTTCCTCTGCCAATTCTGCAAATGATTCGTTGCTATAGATAGGAAGAGGGACAGACGACTCGTTACTACAGACTGTTGCCCTAGAAACAGCTGCGGAACGAGTCTCCCGGCAGTGACAGCACAAGAGATGAAGGCCATAGAGATCAAAGTGCCACTAGAAGAAAAATGCTGAAAAGCAGTGCATTATGGGTTTGTGCAACCTTCACAGCTAGAGTAGAGGCCACATGCCTCTGAACATCTCCTGTTTAGAGTGTGTTGGGGGAGGGAGGACAGACAACAGTAGGGGTAGGTTTCTTTAATTGAAAGCCACTTTTTGGCAGTTAAAATATCTTAATAAAAACACAACACCCCATTTTGGTGTTTTAAGATATCTTTCAGAAATTAAATTAAAATACACTACTTTTCCAATTAGAAATAATACTGTGGCTGCATCTGCTGACACGATCTCACCTGTATCATCTACCTAGTACACTTTTAAAGCATTTAGAATTAATAAAAATGAGATCTTGGAATGGGAATGTAGAATAAAAACATATAACACCACAATTTGCTATTTTAATCAAGAAAGTTTGGAAAAAGTGTCACCAAAAACACACCCTTAGACATCAGGGAAAGACTATCACTTTATTCCTACATTCATTTTATTCAGAGGCAACATGAGTCAAAACATCGTACATTTCTTCTTTGCTACTGCTGTTGTGGGATGTGTTTGGAAAGTGGCTTACGTGCAGTGGTGTCATTCTATAATGAAGTGCCGGAACGCAGGCGGGACTTACCCCTTGATTGACAGGGGCCCTGCGACGCGTCGCCGCCTGCTGTTCCGCCGCGGAGGGCTTCTTCCGGGTGGCGCGCCCCTCCACGGCTCTCCGCAGCACCCAGCGCGCCACCCAGGCAAGCGGGCACCCCCTCCGAAGCCAGGGGTGCCCGCGCGGGGCTCGGAACGGTGGCAACGCGTCAGAACCGCACAGCCAATCACGCGGTAAGTCCCGCCCACCGTTCCGGCACTTCATTATAGAATGACACCACTGCTTACGTGTTGTCATGGGTGGGGGGAATGGGAAAGTGGAATCCTTTAAAAACATTTAAAATTCAAACGTTTAATAAACTGTTAATTTTAAAAGAGGAAACAGCTGGAGAAAAAGGAACAGAAATGACCAGTGGAAAGACATCGACGACACAGTCCTAACCAACTTTCCAGCATTGGTTGGAATTGCACCTGAGGGTTGTATTGTCCACAACAATGACCCATGAACAGCTGGGCACCTGATGGTTCTGTTTCTGGACCCCAGCCGGAATTCCATAAGGTTCTGAATTAAGTGCAGGCCAGGCTTTCTAAGCCTGGGCCCTTTCACTGAGCTTCAGCCCATCCCCTCTAAGAAAAGCACTTCTGCAACTTCTCTCATGCCAAAGTCCACTTTCTGAGCTCACCCCCCTCCTATTCTACATTGCAGCAAGCTCTTCTCCGCACATGGCAAAAATAGTCACTGGCTGGTGCCCTCTCTGATGCCAATATTATTATGCCACTGTACAAACTGATGGTAAGGCCACATCAATCAATCAATCAATCAATCAATCAATCAATCAACAGGTACTTATATACCGCTTTTCAACACGAAGTTCACAAAGCGGTTTACAGGCAAATAGTAATAATAATAAAATTAAATGGCTCCCTGTCCAAAGGGCTCACATCTAAAAAAAAAAAAAAAGGCAAACCACCAGCAACAGCCACTAGAAAGACTGCGCAGGGGTGAAGAGGGACAATTACTCTCCCTCTGCTAAGCATAAGAGAACACCACTTGGAAAAGTGCCTCTTGCCCAGTTAGCATCTGGAGTACTGTGTACAGTTCTGGTCACCACACGTCAAAAAAGATACAGGGGAACTAGAGAAGGTGCAGAAGAGAGCAACCAAAATTACGGGGCTGGGGCACCTCCCATATGAAGAAAGGCTGCAGCATTTGGGCTCTTCAGCCTAGAAAAAAGGCGACTGAGGGGGGACTTGACTGAGACATACAAAATTATGCACGGGATGGATAAAGTGGATAGAGGGAGGTTCTTTTCCCTCTCTCACAATACCAGAACCAGGGGACATCCACTAAAATTGAGAGTGTTGGGAGAGTGAAAACAGATAAAAGGAAATACTTTTTTACCCAGCAGGTAATTAATCTGTGGAACCCCTTGCCACAGGAGGTGGTGATGGCATCTGGCTTAGATGCCTTTAAAAGGGGACTGGACAGATTTCTGGAGGAAAAGTCCATCGCAGGCTACAGGCCATGATGGTAAGTGCAACCTCCTTACTTTAGAGTTAGGCTACTTCAGAGTACCGGGTGCCAGGGAGTGGCAACAGGATGCAAGCATCTTGCTGTCTCGTGCCTCCCTGGGGCACCTGGTGGGCTGCTGTGAGATACAGGAAGCTGGATTAGATGGGCCTTTGGCCTGATCCAGTGGGGCTCTTCTTATGTTCTTATGCCAGATGTAGGGGCGTGGCAACGAGATGCACATATCTAGTTGTCTCGTGTGCTCCGTGAGACATTTAATGGGTCGCTGCGAGATGCAGGAACCTGGACTAGATGGACTTGATCCAGTGGGTTCTTCTTATGTTCTTATGCCTCGATATGTATACATATGTGCAGTAAGGCCATACTATGGGCCAGGGGTCTTCAATCTTTTTCATGCCACTGCCCCAATATAAAGTATGAAACTGCGGACCCCACTGCTAATGCCGCTCCCTCCCAGGCTCCTGTCTGCCCACTCCCCACTCCCAGCAATGATGACTGTAACCAGATATTCTTATTAGAGACAAGAAAAAGTTATCCTGACGCCTGGCACTAGTGATAGCTATTTCAGCACTATTTCTAAGAACCTAACCAGGACTGGGACAATCTCCTGGTTGTTGTTGTTCAGTCACTAAGTTGTGTCCGACTCTTTGCGACCCCATGGACCACAGCACACCAGGCTTCCCTGTCCTCCACTAGCTTCCGGAGTTCGCCCAATTTCATGTTCATTGCTTCGGTGACACTATCTCACCATCTCATCCTCTGCCGCCCCCTTCTCCTTTTGCCTTCAATCTTTCCCAGCATGAGGGTCTTTTCTAAAGAGTCCTCTCTTCTCATGAGGTGGCCAAAGTCTTTGAGCTTCAGCTTCAGCATTTGTCCTTCCAGGGAGCAATCAGGCTTGACTTCCTGGAGGACTGACCGCTTGGATATCCTTGCAGTCCAGGGGACTCTCAAGAGTCTTCTCCAATACCATATTTCAAAAGCATCTATTCTCCTGGTACCTGAAGGGTATATCAGGCCCCTTCCCCTTTACATAGTGGTTCTCTAGTCTATTGGTCTTCAACCTTTTTCATTCCCATAAGTTGCCATGATTCCACAACTGGGGCTTCATGACCCCATTGGGGTCCCGACTCCAAGGTTGAAGAACACTGCTATAGGCAATAACAAATGCGCAATGTGGCCCATATTGGTTTTTTTTAAATAGTGGAATGCAAGGCAAAATGGCAATGGGAGTAAAGAGACTTTGGGTGCAATCCTGCAGTGGAGTCGTAGTCATGGAGGCCTCCTCAAGGGAAGGGAATGGTTGTTCCCTTACCTTGAGGCTGCATTGCCCTCATCCTGGACACCTGGTTAGGTTTGCACCCTTTAGCACTTTACCTCACTATATTTCTTGCCCCAGTTGTGTGAATGCTATTTCTATTGGGGGAAAAAAACATCCATTGAAAGACAAAGGGATTGCTTTATTCTGATAAGAACAGCATGCAAAACTGGAAGAGGAACAAAGTCTCCCCTCATAGTTTTGGCAGGAGTTTTAGTCGAGAGGGTTAAAGCCTCTGCTTGCCCGAAGATAAGATCTGAAGGTCGCCAGTTCAACAACACCTGTGAGCCGGCAGACCTTGAGAATTGCAACTGATAAGAGCTGTCTCCAGCTGCCTGTGAGAGAGGAGTTGTGCTGGGCCAGCTGTTTCTTTGGTGGAAGCAGAGAAGCCGTCTATATCAGCCAGCAGGAAGGCAATCGTGTGGCCAGAAAGAAGGACTAGACCACGGAAATTCTATCTGTATGTTGTTGTAGTTCTTGAAAGATAGAACTTCTTTGTAATTTGTAAAAAACCCTTGCGGGTTTAGAGAAGTAAAGCCTGCCTATGTAAACCGCCTTGAATTAAAGCCAGAGGAGCAATCTAATGACCAAAGAAAGGCGGTATATAAATACTTGCATTATTATTATTATTATTATTATTATTATTATTATTATTATAGTTTCATCTTGTTTTGCCCCACCTTGAGTGCACGACTCAGCCAAACGAAACAAAAAAACAGCCCAGATACTGTTGCAGTTTCACACCACACGCTCCAGAACTGGTTGAAACTGGCATTCCGTCTCTCCGTCTCCAGAGCAGATAGGACACCTGCGTGTCCTTGAATCCTTGAGTTAATCAGCCTCCCAGCTTGGTAGTGCAATGTCTCTCACGGGAAACACTGGCTAACAAACACCCCACTCTCTCATGAGCTCATGGTGTTCTAAAGGTTACCCCATTGGTCAACATGGGGCACGGGGGTCTCTAAGTACCCACCTACCAGATATAGTCTGACTGCACCCTTTGTTCTTCTGTCTGTACCATGTGTGCGCTCAAACTGTGAAGAATACGCTAAAAAGCCGCTTGTACGCGGCAAGCCTTCGCCGGCTTTTGCTAACCGGCAAGCTAAACTTCTCATCTTCTCACTTTCGCTACTGAAACCAATAAAATGGCTTTGATATTCAAATGTAGCGATCGCTTCGTTCCTCCGCTCCGATCGCGCTAGGCAAGCGCTGAATGGGTCCGCGAGCCTCCAACTCTGCTATAATTACCACAAATTCACAACAGGTTATGGAAGATTCAGCAGTAACCCTGCAGGGGTTCGCCACGGACCCGATCCACGGAGCCGAGACGGAGTTGTAAATGCGGCTGCACCCCTACACTCGCGGACATACTGACCGATGTCTGATGAGGAAGGGAGCATCGGTGGAGTCAAGGAGGAGACGGAGCGGGGGGAGTGGACGCTGACGACCCAGGGGAACCCGAGCAATCTGAGGAAAGCGAAGAGGGCGAATCGGAAGACGACGATCTCGGACCTCTCTTTCTCCCAGCGGGGCTTCCCGACGGCCAAGCACCCGTCCCATCACCGCCGCTCGTCCCAGGGCAGGGTCCTTTCATCCCTCTGCCACCACCTCAAGTACCACCGTTGCCGCCCGCCGGGCCCGGAGTCGGGATGGCGCAGCAGCCAGCGCCATTCAACATTCCCATTCCACTTCTCAATGACAGCAACTATGTGCAATGGGCACACAAGATGCGGTTGCTGCTGGAAAGGGAAGACCTTTGGCAGCACACTCAAGCACTTCCCACAAACGCTGCAGAAGCGGCAGCTGACAGGAAAGCAAAGGCTACCATCGGTCTCACAATCTCAGAGGACCTCTTAGTCTATGTTCGCGATCTCGGACATGCTATGGACTATTGGAACACATTGAAGGAGCTGTTTGCACGTGCATCGCTGACTTCCAGCATGGTTCTGACACGCAAGCTGTGGAGATCGCGTCTTGAACCGGGGGGGGACTTACGGGTCCACCTAAGAGCAATGCAGCAAAACCTCAAAGACCTTGAGGCGATTGGGGAACGTGTTGAGGAAAGGCTCAAAGTTTTTGCGATCCTCAATTCCCTGGATGAGACGTGGGACATGTTTACCCTGACTTTGGAATCCATCCCTGCAGCACAGCTGACAGTCACCCTTGTCGTCGCACGTCTTCTTGAAGAAGCGGACAAAAGGGCAGACAACCAGAGGGAGCGAGAATTCCGAAAGGGGAAGAACAACATTTCTGGGAAAAAGCAGCAGCAGCCCAAGAATGAGTCCCAGGCGCAAGTGTGCACCAGTGTGAGACAGTGCTATGTGTGCGGATCAACTCAACATCTTGCGCACCAGTGCGCCAAGAAGAAAGGAGGTACCAAAAAGAAGAAAAAACCAGGTGAGCAAGGCACGGGACAAGGGCAGTCTCCAAAGCCCCATGCACAGCAACCCAAAGCGAGCATCGCTTTTGTGGGCTCAGCGGCAGGTGTGCGCACGCGAGAGTCCTGGTTGTTAGACTCGGGAGCAAGCCACCATATCGTGACATCCGCTGACTTACTCACGAACAAGCGCGAGACAGACCGTGAAACTGTCGCCCTCGCAAATGGGACAACAGCGCCAGTGATTTGCGCTGGAGAGGTCTTTCTGCCACAATTGCAGACTACCTTGAAGAATGTGCTGTGTGTGCCAACAATGTCTCGAAATCTCCTCAGTCTTGGCACCCTCCAAGAAGATGGATTTAAAGTGACTTTCCAAGACGATGTCTGCGCACTTGAGAGGGGGGATCTTTGCGTAGCTGTCCCCCGAGTGTATCGGTTGTTTGTGCTTAGAGCGGAGACAACAGAGAATCATCAGGCAACTGCGTGCTTCAATCAACCAAGGCACCGATCCTGTGGACACCTCTGGCACCTTCGATTAAATCATTTAAATCATGATTACGTGAGGAAGACAGCTGAACTTGTGCGAGGAATGGACTTAAAAGACTGCGATGCTTTTGTGGACTGTGATGTGTGCAAACTTGCCAAATCGCATCGCGCATCCATCCCGAAGTTCAGCAACCGCCAGACCCAGACTCCCTTGCAGCTGATTCATATGGACTTAATTGGACCCTTGAAAAAGACAGCAGGGGGGGCGCAATACGTTCTGACGCTCGTGGACGATGCTACGAGGTATTGTTTTGTATTTTTATTGCGCCAGAAATCTGAGGCTTTTAATAAAATCCGCAATTGGGTCAGGTGGGCGGAAAGGCGGTTTGGCCATCGCATAGTGGCGATCCAGACCGACCGAGGAGGTGAATTTCTGAGTGGGGAGATGTCTCAATGGTTGGAAAAGCAGGGCATCACCCACAGGCTCACCGCTCCCCGCACCCCAGAGCATAACGGGGTTGCGGAGAGGAAAAACGGCGAGCTCCAGAACATGGTCAGAGCGCTGATGGAGCAATCAAAACTACCTAAAGGGTTGTGGGGAGAAGCAATGAGATATTCTGCATTTATTTCAAATCGAGTTTACCACCGTTCTATAGACGGAATCCCCTACACCAGGCTATTCGGCAAACCTCCCAATCTTGCATTTCTAAAGACGTTCGGGTCATACGCCTTTGTACATGCAGATCGGGAAACACGCAGAAAAGATGACCCGCGTGCCAGGCGGCTACAGTTTATTGGGTTTGAACCGAATTGCAAAGCGCTCAAATTCCTCAATCCTGACCACAAAACGGTCACAATATCCAACTCGTACGATTTCTCTGAGCAGAATATGCTGCCAGATCATGCTGACAAAACGGTCAGCATCCCCACACAAGCTGCAGAAAATGGGGGGGAGGCAAGATTAGAAAGCACTCCCGATCAGCCCGCATCAACTCCTCAGAGAACTCTACAAAGACAGGAGCCAGCTCCTGCCACACCAGCACGCCCTGACAGGCTGCTGGAAGAGGGGGGGGGCAGTCCAGGGTTGGACACAAGCACTTCTTCAGAAGAAGCCACACCGGAACAAACTGTTCAGACCAGGCGCATTCTTCCTCCAAGGGCTTTGCGTGGGGTTCCACCTCAGAGACTAACCTACCAGGTGGAGGTGGAAGAAGTGCCCCAGACATATCAAGATGTCATGGAGCTACCGCAAACCCAGAAGGAAGAATGGCTGCAAGCTATTCGGACTGAATTAAAGGCAATGCACGACTTAAAGGTCTTTGAACCAGCAACATTACCAGCTGGAAAACACGCAATTGATTCCAGATGGGTATTTGTTCTAAAAGATCGGGAAGGTGCTGAGCCATTGAAGAAAGCCCGTTTAGTGATTCGTGGCTGTAAACAAATTCCGGGGGTAGACTTCGAGGAAATCTACTCACCAACACTAGCAGCCACAACGCTACGCGCAGCGCTTGCCGTAGCAGCCAGCAGGGGCTATCAGGTTCACCACTTTGATATTGGGACAGCTTACTTGCACGCAGACCTGCAGGAAGAGGTATACATCACAATACCTCCAGGTGTGCAAAGCGATTACTCACATTTTCGTCTCAAGAAAGCTGTCTACGGGCTGAAACAAAGTGGAAGAAGCTGGCATTTTTGCCTTAAAGAACAGCTGCAAAAATTGGGGTTCACCCCCTCCGCAGCTGATCCATGCCTTTTCAGAAAGGGAAAAGGGGAGGAGTTGTGTGTTCTTTTGTGTTATGTTGATGATTTGCTGGTCCTCGCAAAAACAGGACAGCAAATCAATCAGATCACACGACAGCTTCAAAAAGCATTCGCACTTAAATGTCTTGGTCCTGTCAAGCAATACCTAGGAGTGAAAATCGAACGCACAGTTGACAATGCCGGTTTTCTCCTCAGTCAGGAGAAAAAGATTCACGACCTAATCCAGGTATGGGGCATGCAAGACTGCAAGGTTGTTTCAACTCCAATGGCAATGGGGAAAGAGAAAAAAGCAGAGGAGTCTGCACCATTTTCAAACCAAAACATGTTCCTTTCACTATTGGGTTCACTCACACACCTTGCGTGCTGGACGCGCCCAGACATAGGCGCTGCAGTCAATCACCTGAGCAGAAAAGCCGCAAGTCCCACACAGGCGGATTGGATAGCCTTGAAACGTATCCTCAGGTACTTGAAAGGCACAAGTAGTCACAAGTACCACATTACCCCAAAAGGAGCACTGCAATTAGAGGTCTTTGCAGACAGTGACTTTGGGGGGGATGACACAAGGAGATCCACCACAGGCTATGCCATACGCCTAGGGGATTGCGTGGTAGATTGGGGATCACACAAGCAGAAGACTATAGCGTGTTCCACCCTAGAGAGTGAGTACACAGCCCTAAGTCATGTGACCAACTACCTACACCTGCTCAGGCAATTGATGTCGGACTTGGATACTCCACAATTAAATCCAATCCGAATCTGGGTGGACAACCAGTCAGCAATCCAGATTGCTAAGTCAGAACGAATCCGGATGCACTCTAAGCATGTTGACATAAAGCATAAACATGTCAGAGAAGCAGTCCAAAACGGGGACATTGACGTGCTTTATTGTCAATCACAAGAGAACATCGCGGACGTCCTAACCAAAGCTCTTCCTGCGCCACAATTCAGACAGGCAGTTCAAATGTTAAATTTGGCGCCAAAAGATGACTTCCAAGACGTAATGGGGGGGTGTTGCAGTTTCACACCACACGCTCCAGAACTGGTTGAAACTGGCATTCCGTCTCTCCGTCTCCAGAGCAGATAGGACACCTGCGTGTCCTTGAATCCTTGAGTTAATCAGCCTCCCAGCTTGGTAGTGCAATGTCTCTCACGGGAAACACTGGCTAACAAACACCCCACTCTCTCATGAGCTCATGGTGTTCTAAAGGTTACCCCATTGGTCAACATGGGGCACGGGGGTCTCTAAGTACCCACCTACCAGATATAGTCTGACTGCACCCTTTGTTCTTCTGTCTGTACCATGTGTGCGCTCAAACTGTGAAGAATACGCTAAAAAGCCGCTTGTACGCGGCAAGCCTTCGCCGGCTTTTGCTAACCGGCAAACTAAACTTCTCATCTTCTCACTTTCGCTACTGAAACCAATAAAATGGCTTTGATATTCAAATGTAGCGATCGCTTCGTTCCTCCGCTCCGATCGCGCTAGGCAAGCGCTGAATGGGTCCGCGAGCCTCCAACTCTGCTATAATTACCACAAATTCACAACAGATACCTCAAAGGCTCTATTATTAGGGGTGTGGTTATTATTAAAAACTCATAAAAACACAAGACACTGATTCGCTTTGCTATTGGAAAGTGGCTGAGACCCATTTTATTACAATTATTATAATAACCCAACTTATTACTGAATTATGAGGAAAGCAGCAGGCTCTGGCGTCACAATGACGGCACTTCTAGCCATGACTCACTTCTGGTTGGTCCCAGATAGATTGTCATTCTAAAAACTGGGTCCCCATGCTAAAACATATGAGAACTACTGTTTTAAAGCATTTCAATTAATTAAAATGAGAACCTGGAATGAGAGCTTAGAATCAAAACATATAACATTGCTTTCTGCCTTTCAAATCAAGACATTGCAAAAAAATAAACACAATTTTCACCCCTGCCTATTATGCATTATAAGCCATGTGTACGTTGGGCCTCAGAGGCAAGATTCCTCTCTTCTGCTCAAAACTATGTTTTAAGCCCCATTTTCAAGTTACATTTAGCGCACACACAATCTATATCCGGCAAGCACACATCCAGCTATTTGCACATTAGATTCAATATGCATACAGCAATACACACAATTTTCAAGATAAGAGGCCCAACCCTTTTTGCTTTTAAAATGAACGTATGTACAGTCATTTGCATGAAATGTGCACGTGCAACCATAGACAAACACGTACATACATACCATTTGCAAATACCTTATATGGATACAATGGAATGTGAATAGGCCTTTAGAGACCTTGGGGCGGGAGCTACATGATAAAGAACTCATAACAATTATTCTTAATACCAGTACTGTACTAATAACGAATGACGACAACACCTGCAGCAGAATACACTAATAAGATTTGGACATGGCAGCCACAAAAGGGAAAAACAGGAACTTACCAGGGATAAGATAAGTAAACAGAGCCAGTTGGAGCAAAATAAATAAATAAATCAGCAAATCACAAAATGTTCAAAAAGTTACTATGATTTAGGAACAATCAATCCTGATGGGTTTCTTTTCTCCTTCAGGTCCACAGCATGACCTTCAGGGCATATGACTCGGTGCTGTCTTGGTAGGTTATGAAAGGGCAGATTCACTCACCCTCCACTGATCTTACCAAACCACAAAAATTGGATCTTTTCAAACGACTGGCCACTGAGCATTTCTGATGTGCGCATGCGTTACACTGCTGTCGCTTCCCACTTGCTCTTCTTTGCTCTCACCAATTCACAGAAAAACCAAGATACAACACAATTCTTTCCTTTCGCAGCAGTTGTCAGTTGTTGTACGTTGTATCCTTTTGGGTAAATAGACAGCTCCTGCACAAGATTCTCCTAGATTCACCCCAAACTACTAGGCCTCAGACGGGGCCCATGTCACAAAGCTGCACCCCAAAAGCTGCCCAGTTACCAGAATTTTTGTCTGCAAGAGACAGCACTCTGTTTCCCAGGGCTGCTATGTTCAAATTCATCAGATTAATTGGATAAAAACATTTGATTCACTAAAAATCTGCCTTAATCAGGCAGCAGAATTTGTAATATTCTCAAAAGAGGCATCTGCACTTCTGTTTCACACAAGACAGAATGCCTCTTCTAAGAGGATGGCTGCACACAATAAACGCCATGCATCACTTTAATGATAGAGAAAGGATGTTTTTGGCTTCCATCGTTTCACACTTGCGCAAACCGATACTCATCTAGCCAATAACAATTTGATTATGATTTATTCATGGAAACACAATTGTATTTAATAAATTTGATTGAACATTTCTTTGCAGCCCAATCCTATGTGTGTCTACTCAGAAATAAGTCCCACTGTGTTCCATGGGGCTCACTCCCAGGAAAGTGTGCATAGGATTGCAGCCTCAATCCTATGACTAACAGCCCAACCCTGAGCTGCACGGCAAAATGGCTACTGCTGCATCCCAAAGGATCAGTGGCAGCCACTTGAGTCTCCTCGGGGGAAGGGAACGTTCATCCCCTTCCTCTGGGAAAAGCCCCAGCCCCTGCAATGGGACTCCTTTAGTCTCCGCCAGCTGTTTTGCTGGTGGAGACTCAAGCGGTCCTGTGTCAGGCTGCCTGGCCCGAGGCGGGGCATAGGATATGATGGTGGAAGCTTTAAATGCGGAACCAGCGCAGATCTCGCTTACCGATAAGAGTGTCGGAGTTGGTTTCAGCACTTGGTTGACGTTACGCAGCAGGACCCATTTGCCCTGGTCTTTCTCCTGATCATCCATCGCATGGGGAGGTTGGAGCACGGTAGCACCTGCCCCCTTGCCAGCATTCCCCAAAAGCTGCTACGACATGCAGTCTTGCCTCTCCATCTTACGATCTATCCCACTAGCTCAGACAGCAGCACAGGAGTTCCTTTGCACCTCTGTTGCAGCACGACAGTCATCCTCTTCCGCTAGTTCTCCAAGATGCCCACTTGATTCATTCACAAGATGGCTCCTAGCCGAGATCCTTTTTTTTAGGCGAGAGTTTCTATGTATGTGTTCAGAAGGTGGCATTTCTTCTGGTCCACAGCCATGCCAGGTCACTTTTATTTTTCCCCCAAATTCCAGATTTCAACTGGAAGAAGTTAAGAGTGCTCATCTGAGCAACATGGCTCCACATTCCAGACAACACCTTGCTCACAACTGTGGGGCTCTTGGCTGTTTTCCCTTTTTTTTCCCCCTCTGTTGAGCTTCACATCTTTCAGTCGTGAGCCACTCTGAGCTCTCTTGGGTACTTATTAATCCACAAATGTAGTCGGTTCCCTCGGGTAGCACATGGCTTTTAATTAACCTAATACCTTCAAGCAGCGAGTTAACCAAAGCGCAAACGGGAACCCAAAACCAAAGGCCATCTGCATTAGCCTTAAACCAATCGCCACGCTGTGGCGCCATAGCAACGGAATTTTAAATAATTGAGCACAAGGCATCCTGACTCTCTAGTGTGTATTAAATTAATGGAGTGGTAGGATATACCCAAGGAAGGCTATGGCATAGAACCGAAAATCAGGGCTGCATATGATCACGATGAACCACTGCAGAAAATGGTTCAAAAAGCAATTACATCCATGTTCTGGTAAGGTAAGACAGATTCGTAGGAGTATGCGTTTTTTGGTTATATTTTTTCCAAAATTTCTCAATTAAAATAGCAAACTGTGGTGTTATGTGTTTTTATTCTACATTCTCCAACTAACTTCTCATTTTATTAATTTTAAATGCTTTAAAAGTGTACTAGGTAGATGATGCAGGTGATATAGTGTTAGCAGCTGCAGCCACAGTATTATTTCCAATGGGAAAAGTAGTCGATTTTAATTTCTGGAAAGTATCTTCAACACCAAAACGCGGTGTTTTGTGTTTTTATTCAGAAACTTTAACTGCCAAAAGACAGTTGTTATTGCCCCAAAAGCAGTTTTCAACAACAAAAAACCACCCCTACAGATTAGGGTTGCAGAATCTACTATGGTTTTTTTATTATTAGAAACTGAGATCATAAATGTATCTCACAGCGGTCCACCAGGTGCCCCAGGGAGGCATGAGACAACAAGATGCTTGCATCCTGTTGCCACTTCCTTGCACCCGGTACCAGTAGCCCTCCACCTTTGTAAGGAGGTTGCACAATCCATCATTGCCACGATGGACCTTTCCTCCAGGAATCCGTCCAATCCCCTCTTAAAGGCATCAAGACCAGATGCCTTCACCACCTCCTGTGGCAAAGAGTTCCACAGATTAACTACCTGCTGGGTAAAAAAGTACTTCCTTTTATCGGTTTTAACTCTCCCAGCCCTCTGTTTTAGCGGATGCCCCCTGGTTCTGGTGTTTTGAGAGAGGGAAAAGAACATCCCTCTATCGACTCTATCCCTTCCATGCATAATTTTGTGTGTCTCAATCATGTTCCCCCCCCCTCAGGCGCCTTTTTTCTAGGCTGAAGAGCCCCAAACGCTGCACAGTTTGGTGTCTTTCTTCATCAGGGAGGTGCCCCAGCCCCGTAATCATTTTTGTCGCTCTCTTCTGCACCTTTTCCAGCTCCACTATGTCCTTTTTGAGATGCAGCGACCAGAACTGGACACAGTATTCCAGGTGCGGCCTTACCATCGATTTGTACAATGGCATGATATTGGCTGTTTTATTCTCAACCCCTTTTTTAATTACCCCAAGCATGGAATTGGCCTTCTTAATTGCTGCCGCACACTAAACAAAGTCAGGTGCAAAATAATGACAAGTGAGTAGAGTCACTACTTACTGCACACTAGGAGCATATACAAAGTGCATATACAAACCTGCATCACCAAGTATAATATACTATAACAGAGAGGCAGACTGGCATCGGTACATGCACCTGGGCTAAGAGGTGCTCTGTCCATCACCAGTGCCTCTTTAGCCAGCATCAACTTGTGGAGGGGGTGGGTGGGCAAATTTCCTCAAACTGCCACTTCAGGTGGGAGGTTTGGGGTGGGAAAAAGAACATGAGGGGTTTGAACTACCCCGTGCGCCATGGTCCACACCCAAGTCACAGTTGGCTCTGGTTTGCAGTGAACCTATCCAGCCTGCTTTCGTGTGCACAATTTGAGTTTGAACAGCCACAGACCAGAGATTTGAACAGACGCTTTAAAATGGGACAGCAGAGCTGCTCGAAGACATTGTTAAGGCAATTTATGTATTTTGCTTCTGGTACGAAGGATGAAGCTGGTGATCGCTGAATGCCAATGGCTATTACAGTGGGTTGCTTTCTTCTTTCCTTCATTCTCCCATTGTCCTTCATTCTCCCTCTCAGAGCGCAATCCTCACCTGGAGTTAGGCTGGCACAGTTAGGCCAGCAAAGTTTGGCTGGCCCAAGGGCCACCATAAACTGCGTTTGAACCACTCTCGGAATCAAGGAGGATGGTGCACGTCTGTTTGCTGCCCTCTCTGACTTCAAGAGTGGTCCAAACATACTTCACGCTGTCCCTTGTGCTGGCCAAATTTTGCTGGCCTAACTGTGCCGGCTTAACTCCAGGTTAGGATTGTGCTCTCAGTAGTGTATCTACAGGGGGCAGCATGGCTTTGCAGGCACCCCTCCCATTTTTTTTTCATTTTTTTTGCATGCAGTGTTTAAGGTAAGGTGAGTTGATTCAGTGCTTTTAAGCATAAAATCCCATTTTACAACTAGGGAACAGGATAGCTCCGAGACACACAACATGTCCATTGCATTTGGGACTCAGAAGTCCTTGCTGATTTACAGCACATTACCCAGAGCCTTACAGCATGTGTATGTTACATACCAGGAAAACCACCAAAAGAAGCACACAAGTGTTAAAATGCTTCTCAAATAAACTAAAACCGAACCTGTGTAATTGCAACTTCTCAGAGAAACTGCAGTGGTTTCTCCCAAATATGTTACTGGATAAGTGTTAGGACAGAGCCTTAGGATTTCTTTCCTGTTCCAAGAGGCAGTGAAAATGTTTATTAATAAGAACGTAAGAACAGCCCAACTGGATCAGGCCAAAGGCCCATCTACTCCAGCTTCCTGTAACTCACACTGGCCCACCAGAATACCGCAGGGAGCACACAAGACAACAGCATTCTGTGGCCACTCCGTTGCACCTGGCATTCTGAGGTAAATCCTGAGGGAAACACACTGGTGGCCAGTCAAGATTCTCCACATCATTTCTCTTTGACAGCCACCAGAACCAGAAGCTTCTCTTCAGACATAGACTCATAGGAACATATGAACAGCCCCACTGGATCAGGCCAAGGGCTCATCTAGTCCAGCTTCCTATATCCCACAGTGGCCCACCAGATGCCTCAGGGAACACACAACTACATCCTGCTGCCGTTCCCTAGCATCTGGCTTGAGGTAGCCTAAATCTAAAACTAGGAGGTTGCAGATAGTAGCTTGCGATGGACTTTTCCTCCATGAATCTATCCAATCCCCTTTTAAAAGGCACCTGAGCCAGACATTTCTGGCGTGCTAGCACACTCTTCTGGTAACATTTAAAACAGGCATTGCTTGCTTCTTGGGACAACATGAGATATGTTTCTAGACAACCCTCTTCAGAACAAGTGATGAGTGGCAGATACCATTCAGTGTTCTTGCATACCCATATATAACTGGCAATAGAGGCACCTTTTAAAGTGTTAAAAAGGTAAAGGTTTCCCCATGACTGAATGGTCTAGTCATGACTGATTGTAGAGGGCGCTGCTCATCTCCGTTTCTAAGCCAAAGAGTTTGCCCAAAGACAAGCTTCAGTGGTCATGTGGCCAGCATGACTATATGCCATAGTGCATGGAAAGCCGTTACCTTCCCACCGAAGTGGTACCTATGTATCTATTTGCATTTTTACATGCTTTCAAACTGCTAGGTTGGCAGGAGTAAAGTGGTACCCTTTTATATTTAGCAAGGGGAGAAGAACTGTCCCTCTTCGCCCCCACGCAGTGTCTTTCCCAGTGACTGTTGGTCATTTTTCCTGCATTTTTAAAAAATGATTTAAAAAATCATTCTTTTGTTTAAAGATTGTGAGCCATTTGGGGTCAGGGAAGCATTGACTGATTGATTTTGCTATGCAAATCGGTTTGTGAACAACCTCTGGTGGAAAAACAGGATATAAATATTCTTAAAATAAATAATAAATGAAATAAATGAGCAAGTCTCTCTGCAATGGCAGGTTTGTTTGATCTAGTCAGATTTTTTTACTGAATTCTCAAGGTCTGACTGCTAGAGCGAGGGGCAATAGAGCTCTTGAGTCTAGAAAAAAGGGCACCTAAGGAGATTGAGAGATACAATATTATGCATGATATGGCTAGAGGGATGTTCTTTTCCCTCTCTCACAGAACCAGGGGTCATCCACTCAAATTGAGTGTTGGGAGAGTGAGAACAGATAAAAGGAAATACTTTTTTACCCAGCGGGTAATTGATCTGTGGAACTCCTTGCCACAGGAGGTGGTGATGACAGGCTGCTTGGAATGGGAAAGTGGCTGGATTTTGGATTTGTTTGGAATTTGGAATAATTGCATAAATATAATGCAAAATGCCTCTTCTTGCTCTTTTCACTGTTACCCACATGAATGTCTAATGGCCTCTGACATTTTTCAACAATGGCAGATGTCACAGAGCAGAGAACAGAACCTACAGCCTGTATGTGGGAATGAGCACATGACCTCCTAGTGTTCACACTACAGAAAGTTAAGAAAATGTCCAGATAAGGCATCATCTAGCTGTAAATACTAATGTCTTCTGAAAGGTGTTAGGATTATGTGAGCACAGGGTGCGGACTTGAACTCAGAATGAGTTGTGCTTACCCTGCAATGCATGTCCCTAGAAACCACCTTCAAGAGTGTGATTTGTGGGTCGTGAAATGAACAGCCTGCAATCCGGAGCAGCGGCAGTCTTGCCAGTGGGTGGCGCGGCCGTGAAGCACACTGCCCTCTGTCTTGGCAACGCCTGCAAATCACTCGCATTCCATTCGGCCTGGCTGCACAAAAGAGTTGCTGGGCACTGCGAGAGGGAAATTGCTCGCTCTGCTCCGTTATGGGCAATCGGCAGGAGAGAGGCCATCGCAGACATGACAAGACTGCGCATGGACAGAACGCTCACAAATGACCAGCTCCTCAGTACGGTTGCCAACTGTCTCAGGCAACAGAACGCCTTGCAATCATAAACTCTTTCCTTCCACAAGTGATTCCAGCCTCCCACCCCAATCCAGCCCCACTTAGTTGTTGATGACCCCTTCTCCGGAATTCTGAAAACCAGAACACTCTGAAATCCATAACTTTTTTTAGCGCCAACATGACATAGCATGACCTCGGTATGGGGTGGCAAAAAATTTTGCACCCCTAAGAATTCATTTGAAGCCTGGGAGAGGCCATATTACAGCCAGTAGTATAGTCACAGAGGGGCTGTTGTGATAAGTTTTGCAGGTGCTGCAATGCACCATGTGAGCAGCTCCTCCCACTTGCCATTGGAGACATTCTCGGCAGCGACAGCAACATGCAGGTGCTCAGTGTTGCTGTCGCTGCTTGGAATGGCTCCAACAGCAAGCGGGAGGGGCTGCTTACATGGAGCATTGCAATGCCTGCAATACTTAATGTGCAGTCCCCCCTCTAGCTACGCCACTGCAGATGGCAGAAGAACAGAGAAGTCCCCATGACAGTTCCACGACTGCCCCAAATCTTCACAGGCTAGGCTTGTGTGAGGACCAGGAATCAACAGCACAGCATGTGATTTTAGTGTGCAAGAAAGCTGCTTTCTACAAAGGTAGGCCATTTGTTTGTCTGCTCTCAATGAGACAGAACATGCATCTGGGGGTGAGGGAGGTGTTGTGCCAAATTCCCTCTCTGCTATCTTATGCCCACAGTAGACCAATTAGCTTCCGTCATCAAAAGCCACCCTTTCTTCCACAAGGCATCACCAAACCCCACCACCAAGCAAAGGCAAAAGGCAGTCAGCTTGCCTGCTCAGTCATACCAGCCCTCCTTCCTCCTCCAGTTGGTGGCTCCAGACAAGACAACCACACACTAATTCCTACAGCAACCTTAGTTCCAACCACAAACACAGTCCCAGCAGCCTCGAGTATCCTTCATGCAGTCCATCTGTCCGTCCGTCTCCAAACTCCTTCCTTCCATTCCACAATCCTCTTTCCACGTATCTACACCCAGACTTCTGCCTCTCGCAGGAGCTACGTTTATCCCCAGGGCCCTTGTTATCCTACTGGGCTGCAGCTGTGAGCTAGCTGCAGGCAAAGGCTCTGGGGTTAACCCTGTAATCCCTGGCTGACATCAACAAAGGTCCACTGCTGATACCATTCCCTATTTCCTCGGGGTAATCTTCTGCAATTTCCAATATAGGAAGGACCTGAAATTTTGGCCCATTGTGTTGCATTCATCCTGTGTATTGTACAGTTCAATGTTATTCAAATTGTGGGTCGGGACACACTTGGTGGGTTACGACCTGATGTCAGGTGCGTCGTGGAAAACTGGGAGCAGCCATCTTGGAAGCTGCAGACCTTACTCTTGCGATATTCCTGTTGTGAGTGTTCACAGTTTGAATTTTCAAGTGATTTTTTTTTAGTTTAGTGCTGTTACATATTATTTATTTATTTAATTTTTATCCTGCCTTTCTGCCCCAAGGGCACCCAAGGCGGCTTACAACATTAAAACCATCACAATTAAAAATCACACGGTAGAACAATTAAAAACAATGTTAAAAAACAATAGTAAAAACAGTTAAAAGTTTAAAACAAGCAAACCCCGTGGACCCCACAATTACAATTTGATAAAATTTAAAATGTAAGAAGAATGTAAAATGCCAGCCAACCTGTCAACAATTAAAGGCTTGTTTAAATAAAAAAGTCTTCAGTCCCTGCCGAAATATTGCCAAAGAGGGAGCAGTTCTCAATTCGAAGGGGAGGGTATTCCAAAGTTGTGGGGCCACCACTGAGAAGGCCCTATTCCTGGCCGCCACCCCTCTCACCTCTCCCGGTGGTGGCACAGTCAGAAGGGCCCCCCCAGATGACCTAAGAGTACGGGGTAGGATTGTATGGAAGGAGGCGGTCCCTCAAATACCCCGGACCCGAGCCATAAAGGGCTTTAAAGGTCAAAACTAGCACTTTAATCGGGCCCGGAAAGAAACCAGCAGCCAGTGTAGTCGCCGAAGCAACCGCCCGACAGAGTTGAACTGACGAGCCCCAGCAACCACACGAGCAGCCGCGTTCTGTACTAGTTGTAATTTCCGGACCGTCTTCAGAGGCAGCCCCATGTAGAGCGCATTGCAGTAATCTAATCTGGATGTCACTAGGTCACTGTGGGCAGGTCTGCGCAGCTCAGGTATGGTCGCAGCTGGCGAATCAGCCAAAACTGAGCAAAGGCTCACCTGGGAGTCCAGGAGCAGCTGCGGATCCAGGAGAACCCCCCAAGCTGCGGACCTGCTCCTTCAGAGGGAGTGCAACCCCGTTCAGAGCAGGGCAATAGTCCAATACCCGAGCTGTGGATTTCCGGACCAGGAGCACCTCTGTCTTATCCGGATTTAATTTCAGCTTGTTCGCCCACATCCAGCCCCCAACTGCCTCCAGACAACGATCCAGGACCTCGACACCTCCTCAGAATCAGGGGGAAAGTAGAGATAGAGTTGGGTGTCATCAGCATATTGATGGCACCCCACCCCAAACCCCCGGATGGCCTCTCCCAGCGGCTTCATGTAGATGTTAAATAGCATGGGGGATAATATTTGGTCCTAACCTTGCTTTCTGTCAGGGATGTCTCATGATTGTGCAATTGCTGCAGTCCAAGAATGCCAGTTGGCATTCTAGGAGTCTTGTTTTATTATGCCACAGTGACGGCACTCCCTGCTTGATGATGTCACCTCCAGCTATGACATCACTTCCAGTGGGCCCCAATACGAGTGCCATTCTGAAAAGTGGGTCCTGTTCTAAAAGTTTCAGAACCACTGGTATAGTTTGTAGATTTCACGATGTCTTCTAAACAGCGCTAAGAACCATCTCCCCTTCACTCTCACCCCAGCACACATATCAATCAATCAATCAATCAATCAACAGGTACTTATATACCGCTTTTCAACACAAAGTTCACAAAGCGGTTTACAGGCAAATAGTAATAATAAAGTTAAATGGCTCCCTGTCCCAAAAGGGCTCACAATCTAAAAAAAGGCAGACCGCCAGCAACAGCCACTAGAAAGACTGCGCAGGGGTGAAGAGGGACAATTGCTCTCCCCCTGCTAAATATAAGAGGAACACCACTGGAAAAAGTGCCTCTTGTCCAGTTAGCAGCAGTTAACATATATCTTGTTCGAACACTAGGACTGTCCCTACCCAATCACTGTTGTTGCAGCACCATTAATTCCTTCATAAATTCCTTCGATGGCAAGGACTTTGATGCTGGGTGTCATCAAAATGCCAGATGTCTCAGCCTTTGCAGCTCAATGAGCAGGCCCCACCGATTCACCGTTCAATCTATATGCAAATAGGCCATTCGGTGGGTGCTCAGATGGCCGTTCATTGCCCCTTTATAGCATTTTGGGGGCGTTTTCTGGCTCATAGATCACGTCCCTATGAGACAGGAATGGACGACCAGCTTGCGCGATCCATGACTTTTGTGGAAGAGACAATAACCAACATGGTTGTATTTGGGAGGCCTGCAGTATAGGCTGTTTTTAGTCATCATGGAAATGCAGACAGTGGTCAAGTGTTTCAAGCTGGTGGTGGCCCAACACGACTTTATTTAAGGCAGCCACACACCACAAGGGAATAATGTCTGGATGATATTACAAATCCCACACTTTCCCGAGAGATGACAGATTCTGGGGCAGTGCTCATTATACGGATAGGTCTCAGATAAGACAGCACTGGAAACTTACAGTATTCTTGCAATACGTAATAGTTATAATGAATATATAAAGCTGCCTGTCGTAAAAACAAAATTATTAGTTTACCTACTTGCAGTGGTGTCATTCAAATGATTTAGGAACAGGAACTCACTTTTGATTGGCACTTGTCGGGAACCCGGAACCAGCCACGGAGCCCGTTAGGATCCGGAATGCCCGTTCTGGTCTGTTCCCCCTGAATGACATCACTGCCTTCGCCCCCCTAGGAATCCGTAGTCGCTCCCTTTAACCCTCTGAGTGCCGGCCAACCAAGTAGAAAAGCTCTTTGCAGAGGAATTGGGAGGGGGGGAGAGAGAGTTAAGTGGGCGGAGTCAGCCCAAATTTTAACTAGTGGAACTGAGTTCCCCCACATTCCCCCTGCATGACATCACTGCCTACTTGCATATCACCTACATGGACTAGAAGTGCTGGTTCTCTAGGGATCTGGCCCTTGGAAATGTGGCCAGATGTGGCTCTTGGAGAGCCTCTATCCGGCCCACAACAAGCCTCTGGTCCCCTATGAGCCTCTGGCCCTCCTGACCTTGCTGGCATGGGCAGCACCCTCCAAGCTGTGCTCTGGTTGGGTGCGGAGGGTGTTTGAAGGACCGGGGAGGCCACGTGCAGCCTCCCCAGTCCTCAGAATGCCTCTGGAAGGCTGAAAATAGTTACTTGTTTTCCCAAAAGTGATGTGGATGTGACATTTTTAGGCCCTCTGAAGGCCTTAGACAGCTTTCTGAGGGTTGGGGATGCCTCCCCAGCCCTGAGAACATGCTCTGGGTGTTTCAAAACCAGAAGATCACAGGAGATATTAACCCAGCACTTTTAAGTAAGCTGTTTGTCGGGTGGAGGAATGGGAACCCATTAAAGCCTGGCTATATATATTGGGACGTGGTGGCGCAGTGGGTTAAACCGCTGCTGCTGGGCTTTCCGACCGGAAGGTTGGAAGTTCAAGACTGTGCAACGGAGTGAGCTCCCATAGTTTGTCCCAGCTACTGCCAACCTAGCAGTTCGAAAGCACCTAAATGCAAGTAGATAAATAGGGACCACTTCGGTGGGAAGGGAACGGCGTTCCGTGCGCTACGGTGTAGAGTCATGCCGGCCACATGACCGCGGAAGCTTGTCCTCGGACAAAACGCTGGCTCTACAGGCTTTGAAACAGAGATGAGCACTACCCCCTACAGTCGGTCACGACTAGACCATTCAGTCGTGGGGAAACCGTCACCTTATATTTCTGTGGTATGTGTTGGCGCTAGGCGGAATCCTGGAACTTTGAACCCATTCATTCATTCATTCATTCATTCATTCATCTAAGTTCTGTCTCAAATGTACTCATTTAAATTTTATATTTAAACTATTTATTCAGACTTTGACACCATGCCAGATATTTGATGCAGCTCTCCGGCTAAAAACTTTGGAGACCGCTGCTCTAGGATTTCAAATTAGTCTTTACCAGTCCTTCCTGGAGATGTGAGGAAGTTAAACATGGCACCATCTGCATGAAACACATCAGCTCCAGCAATGAGCTACAGTCCAACCTCAACACCTTCACGCTCTCACACAATCTAGCTTGGGATGAAAAGCCTCTGAAAATGAGGAACTACTTGAGATACGGCTCACCACCTGTTTGTCCAAGCACAGCCCAGTTCAGCAGAATGCAGTAGCAGAAGGAACCAAAACGGGAAACTCTCCAAAGCCTACAGCACTTGGAAGACAACATTACACAGACCTGGTTTATCATAACCTAGATATGCCATTGTTCTTTTGCGTTAATTTTCAGAAAAGCAAATGCCAATTTATTTTCCCCTCATTTTTCTTCTTGTGTGGTTCTTTTGCTTGTGTCAAGGTTGTCAATAGGCTTTTTTTCTTTCTGATTCACTTTGCTATTGGAAAACGGCTGAGAAATAACCCAACTTCTTGCTGCATTCTCAGGAAAGCAGCAGGCTCTGGCCAGTGGTGGATCTAGGGGGGCAGGGGGGGCAAGAGCCCTGGGCGCCGTCTTGGGGCTGTCTAGGGGGGTGCCAGTGGCCCCCGCAACATTGTGCGGGTAGACTTGGGCTCCCCTCGAGGGAGCCCAGGTCTACCCATTGGGACCAGCCGCAAGTAGACCTGGGCTCCCTCGAAGGGAGCCCAGGTCTACCTGCGGCCATTTCTAATGGGTAGACCTGGGCTCACTCACGGCGAGCCAAGGTCTACTCGCGGCTGGTCCCAATGGGTAGACCTGAGCTCCCATGGGGGCGCACTTCTATTGGGTGCCCCGGGCACCATTTTGACTAGGGCCGCCCCTGGCTCTGGCGTCACAACGATGGCACTTTTGGCCATGACATCACTTCCGGTGAGTCCTGGACAGATGGTCATTCCAAAACGTGGGTCCTGGTGCTAAAACGTTTTGAGAACCACTGGGTCAGGATGTATTTGTTTGCTGCTTTCATGTTTGCTTGTACACTTGGATGTCCTGCACTCTCTTTTTTTCCAATACAAACCTGGGCAGATCACCAAGAGGAACAAAAACACAAGTGCTTTGTCTTCAGCTCTGTATGAACAGGTGTGGTTCTGAACGGCTTGGCGTAGACCTCTGTCTCTGTTCCAGACAGAGATGAACAGTCCAACCAGAGCTAGCAGGAAGATCTTGGTTGGTGTCTTTTCTACCTTTCCAGATGTCCAGGATCTGGCCTGGGGCTCCACTCACCAGGCAGGCATGAGGCGGCCAAGATTCCGGGCAGCACACTTTCCCATGGGGACCACGGCAGCAGCCCAGGGCCTTCCTGCCCCATTGGCGAGTCAGGCCAAGAAAGGCCCCTGGCACTGCCGCAGCGCCAGCAGCCAGAGCAGGCAGCCCACCACTTCCCCCTCGATCATAGTCAGGCAGGTCCTGTTGCGATTGAGGGAGAAGCCCCCCTGGTCTGGGGAGGCCAGGTGTAAGTGAAGGAAGGCCGCTGGCTGCAGTTGCCAGAGAAGGCAACTTAATGACCACTGTTTGACCCCTCCGCAGTGACATTTTCTGCCATCCAAACTTCCTGCTTTTATCACAGCTCAATGGAGGAAAAAAGCACAGCCATTTCCAACTAGTGTGCCACAGCACGTTGGTGCGCTGCAAAACGTCTGCAGGTGTTGCACAGGAGTTTGGAGCACAGCGGTTGAAAATGGCTGAAAATCTCATCCGGGTTCTGAAGTAACACGTTGTCTGTCCCACTCCCTCTGCCGGTGGAGAAAGAGGGATAGACTATTCGTCGTTAATACAGTTTCCCTAGAAAAAGAGCCACAGAACCCAGAAGAGTCTCCCAGAAGCCGGAAGTGATGTCACAAAAGGCAAAGACCACAGAGAATACCATAGAGCAGTGGTTCCCAAACTTTTTAACACCGGGACCCACTTTTTAGAATGACACTATTGGAATCCATCTAGCTTTACAAAAAAGTGTTAGTTTAACAGTTGCTCAAGCCTCTGTTTTTATCCTTATTGAAATATTTAAAAATATATATCGGATGCAGCACGGGGGAGCCGGCCTGCCTATTCCAGCACAGGTTAGGATTGTGCCCTCAGGTTGAAAAGCTGTGCTCTCAAGAGCCCTCCTCCACTGCCCAAGCATATCTGATTTCTTTGGACTTGCAACATATACAGCAAGAGATCTTGGGATGAGCCCTCAAAAACATCTGCTGATTCTCCAAGCCCTTCAACATTTTCTTGTTCCCTCTTCTTTTATGCACCACCATGACCATTGATATAGCAACCATGGCTATATCATATCTTTCCTTATCATATGCTCTCTGAGGCATCTGGTGGGCCAGTGTGAGATACAGGAAGCTGGACTAGATGGGCCTTTGGCCTGATCTAGCAGGGTCCTTCTTATGTCCTTAGGAAAGCAAATTCTGTTTTATTTACCTCAGACGTTTACCTCAGAAATTTACCTCAGAATGCCAGATACAAGAGAATTGCAACAGGACGCAGGCAGCCTGTTGTCTTGTGTGCTCCCTGAGGCATCTGGTGGGCCACTGTGAGATACAGGAAGCTGGACTAGATGGGCCCTTCGCCTGATCCAGCATGGCTCATGTTCTTATGTTCCTTCAAGGAGCATACATGGGATTAGTTAGTCCAACTTCTCTTCACGATCCCCCTGTGAGGTAGACTAGGCACAGACAACCCAGGAAGTGACCAAATGCCAAAACATCAAGGAACATGGAAGCTGGAGATTTTTAATGCACTGAATGAGCTATTCATTTATTTTTTACAAATGTTTATCCTGCTTTTCCTCTGGGCAAGAGCTCAAAGTAGTACTGTAAATACAAAATTCAAAACAAGCAACAACAGACAACAGCAGTATAACTGTTATCAGAATGATCACAGCAACAGAAAATCTTAGATCCACACCAACCAGCCCCAAAACCTTCCTAAAAGAATAAATAAACTGGAGGAATAAAAAATGATGGAGCCAGATGAACCTTCCCGACTGGCTTGAATCTCATAGCAGTTACATTTGTGATGATGCCATTCCCAGGTTGACACTTGCAATGGATTTGTTCTATGAAGTGTTCAATGTGGGTCCCAAATACTATGCTGAATTTTCACAGGTTTAAATTTTTTTAATGTAAAAGTCATTATTGGGGAGGGGGAAGAGGACCCATGAAAAGAAAGCCTTACATTTCACTCCACAAGGTTCTCCATCTTCAGAAAGAACAAAAATTGACCAGTTTAAGGGCAATTCAACACTAATCCCCTTGTTATATTGATCAGGACGCAATAAAACCGGAAGATACTGCAAGCGGGAAGCCTTTAATTAATGTTGCAAGGGACCTAGCTACACTAATCAGGAAGCACTAAAACAGGCAGATCCTGCATGGGGGAAGCCTTTAATTAATGTTGCTGAATGGGTCTTACTTGCACTAAACATTATAGAAGGCCCTTGGCGGTGACAAGAGGACAATCTGCCATTGCGTACAGGACTGTGTGAACTTGTGTTTTAATTCTGCTTCCAGATAGTTAGTGAAAAGCAGTGCCTTTGCAGAATTTAAGGGGTCTACGGTGGGAGCAAGCAAAGCTGCCTTAAAGGCACACAGAAACTGCAGTCAACATTGCTGAAGAAATTCAGACAAGAAGGTACTATAAAAGTCCAGCAGATTATGAATGACTGTGTATAGGCTGATTTGAATCTCCCCCAGCTTTTTCAGAGAAGGGAAACTGGATTTACACTGACATTGTACTACGATCGGGAAATCTCTCTCTTCCCAAAAGTCGAGCACTGCCTGTTCTTCCTCATTGGCTTGCAGTTGAGAAAAATGCCATCAGTGCATGATGTCAAACTCTTCCTAGTCAATTAACCCGCCTCACCGTCCTCCAGTGATTCCCTTTAAGCCAATCAAGGACTCAGGCTGATAGGTACAAGATGTAGCTTCTTCCACCACCCCTTGTTGAGAAACTGGAGTAGTATAAAAATAGCCTGATCGCATCCAACCCACTCACCTGCACAGAGGCTCCCTATCAAACCAGTGGCTTAAAAAACAAAATTAGTGTTGAAAGAGAGAGGAGAGGGGACCTACCTGCCGTAGAATGACCATGGCTCCTACGTAAACACATCGGCAGTCAGGGCCAGTGGGCCTGCACAAGGAAAATGAAAAGAGAGTCAGGGGGCCTGGCTGATTTTTCCCAGAATTGAGAGGTCAAGACAACAGGGATTGCAGAAGCGCTTTAAAAAAAATGCACACACAAATGCTTTCGATCCTGGTGCACCTAAAACAGCAATACGTGGCTATGAACAATGGCTATTGTCTCCTTCGTTCTAGACAGCAAGAGCTAATCCTCTAACATATCCAGGTTAATACCCACACTGTAAGGCATTAGACACACCAGCCCCCTGCAGTGATAAGCACACATTCTTGCTGTGGCTCTTCTTGCACGAAGAGTGAGTTGTGAAATGGCAGAACCCTGGCAAGAGATGGGTTGCACACTGTGAAGGCTACATCTGGGCCTGAGGATTGGCGGATCACAAGAATACTGTAGATTTGCAAAAAAACCCATTGAAAAAATGGTGGTTTAGACTAGCCTGCTCATGTAAGCCGCCTGGGGCATTTGCTTCGGCATGGGAAAGGCGGGGTATAAATTCTTCAAAATAAATAAAAATAAATAAAATAAATAAATGATCTCAAGGGGGCGCGATTAAGAAGCAAGCACAGTTTATGGTAGATTGATGACTGCAAAGATGTGGTTGGAAATAGCTCACTAGGGATGGGGCCGTGGGTCAGCGGCAGGGGGGGACCTAGTCAAAATGGTGCCCGGGGCACCCAATAGAAGTGCGCCCCCATGGGAGCCCAGGTCTACCCACCGGAAGCAGCCGTGAGTAGACCTGGGCTCCCTTGAGGGGAGCCCAGGTCCACCCATTAGAAATGGCCGCAAGTAGACCTGGGCTCCCCTCGCAGGAGCCCTGGTCTACCCATTAGAAACGGCCGCGGGTAGACCTGGAGCCCAGGTCTGCCCGCACAATGTTGCGGGGGCCACTGGCGCCCCCCTAGACGGCCCCAAGACGGCGCCCAGGGCTCTTGCCACCCCCGCCACCCCCTAGATCCGCCACTGGTCAGCGGTAGACCACAAAGTTTGAGCAGCGACGGTCTGAGGTTCAGTTCCTAGCAATTTCAGCAAGGGCTGGGAAAGTCTGGAGCAACGCTCGCCGTTCAAAGCAGACGATTGTGAGCCAGAAGGATTAGAGGGCTAACTTGGTTTTGTGGTTTCAAAGGTTTGGGCAATGGCTGATGAAATCTCAGAAGCAGTAGCGTAGCCAGAGGGAGGCAGTGCAGTGAGTATTGCAGGCGCCACAACATACACGGTTGTTCCATTCCAGGCAGCGACGGCAACACTGAATGCCTTCACGTTAACACATAGGAAAGGTCCCGCTGAGCCAAAGGCCCATCTAGTCCAGCTCCTGTATTTCACAGTAGCCCACCAGATGCTTCAGGGACCACACAAGACAACACGTTGCACCTCGTTGCTACTCCCTTGCATCTGGCATTATTTTAATATAAGGACGTTGCACCACCCATCATGATCTGTAGCGTGCGAGGGACATTTTCTCCAGAAATCTGTCCAATCCCCTTTTAAAGGCCCCTAGGCCAGATGCCATCACCACCTCCTGTGGCAAGGAGTTCCACAAATTAAAAAGTACTTCCAGGGTAATTGAGTATTTTCTTTTATCTGTTCTAACTCTCTGTTCTGCCAGTAACTCCCTGCTGGGCGTCCTCGATGGCCCCAATGCCCACACTAGGCTGACTAGTTTTCCCTCTAAGCAACTCAGAGATAGGCAAGAGGGAGGGGATTCCTTCACCCACTGGGCCTCCTCTCTTCCAGCAGTCTTGGATTGGATTACTGGCTTGACTAACTGACTGGACAACGGATGGGCTTATTGGACTGGCGTGGTGAACTGATACATGGACTGAATTACTGGCTTGACTAATAATAATAATAATAATAATAATAATAATAATAATAATAATAATAATAATAATAATAATAGTATTTATATACCGCCTTTCTTAGGTCTCCAGATTTCTCTAATGACTATAACTCAAGGCGGTTTACATATTTTATTTATTTAATTTATACACCGCCTTTCTGCCTTTATTCAGAAACCCGAAGGTTTTTACAATTTTTACAGAAACGTGCTATCTTCCAAGAACTACACACATACAGATGGATCTTTCTGGATTTAGTCCTCCTTTCTGGCCACCCGTTTGTCTTCTGCTGGCTGATAAGCGGCTTCCCTGCTCCCACCAGAGAAGCAGCTGACCCGGCACAACTCCCCCTCACACAAGGCAGCCGGGGACAGCTCAGCTGTTAATCAGTCACAATTTACAAGGTCTGCCGCTCACAGAGACTTCCGGTAGTCCCGAACTGGCGACCTTCAGATCTTTCAGCTCTTATCTTCAGTGAAACTGAGGCATTAACCCTCTCGACTAAATCTTCTGCCCAATTGATGAATTGACGAACCAACGACTGAGGACTATTGGACTGATTATTGGAGGACAACTGCTCTGAAGTCGGAGGAGGAGGAGACCTGTGGCCTACAGGCAAGCCACTGGGGGGGGGGCAGCTACCTCTCTGTTGGTGCTGGGGTCCAGTAGTTGGCATATATTGCCAGGGCTGTCTGCATCTGGGCTACTAATTAGCCTAAGCAGGCACAGGCTTTAGGGGGAAAGTTTGGAGCAGGGGCTTTGGCACAACACTCTCCCAACACTCCAGTTTAGTGGCTGTCCCACTGGTTCTGGTGTTGTGAGAGAAGGAAAAGAACACCCTCTATCCAGAGACGTCATCCGGGTGCGCCAGGAACCGGAACGCCTGGATGATTGGCAGCCCTCCGTCCCTATGGCGGAGGGCAGCCACGCCTCCCTGCGCCTCGAATTGCTCCATTTCAGAGCGATTCGGACGCGCGGGAGGGCGGGCGGGCCCAGGAGCAGCTTGCCCGTCCTCGGGAGAGGCAGTGCGGCCCAGGCCCGTCCGCGGAACTGGCGGAACAGCATACCGGGCCGTTCCGCCAGGATGACACCACTGCCTCTATCCACTCTATCGCTGCCCAGAATGGCTCCAATGGTGAGCGGGAGGGGCTGCTTACACAACATGTTGTGGCTCCTGCAGTACTTTCTGTACCACCATGCTCTGGCTACACTGCTAAGGCGCCAGACAGAGCAGCCAAGGATGATCTCCATTTATCGGGGGGGGGGGGTGGAATGGGGAGAAATTTATTTTTTGTAGCTCCCCATGCTTAGAAAATGAGAGTAAATTATGCAAGACAGGAAAAAATGTTACAGGCATGCCCTGGTATCCACTGATTTGGTATCCACAGTTTCAGTTATCCAGGGATACCATGGATACAGCTACACCTATTAAAACAATAAGGGAATAGTAAACAAGTCCTTTTTTACCTGGTTGCAGCAAAACCACTGCTGTTCCCCTAGCTTTGAAAAGGTGTCCCCGGTATCCACAGTTTCAGGTATCCACGATGGGGTCCAGCACAGAACCTCAGCAGATACCGGGACATGCCTGTACCCTAAATTATGCAAAATAGGCATTATTTAGGGCACAATCCTAAAGTAAGTTAGGCCGGCATAAACTAAGCCAGCAAAGTTTGGCCAGCACAAGGGACACCGTAAAGTATGTTTGAACAGACGTGCGCCATCCTCCCTGACTCCGAGAGTGGTCCAAAAATGCTTTATGGTGGCCCTTGTGCTGGCCAAACTTTGCTGGCTTAGTTTATGCTGGCCTAACTCCAGTTTAGGATTGCGCTCTTAGTTATTTTTGTTTAATAGAGTTCTAACCCGCCTGGCTTGCAATAAGCCTGACTGTTTTTATGCAGCTGCTGACTGGCTTAAAAGCTGGCTTATGTTTTATAATTTATGCGTATTTTTTGTCTATATTTATGCATTTTTAACGGGTTGTTAGCCACCTTGAGTGCCCTCTGGGGAGAAAGGTGGAATACAAATCTAATAAATAAAGTAGTCAATGCCTTCTGGGCCAGCCAGATCAGGGTGTCAAACTCATTTTGAATGGCGGGCTGAAAAGCATTTATAGTGCTTGTTGAAGGCCGGAAGTGATGTCATAAAGCAGGAAGTGATGTCATTAAGTAGGTCATGACCAGATATAAGCACTTTTTTTCCCTAACGCATGAGCTGCAAATGGCAGAAAAAAATAGTCAAATCTTGCTCACATTTTCAAAATATGAGAGCGTCCAATTATCCCACAGGCTGCCCCAATGGCTTAGCTAATGAAAATGTAGCCTGGTGCGGACGGCAAAATGATGCCCCAGTAGCAACGTCACAACAGGAAGTGATGTCACAGTTGTATTTTCCTTTTCTTGTTTTTTTTTTTTGGCACAGTCTGTTGGCAGAAGGGGCCTGCAATGCACCCATTTTCTCACAGGCTCCACAACTTCAGTTTTAACCTTCACCCTGAAGGCTTTTACAGAGTTACGCCTCAATTCTGCTTCTTCACACACCAGTTCCCATGTCATAAAAAGCTTCAGCAGCTGGTTCCTCTAGATCTGGGGTCTCCCAACTACATTCCAGGGGCCACTTCCAGCTTGCTACAAGATTTTATTTGGCTGGTAACAACTTGTCTTGTTTTTTGTCTTGTAAGAGTACTGTATTTGCTAATGTTTGACATTTTGACTCATTATATATCATTTCTCAGTTCAACCACAGCATTGTTTGTTTGCCATTGTCACATATCTCTGATGGTCTGAATCGTACTGTGCAGATTACAATGAAGATCCAAGTAAAACTTATTTATTCATTTAAATGTCATCCATCCATCCATCCATTCATTCATTCATTCATAAAACAGATTCTTTTTTGGCCTGCAAAATGTGTAAAATATACAATATGGCTCTAGTACTGAAATGTTTGGAGATCTCTGCTCAAATGTCTATTGAAGGCATAGGTGTTTTGTTTTGGCCAGTTGGCAAGTCAAATTGGAGGCCACTTTGGCCGAAAGAACAAAAGCCGCAACCCCAAGAAGGAGTGGGACAGGATATCAATGCTGTTAGCCAGGCCTGGCATTTTTCATAGTAATCTTTCTGAGCTTGGCTCTCTGTGGTCTCCGTCTGCTGATTTCAAATCCCATGACTAGACTGACTGCCAGCTAATTCCATAGAAGCAGAACAGCGGTAGATGCTCATTCAGTCATTCATTGACCACTGATTACAAGGAATTCAAAGCACCATTGACGCTCAGGGCACAGTCCTAACCAACTTTCCAGCACCAGGGTAAGGGCAATGAAGCTCCGAGGTAAGGGAACAGGATGGAAGGGGGCAGTTATTGGGATCAGTAGGTCCTAGAGGTGTTCAAAAACAGTGTTATTTATTTTACTGAGAAGTAAGCCCATTTTGTCCCTTAAGAGCACCCGCCCCCCCTGGGCGAGCAGGCGCCCCCTCCGAGGCCAGGGACAGCCACGGGGTGAGCGGAACGAAAGCGGAAGTGCACGGACGGGCTGCCAATCAAATGGTAGTCCCGCCCAAGTCCCGCCCTCCATTCCCCCAGGTCATTTGTAGATCCCATTGCTGCTTAAGAGGCAGTAATCCTAACTTACTCACTGAAAACAAACCCCACTACCCCCAGCCTCAGTCCATCTGGCTGGGTCCACTTGGAGTTGCACCAGCAAAAGAGTCAGTGCAGGTCTGAACAGACCTACTGGGGAAGCAGAGACATAGAAGCTTATCCTAAGGACAACTCCGGGACCTGCCCCCACCTCCAAAGGAAACAGAACTGAGCTCTAGTACTGTTATATTGCAGTAGTTCTCAAACTTTTTACCCTGGGACCCACTTTTTAGAATGGCACTTGTAGCAGGACCTGCCAGAAGTGATGTCATAGTCAGAAGTGATATCATCAAGCAGGAAGTGCTATCACTGTGACATAATAAACTGACACTCTTGGAATGCAAACAGGAATTCTTGGACTGCAGCAGCCAGACAACCATGAAACATCCCTGACAGAAAACAAGATTAGGACAAAGTATTATGTAAAAGCACTGAACTAAAAAACAGAATTAAAAAAACCCTCCCTTGAAAATTCAAATTGCTAATATTCACAAAACGAATCTAGCAAGAGTAAGGTCTATGCTTCCAAGATGGCTTCCCTTCAGCTTTTCACAACCCACCAGACATGAGGTTGGCCCTGTACTGACTTACAGTTTAGGGAACACTTTTATATTGCAGCAATCACTGATATTCGTGGATACAGACATCCTTCTGAATTATCTGCCTGTAGCACAGAAGTTAAGAAAAAGAACAATGAAGACAGACTCTCAGTCCTCTCATCTTAACTTTAAAAAAGCTGATATTAAAACACTGGAAGAATAAATCCCCTCCTGTCATAACCTAGCAGACAGAGTACCTTTTAATGTCATTATCAACATTTGAACAAGTGGCTTATAGACAACAACTATGACTGGACTTATCTGTGGGTATTTAGTAGCCATTTTTAGACATATATGCATAGTTACAGATCATAGTGTAGATTGCATAATTTTGGGGGGCTGTTGGTATTGGTAGTCATTATATAATTTTTTATTCCTTTTCTTTTATTGTCTGTTCTTTTAAGTTTGTTGCACTTTTTTCTATACATGTGAGGGAAGGGAGGGAAATGAGAAATGGGGCAAGTAGTTATGTTTTCCAGCAGAAGTAGTGTAGAATTAAATAAAAAAGGAATGAACTTGTTGTGCCTAAGTCCCAATGTCTCATTAGAGCCCACTGTGCTGTTGCTGAGAAAGTAATCCTGTTTGTATCTTATTAATTAGCGCCCACCAATGGATCAGCATGAGGTCACCAATATAGGTTACACCCGGAGCAAGAAAAGAACTTCACCCGACCACAGGAGTTGACGACATTCCCAAGGCGGAGAAAACATTTAGATGTAACCATGTCAACTCACAAGTCCAGAATTTCTAAGACTAGGGGTGTGATTTTGGGGTGATATTTTTTTTCCAAAATTTCTTGATTAAAATAGCAAATTGCGGTGTGCTGTGTTTTAATTCTGCATTTTCATTCCAAGTTTTCATTTTTATTAATTCTAAATGCTTTAAATATATAAGAGGTAGATGATATAGTGTCAGCAGAGGCAGCCACAGTATTATTTCTCATTGGAAAAGTCATCTATTTTAATCTCTGGAAAATATCTTCAATACCAAAATGCAGTGTTTTGTGCTTTTATTCAGATATTTTAACTGCCAAAAAGCGGTTTTCAACAACAACAACAACAACAACAAAAACCTCACCCCTATCCATGATGTGGGCTTTTGGAAGACTTCATGCATCTTGGGACAGAGAAGCCAATCTGGAAGACAAATAGTATTCTCCCCATGCTGATGGGTGAACCTGAAACCAGGGATTAGGTAAGATTCAGGGTACAATCCTATGCATGTCTACTTTGAAGTAAGTACCATTGTTCTCCATGGTGCTTACTCCCAGGAAAGTGTACATAGGATTGCAGCCTCAGAGTTTTAGGCACAAGGGGCATGCCAGCTCCCCTTTTTTCCTTTCATTAAAAAAGAAAGGATATAGTCCTCATTGTTACAGAGATATGAGGAACAAAAAGTCAGCAAAATCCTACCTAACTGGTCAGAAAGAAGCAAACTCCTCCTGCCAGTATTCAAGGAACACAGTGAATTTATGCAGTGAATGCAAAGGGATGGAAATGACCAACACACACACACACACACGTGGCTTCTTGTTTTTTAGCATTATTAAAAGGAAGGTTTAGTGCAGTGTTTCTCCAAGTGTGCCACTAGCAGGGTGCTTTAAACTGATAGACCAAATGCTCCATGCTGAAGGGCCCCCCGCGATAGGGTAATTATTTTTTTCCCCTAAGCAACAAATAAAATTAGTATTTTTACTACTTCAAACAATCAACAGTATTTATATATCGCTTTTCAACAGAATGTTCGCAAAGCGGTTTACAGGCGAGTTAAATGGCTCCCTGTGCCAAAAGGGCTCACGATCTAAAAAAAAAAAAATGCAGAACACCCCCAGCAACAGCCACTAGAAAAGACATTGCGCAGGGGTGAAGAGGGACAATTGCTCTCCCCCTACTAAGTGTAAGAGGACACCCCTTGAAAGAGTGTCTCTTGTCCAATTAGCAGAGGCGAACTACACACAAGCATACTACATAACTAGCATACTACATCACTCCACAACCACTAGAACAAGCGGCTTTGTAACCATTTACTTTTCAAAGATAATCTAGGCATTGTGTGTGTGTACTTGCAGGCTTACATGTATGCAATTTTATATTAAAATGTGCTGAGCTCCATTTGATCTACATGCACTGTTTAATTAAAACCATTTTCTACCAATGACACGTTACAGCACCGTTGGTAGAAATGCAATCTCCTGCACATCACTGCTGGCACACATTTTGATGGCTTCCCATTCTATCATAGAGATATACATTCTATTCCTCTCTCTAAGATTCTACAGACCTTGGCTGCAAACCTGGAGCCCTGCAAAAAACGTTCCCAATTGGAGCTTCCTGCAGCTCCTAAGGCTGGTCCTGGTAGGAGCCTCTGGGGACTCTTCAAGAGACCTTTTCAGGGACTCCATGTGAACCCCAGAGGTGGCCAGCATCTGCTCAGCACTGCACCACGCTATGCATGCGCTGGCTCTCTGAGGAGCTGCAAGACTCTGCACATGCATCAATGGGGATCTCTGCGATTCCATTTAGGAGCGTTAAGGGCTTTGGAGCCCAAAATGTTTGAAAACTACTAGTTTAGTGCAGTGGCACAACTAAGGCATCTGCTACCCAGGGTCAAAGAAGATTTTGTCGTTTGACACCCCCCCCCCGCCCCCAGAAATCAACTTTAATTATATTAAGGAAACGAAAAGTGTGCTCCATCCATATTGGTCAGAGGTTAGTTTTACAAGCGTAGAAGAAAGCTTAGTTCTACAAGCCCTCGCCCAGCACATGATACTCTTGGGGGGGGGGGGCTCTGTTAAATGCACAGAACTTAGAACAGAGCAAGGCATGTGAAAAGTGAGGCTGCTTGGTTGGGAGCACAATGGCAGAAAGCCGAACAGGCAGGCAGCCTTCTTTAACAATGGTGCGGACACATGAAGAGCTCCTTGCCCCCGCCCTCCCCAGCCCCATCTCGTTTCTCTCTCACACACATGCACACACATCCAACAATCTAAAAAGATGCAGAAGAACAACAGCAAACAGCCACAAGGAAAGACATGGGGTGAAGAGGGACAGTCATTCTTCCCCTGCTAAATATAAGAGGAGCGAAAAAGTGCCTCTTTGCCTAGTTATCAGGGGTAACTATATTATTACACAGGGAAATTAGAACAGACTGTTTTTGACACTTCACCAGTCCCATGCTGTACCGTAATACCTAATTGGCTCTCAGGACAATCAGTCTCAATGATCAGTTCTGAGTTGCCAAAATCCACTTTTTGTTCTATAAGGCTATTGTGTTTTTCTGGCTAATTGGCCATAACTTTTGATAGAATAGAGATGTTTCAACAGAGTTTGTTTCATTGCATTCCACATTAACGTATCTTTCCAATGATATATCACACAACAGTATTATTCATACACGCCAAGGTTTTCACAATTTTGGCCAATAGCGTCATGCTCGGCTAATTACCCCCCTAAAGCCTGTTGCTTAGTGACCCCCCATCTCACATTAGCTATATATACAGTATATACATAATATATACATGTATTTATATACCGCCTTTCTTAAGATCACTAGATTTCTCTAATGACTGTAACTCAAGGCGGTTTACATAGGCAGACTTTTATTCATAAACCCGAAGGTTTTTACAATTTACAGAAATGTTCTGCCTTTCAAGAACAACACTCATACAGATCTTTCTTTCTGGATTTAGCCTTCTTTCTTAGCCACCCGTCTGTCTTCTGCTGGCTGATAAGAGGCTTCCCTGCTCCCACCAGAGACGCAGCTGACTTCAGCACACTCCTCCTCCCACGAGGCAGCTGGAACTCAGCTTTTAATCAGCCGCAGTTTGCAAGGTCTGCCGCTCACAGAGACTTCCGGTAGTCTTCAGCTCATGACCTTCAGATCTTCAGCTGTTATCTTCAGGCAAACAGAGGCATTAACCCTCTTGGCTAAATCTTCTGCTATGCCACTGGTTTAGTGTATTAAACTTATTTCATGGGTCAATTAACTTTAAACAAATTAGAATGCTTCCATTCATGTTTTGTGCTGCTTCATCCTTAACTTGACCCTTCAGTTCCCTATATTCTCTTTGGCTCTACACCCCTACAAAATACATGTGCTATCACTACTGTATCTGTTTAGACGCTTTCTCTTGTAGCCTTGTCTTTCTGTATTCTCTTCTAGAACACTTTTCACTGGTTCTTGATTTATTTCATTCAATGGCCTTCTGGCCTGCTCTATGAACATTTTGATCATTTGTCCGCTGAAATGTTTGCAGTTCATCCCTGTGTTATGTCACCGTGCCATAAAGGAGCATGTGCATGGACAGACACACATGCACACCCACTCCCAGATATGATCAATGTTTCATGGGGATTCTGATGAGAGCCATCAGGAAACGCACATCAATTTTTCAGCTCTCTTACAGAAAGCACAATAGGAGCCTTCCCTGCCTTCAGCAACTCGGTCTCCTCCTCCTACTCTTTTGGCTATTTGGAAGGTTGCTGGGAAATTCAATACAGGTTGGCAGCAACGAGATGGGGACGGGCCTCGAAACCAGCAGGTGATTTCCTTTTGTTCTCTGGTCTTGAAAAGCTACTGTGTAAACAAGCACATGAATCAAAGGAGGGATCATTTTGCAACATGGGCAGGTTTAATTTCAGTTTGAGGAAACCCTGGCAGGCAAGGCCAGGTCAAGACCTCCTGGAGCCTGAGACCACATGCCAAATGGTACCTGGTGATGCACCAACCTCTCTTCCTCCCAGTCCCTGGACTGGTGGGAAATGCCCCCTCTCCATGCCCCGACTCATTTCCACCGGGCTCCTCTCCCTTCCCAGTATTGGAAAATGAAGAGAGGGACAAAAAGGAAGCAAGAAGGAGAGTAGTGGGCTAGAGGGGAGACACTCTAGCACACCACTCTCCTCCAAGTTTCCTTTCTGGGTCAGCCTCCCTCTGCAGGGAGGCTGGAGGAACAGCAGCAGTGGAGGTGAGTGGGCTAGACTTGCCAGGTTTTCCAAATGACAGTATGGGACAACCAGGTATTGGGACCCTGCTTTCTATCAAACCATTCCATGGTTACTAGAAATGATATAAAAATTATGCAGTCAGCCGTGGCGAGGCAGCAGCAACAGCAGCAGCATTTCAGAAGGGGATGTTTTAAGTCCCGTTCAACATTGATATGGGACACGATTTTTAAATCTTAAATACGGGGAGTCCCTTATAATAAGGGACACCTGGCAAGTAGAGTGGGCAAGCAGAGGCAGGTGCTCCCGATCAATCCATTGCCCAAGGCAAATGCTTAAGTTGGCCTCACAGAGGGGCCAGCCCTGGCCTTCAGTCCGATTTAGCCGGGCTCCTCTTTAATATCCTTCTGCAGTCGTACTGCAGATCAGTCCAGAGCCAAACCATCCTGCTGATGTGTTTAAGATGACAGCCCCGTGCCTCTGAAATGGACATTCTGAGAACATCTGTCGAACAAGCACGGGGGTACACGTGTACCCGTTCCTAGGATTTGGGCTGGCCCCGCCCATTCACTCACCCACTCGTCGACTCTGTCGGCGCTCCGCTCCGCCCCCTGCAACGTTTGAATTGCCTGCACGTTTGAGTTGCCTGCACGTTCTCAGAGCCAGGCAGGCAGCGGAGCGGAGCGAGGGAGACTGACGGCAGCGGCAGCAGCGTGAGCAGGTAGGCTGCCTGGGGCTCCCTCCCGAGGAGGCGCAGCAGGACTTCCGGGACTCCTCCCGGGCTGCCGCGCGGCCTACCAAGGAGGCGCAGCGGTTCCTGGGGGCGGTTCCTGGGTTCCTGCTATGACCTCACTTCCAGTGGGCGGGCCTTGACACAAGTGCCAATCAAAAGTGAGTACCTGTTGCTAAATCATTTAGATGCCATTACTGGCTGCATCCCTTTACAGAGCAGAGTGCAGGTCAACCAAGGAGGACAGGGGAAGTTACAGATGTTCTCTAGGCACCCTTGGTCCTTGAAACCTGGAGGCTACGAAATCCCAGCAGAACTGCAGCCTTTCAGTGTGTAGACAGCCCCTGGACCTTACAAAGGATGACCAAGCGGGTAGCAGGGGGTGGCAGATGAGCCACTGATCAGAGTCGACCTTCTGGGCAGGCTTCCCAGCCCTCCTCTTTCAGTGGCATAACCATTCCCCTGCTCCGGCTTACTGCCGTGGCCCAGGGCCGCAAGGACTCATCTTACACACTTCTAGTTCATTGGCCAAACCACCTCCCGTGAAGCCCAAAGTCCCACACTTAATGAAACCCAGCCCAATCCTGAGCTACCTGGGCACCGTGGGTGCAGCGGTAGCCAAACAGCTTCACCCAGGGGCAGCTGGCAGAGGCACCTCAAGAAGAGACATTTGCCCCTTTCCCACAGGTAAGCCAGGAGACCTGCCAATGGGTCTCCTTGTGTCTGCGCCAGCTATTTAGTCCATTATGGGCTATAGGCAATGGGCTATAGGCTATGATGGATTTTGCAACCTCCTTACATTAGTAGCAGGCTACTTCAGAGTACCGGGTGCAAGGGAGTGGCAACAGGAAGCAAGCATCTTGTTGTCTCATGCCCCCCTGGGGCACCTGGTGGGCCACTGTGAGATACAGGAAGCTGGACTAGATGGGCCTTTGGCCTGATCCAGCGGGGCTCTTCGTATGTTCTTATGACACAAAGGCCTCCGTGTCAGGCTGCACAGCCCAACACAGAGGTCTGGATCCAGGGGCGAAGGTTGCTGCCAGTCCCGCCCCCTGCCAAGATCTGCCCTCCTTCCTTGCCAGGAACCTGAGCAACACCAGCAGCCAACCCTACCCCTCATCGCCTGCACTGGATGTGCTTTGCGGCATGTTTGTGACACTAGCATGGGTGGTACATTCATACTGCCTGCACTAGAGGGCTCAGGATTGAGCCCACAGTGAGCTAGCAATGCATGCTCCCAGTTGGTTTTGGTGTAACCCCCTGTCTGGAAAGCTGCCGCCAGTCAGAATAGACCATATTGAGCTGGGGGAGAGACCAAGATTTCCACTCAGCATGAAGCAACTTCAGACGTGATTCTATTCCCATTTTTTTTGTAGATACAGTACAAGAGACAAAACAAGAGACATAACAAAACGAAAAGGAACACAGCACATTTCAGCCTAGACGCGTCTTCATTCGGCTGTGACCTTTGAGCTCCCAGGAGGACAACAGTTCAATCAATACAATTCTCCAGTTAGAAAATAACCTCTTGATCTATTCAGAATTCCAATTCCTACACAGTTCAAAGCGAGTCATAACAAGAGCCCACCCACTGGTGTAGCTAATGAAAGTATAGCCAGGTGCGAGAGAGCAAAATGATGCCCCGGAAGTGATGTCACAACAGGAAGTGACATAACAGTTGTGTTTTCATTTTTTCTTGGTTTTTTGGGCATAGCTTGAGAGAACGAAGACATCGCACACTGTTTTGTTTTCATTGCATTCTGCATTAAATTCCACATCAAATAGTATATTAACATGACAGTATTATTCGTACTTACCAAGGTCTTCACAATTTTGGCCACTGGAGTCAAGCTCAGCTTGTGGCCCCACTAAAGCTTGCTGCCCGGTGCAATTGCACCCCCTGCACTTCTTTAGCTACACCCCTGAGCCCACCTTGAATCTGATTCCCGTTTCCTGGTTTCTTCCTTCCTGAAGCCTTCCAGCTCCGAAGGCATGTCTAGCACTATCAGTGGGGGGGGCCAACTGCCAGTGATCTGTCCTCATCTCGTCCCCCACCCCCACCCCTGCTGTTTCCCTGGCTCAAATGGCAGTTTTGGCCTCCCTCTCTGACAGGGATTATGTCCCCTGGAGGAAATTATGTCCTTGTGTTACACAGCTGCTTGACAGACCACCTCTGAGTTTCTCTGGGCCCAAGGAGAAGGCCACAGTGATGAATCTTTCATCAGCTCTCTGAAAGAGCCTACATCTGCTCCTGTTGAAGGGATCTTTCATACTGAAAGATCCTACATTTGCCATATCCTTTGGTAATCGAATTGAGGGGCTTTTTCAGGAGTTAAAATATGGGCTAAAATATGCCCCATATTCAGGGGCTAAAATATGCTTTTTCTCTTTCCAAAACTTTCAGGATACACTGAACATCGTGTGGGAAACAGCTATTTCTCATTCAAAGGCTGGTTCCCTGAAAGATGACATTTTGAGCCATAGATAAAGCAGTGATGTTCAACTTCTCTCTTCTCCAGGCACTCTGACTTCTATGGTCTTCTCTATGGCTTTGCCTCTTGTGACGTCACTTCTGGTTTCTGGGAGACTCTTCCGGGCTCTGCAGCTCTGTTTCTAGGGCAATGGCTTGTAGTAATAAATTGCCTGTCCCTCTTCCTCTGCCGGCAGAGTCACAACAGACCATTTGTTACTGCACGCAGTTGCTCTAGGAACAGAGCTGCTTGGTCAGGCAGATTCAACAGCAGCCATACAGTAATTTGAATTTATTAGTATTTGAAAGCTGTGACACAGAAAGAATGCTCTTCAACCACTTTCTCCCCAGTAGATAAAAGGCAAAACCAAAAATAAAGGCTTGGCCAGAAATCCCCTGTTTGACTCCCATTTAAAATGATCAGCGTGCTTTTTTTAAAATTATTTTTTAACAGACCCTATTCCTGGGCATCTAACATCTAACCTTCCTCACAGAAACTAAGGGTCAAAGCCAATTAATTTTCCTCCATCACAATATCATAACGCCAGCAAAAGTTCAATTTTGAAGAGCTGGGCTGCTGGTAAAAGCCCTCCAGCTAGAACGTTTGGAGACCCCCGCTCGAACCCACTGCCAACGCAAGTTGTAACAGTCTGCCTCCATTCGCTTCAGCGAGAAGTAGATCATTTACCTCCTTATCATGCTCCTCATGTGCTGCTGTCAAGCGCTTATGTGCGGGACTTCTGGTGATTCACAGGGAATTTGCCATCAGAAGTCCTGCACTTGCCATCAGGCATTTGCCATCAGAAGTCCTGCACATAAGAGCTTGACAACAGTGACGACAGTCTGTAAATGAAACCAGAAGTGCGATATATACGGATTTGGCAACAATGCTTGAAGACTCTGGCCCCGCATCTTGAGAGTCCCAGGCTGAGGCAGACAGTAGGTCTGCAAGCAAGTGGTGCAAGTGCACGCACTTTGCAAGTGGTGGCACAGCGAGTTAATCTGCTGTTGCTGGGCTTTCTGACCGCAAGGTTGGGAGTTCAAGACTGCATGATGGAGTGAGCTCCCGTTGCTTGTCCCAGCTGCTACCAACCTAGCAGTTCGAAAGCACCTAAAATTCAAGTAGATAAATAGGGACCACTTCGTTAGGAAGGTAACGGCATTCCTAGAGTCATGCCGGCCACATGACCACAGAAGCTTGTCCTTGGACAAAAACGCCAGCTCTACAGGCTTTGAAACGGAGATGAGCAGTGCCCCCTACAGTTGGTCACAACTAGACCATTCGGTCATGGGGAAACCTTTACCTTTTTTTACACGGAGGCTGGCACCACAAGCAGAGCTAGTTGTTGGCGGAAAGCCACACTGGCTTCCAGTTGGCTCAAAATCAAGCCAGAAGCAGTCAGCAGGGACGTGACAATGTCAGAGCATCTCCACCAATTTGCTTCCAAGTACTGCACTGGCACCTGGTGCCGCACCTGGGCTGAGCCACCCACTTAGTCAGTGGGGTGCATGCAGTGGGGACTCCACAAAAATGTGTGGGGCCCAGCAAGGACCTTGTGGAATTGGGACCCACACTTCCTAAGCTTGTCTCCAACAGTCAAGGTTGAGGAAGTCATTGTAAAGATGACAGATATAAGATAGCATTGTGTTGTGCTCCAAGTCACGCTACAGCTGCTTTCCCTGGAGATTGAAGTGGGGGGGGGGGAGCTGTCTGTATGCAAACCAAACACTCTCCCATTAGGCTAAATCCCCACCTGTCTAAAGGCGGCTGTACATAAAATCAAACGGAGAACACAGTTTTGGAAACAACCATTCCTCTCTCGTTTTCCCAGTACAGAGTTTTCCAGCTCAATTACAGCAACTGGCTAGAAGCTCTATTTCCCCTTTGAGGGTCTGGCTGAAGTGAATTTTACTGGCATTTCAAAACTTTGCCCAAATTTTTCCTTTTGGATTTTGAGATTTTGTTTGTTTATTAGGAGACCTTTTATTGCAATTGCTCGTTTATTTCAGAATTATTTATCATGTGCCAAGGATGGGGCAACGGTTCTGCGGTTGGACTTACTAGGAAGATGCAGGTTCGAATCTTAGCTCAACCACAAAGCTTCCCAGGTGACGTTGGGACAATCACTCTCACTTTCAGCCTCACCTGCCTCACAGGGCTGTGGTGAGGACCGAAGGAACCAGGCACACCACCCTGAGCTCCTTGGAGGCAGGGTGGCATAAAAATGTGAAAAATAAGTATTTATCCAGGGCTTTAAATCCCATCTTTCCATCTCTGAGGAGGCCCCCAGGGTGGGTGGCTACCACCTACGGCTTCCTGGCAGTGTGGCTTTCCGCAGAATGAATCCAAGGGGTCACGTTCCCTTCTCCAGAAGTAAACTGTGGAGAGGAATTCCTCCATTTGCCATCGTCCCCTGAAACCAGCCTCTGCGGCTCCAGAAAAGGCTTGGAAAGCCGGGGAGCCAAAAAGGCCTTCATTCATGCTAGAATAATCCCTTCCATGGCAACCCAAGGATTGTGAAGTCACAAGTTAGCAAGCACGAGACAATGTGTCGGCTAGGCAGGACCGGGATGCAGGACAGGCAAAAGAGAGGATGTTCTGCCAAGGGAACTTGCGGAATTCACTACTACAAGACGGTGGTGGCTACAAGATGTCATTTGGGCCAGGGATCGTTTGTGTGTCTCAAACAGCTGCCACCACAATGCCCCAGATACAGGCTTTTTGTCATGCGCCATCATCTCAAGTTACTTTTGCACTTTGGTCCCTGCTAACAGGGCAAGAGTCATCTTTTTAAAGTGGTGCCCTCTTATATTTAGCAGGAGGAGAGCAATCCTCCCTTTTCACCCCAGCATGGCGTCCCGTGGTGGCGCGGATAGCAGTAGTTCTGAGTATTGGAGGAGCCGAGAGCTATGAAGCCAAGTGGCTTTGCGGCGCTACAGGTAGCACTCTGCTCCTCCAACAGTCGGAGGAATCTCACTTGGCTGCAACATGGCAGTGGCACAGGATTCCTCCGAATATTGGAGGGGGCTCCCACCCCATCCAATACACAGAGAAGAGGGTGGCCGGCGCTGGGGGTGTGTGTTGTGGTGCTGCCCCCTGCAGAGTGGCACCCGGGGGCATTTGCCCTCCGTGGCCCCCCTGGTTACACTACTGCCTTTGAGGTCAGGGAACCACTGAGTGATTGACAGGCTACAAAATCCGCCTTGTGAACTTCTGTTTGCTGAAAAGTAGTATAGAAGTATTTTTTTATAATAGTAATTTCAGAAGAAGGGATTCACACTGTACTGTGTTGCTTGGCCCAGAAGCCTCCTGCAAAAGAGGATGCTGGTTTGCAGGAATCTGCAGACGCTACGAAACATGTAGCGGCACTAGATTTGCATTCTGAATAAGTCTGGCCTGTGCTAGCTAGAGGGCCGCTCCTAGCAGGGCAAACAAAAGCATCACATTTTTCTCTGCAAATTAGTGCAGGTTCTTTGTTGTCTGGAAGGGACACAGCCCGATCAAGCAGATGCAGGGGAAACTCCAGCAAAAAAAACACGTTTCAGAGCTCAGTGCATGGGGAAGCTACACATTTTCTGCAGCAATGCTGGGACTCAGGGGCAAATCTATTTGAAAGGGCGCCCATGGCGCCCAATGAAAATGCGCCCCTAGGGGCACGCAACGTCATGACGTCACATCGTGACGTCATGACATAGCGCCCCACCCCTTTTAAGAGGCGCGTTCTGTTCGCTGCCGCCAGCCCTTTAAGGCCAGCGGCAGCGAACAGAACGCAGCGGGGGCGCCGTATTCTGTTTGCTGCCGTTGGCCTTAAAGGGCCGGAGGCAGCGAACAGAACACGGCGGCCCAGCCGCGTTCTATTTGCTCCTGCCGGCTCTTTAAGGCCAGCACGAGCGAACAGAACGCAGCTGGGGCACCGCGTTCTGTTCGCTGCGGAGCAAACAGAATGTGGTGCCCTGGCCGCGTTCTTTCTCTTCGCTCGTGAGGCCGAAGGCCGTGAGGCTCTTCTCTTCTTAAAGGGCCGGCAGGAGCAAACCGAATGCGGCGCCGCCCAGCGCCCTGCCCCCCTTGAGAAGTGGGAGGGGGCGCCGGGTGGCAGCGCGTTCTCCTTGCTCCGGCTGGCTCTTTAAGGCCAGCCGGAGCGAGGAGAAAGCGGCGCAGGGAGCGGGCGGGCCGTGGGCGCCATTTGGGGGGGCGGGCGCCATGCGAACGGCACCCCCTGCAAAATGGCGCCCATGGCTCTTGCCACCCCCTGCCATCCCCTAGTTATGCCCCTGCTGGGACTTTGGTGTCATCGTTGAGATAGAGTCCCGTGAACCAGGACACTGGGACTGAGCTTCTCCCAAGCAGCTCTCACCCACTCCAGAACTGTGCCACCTGCCAGCAGGCCTGACCACTTCTGCGCCCATTTGCACGCTAAAGAGCTTATGGGGGTAGCCAGAGGGGAGAATTGCAGGGGCAGCACCTCAGATGCCACCGACACACCAGCAAACTCTGACGCCACAGCTGAGATCATCCAATGCTGTGAAACGCAAAGCTACCCACAGTTTGCTTTTGCTATTTACACCCTGCTTGTCATGTAAAAAGCATACAGCAACTTACAGAACTAACACAGTTTTAAAGTGGTTGGTTAAAAGTAACCCAGGTCAACACACATTTTGCTGTCTGAAAAGTTATAACCCTATTCCAGAGTAAATCTGGGGTGCCAATTCCAAAAATGGCATCAGTTTTGCATTATCACGGCTAGTTTCGGAGGAACGGCACAGCCTCATTCGTGCATGGTCCAAGCAGCTTCCTCATGAGGAAGCCTGATTGCCGAGACACCAAGGAAGCAGCCAGTGGCCACAGAGAACCCTCCTGATGTCTGGCTTACCCAGTGGCTGCAACACAATTGCTCCATCAGCAACATCGCATGTAAAACATTGACACTTCTTTCTTGCCTAACAGGTTGGGGCAAGGGAGTTCTGAACAGGAAGCTCTAAAAAGGGGCTCTCCAGTCATTTTGCAGCTGGCAGAAGTGCTACCTTCCAAGAGGCGCTGCCCACACAAGCGAGCATGGCCACTTCTGCGCCAACGCCTGCTCTGGCGCACAGAAGCAACATCCACCAACAGAAACGTCTTGCATCCGAACCATCGTTTTTACCCCTTTGCAGATTTAATCGACAATCGACCAACTCAAGCTTGTGCCATGACTCAAGGGCTGCCTTGCTGCATGCACTTACAAGGCAGTACTGCCCACTGAGCACAGTTCTAACTTACTTCCAGGGAAACATGCCTAGGCTTGCAGGGCCAGAGTTCTTCGAAAGAAAGAGCAAAGACCGCTTAAAGAGCAAAAGCGCTTGGGTGCCCCTGACAGAGGTGGGGCAGAGGTGCATGTGACCCCGTAACACTTTCCTGAGAGTAAGCCCCACTGAACACAATGGGGTTACTTCTGAGTAGACATGCACTGTGAATAGCAAAATGCCTGGGGGGGGTGTGACTTGGGCTGCACAGGTGCATCTGATCCACACTTCTTCTTGTTGTTGAGTCGTGTCCGACTCTCCGCAACCCCCTGGACCACAGCACGCCAGGCCTCCCTGTCCTCCACTAGCTTCCGGAGTTCGCCCAATTTCACCTTCGGTGACACTGTCTAACCATCTCATCCTCTGCCGCCCCCTTCTCCTTTTGCCTTCAATCTTCCCCAGCATGAGGGTCCTTTCTCAAGAGTCCTCTCTTCTCATCAGGTGGCCAAAGGATTTGAGCTTCAGCTTCAGGATCCACACTTACCAGGGAGTAAGCCCCATTGACCATAATGGAACTTACTTCTGAGTAGGCACACGAGGCTTGGACTCTAGCTGAACCTATCTCGTGTGTACCGAAGAAGTCTTTCTCTCCCCCCCCTTTTTTAGGTCAAAGCCTCCCCCCCCCAAAGGGAACAAGGGCTGACCCCCTCTCAGCCAGTCTGGGGCACGCCAGAACTCCTCGCCTACTTATGGCCAAGCAGGAGCATCGCCCGTAAGAGGCTTTGCTGTAAAGCCAGACAACCCGTGCAGGGCAGCGGCCCCAGGCGCGCGTCTGCGGCGGACACTCACCTCCGGGGCGCAGCGGGGGGCGCGGGTGGGCCGGCCGGGGAGCCGCTCCCCAAAGGCTGTCGAGCCGGGCGCGGAGGGGTTCAGCGGCGCAGGCGGGCAGCTGCCCAGGGCATCGCGGAGGAGCCCGTCGCTCGCTCCTCCCCGCCCCTCCGCGGCCGCCTCACCGGCCTCCCATTCATACGCGCTGATCCTGCTTACCGGGGGGAGGAGCCGGGAGGGGAGATTATGGCGGGGCAGGCGCGGAGCCCCGGAGGAGGGAGAGCGCATCGCTCGGCTTGGGTGAACTGCCCGCCAAGTGGCAGCCGGTGGGGACCTCCAGTGGTGCTCCGGGGTGGGGATTGCCGCGTTTGCAGGAGCCCGAGCGGCCGGGTAAAGCGGCCCCCCCTTCCCCTTGCCTTCACGGCGTTTTGCCCCCCTCTAGGAACGCCACTGGCCACCTCTCTGCTGGCCAAAGTTTGCAAGATTCCGCCTTCCGAGGTGAATGCTGCCGCTGAAGCAGGTGCGTGCTGCCTCCTCTCGTCCCGGCCTGCAGTGACTGGTTGAACTTCTGCCTGCTGTAAAAGGCTGCACAAACCCTGCCAGCGGTGAACAAGTGGCATGGCACGGGCATAGAAAGCGACTGCTCGTTTCTCAGGCTGCCCGCACCGAAGCTGGAGACGGCGCCTGTCCCTTTAAATGCTCCAGAACCGGGAGAAGTTGGAACCAGTTTGCGTTCCTCCTCCATCCGCTGCTTTCAAGCAAAAGTGAATGCATTTAAGCCGTGCTAAGTACACTAAGAGGGCAGCCACCGAGACCCACTTTTTAGAATGTGAATCTGTCCAGACCCACCAGAAGTCATTAACCTGGGAAGGGACGTCGTGGCATGAAGTCACATCATGAAGCAGGAAAATTGTGAACACCCCTCGAAAAGCAAATTATGTCATTCAGAGTGCAATCCAAACCTGGAGTTAGGCCAGCAAAGTTTGGCTGGCACAAGGGCAGTGGCGTTTCTACAGGGATGGCAAAGCTCTAAGTTTTGCAAGAAGCCTTACCTTGCAGTGGAAATCACTCCTCTCCTGCACCGTTTTAGCCAATCCTCACAGGGAACAGCTACATCTTGGCGTTGCTTACTGGCTACAGCAGCAAGGGAGAGGAGGGATTTACACGACAGGGTAAGGCTTCTTGCAACACTTAGAGATTTGCCCTCCCTGTAGAAATGCCTCTGCACAAGGGCCACTGTAAAGTATGTTTGGACCACTCTTGGAGTCAGAGAGGCCGGCACACAGACGTGCACCACCCTCCCTGAGAGTGTTCAAACATGCTTTACAGTGGCCCTTGAGCTGGTCAAACTTTGCTGGCCTAACTGTGCCAGCCTAACTCCAGGTTAGGATTGCTCTCTAAGTAAATTAAAAGTTTACCATAGGTGTAATTTAAAAATTTATTCAAAAAAGAACCCCCCCCCAAGCGGTTGCTTATCTGTTTAAAAAAATTCCCCAAACATCCCAAAGGCTGCAATCCTATCCATACTTACCCAAGAGTAAGCCCATTGACTATCATTGTTAAAAATAGTATATACATAGTAGTCTGTTGAAAGCACAGATCTGCAATGTTTTCCCAAGTGCGGTCATGTACCATACGCATTGAAATGAATGGGGACCCACCTGAAACTGGCTTATGACCCACCTAGTGGGTCCCACTCCCAATTCACAGTTTTAGAAAAAACTGTCCTAATCTGCATCACAGGGTTGTTGTGCCAACCTTGAGCTCTTTGGAGAAGGGTGGGTTAAAACTAACCATGAAGCAAAATAATCTGACCTGTAAATTCTCAGGAAGTCCAAAGAGCTGCCACACACAGCAAGGTGAAAACACCTCTTCAGAAGTCAAGCAGCTCGATAGTGCCCCCTTGTGGACTGATTCCATGTCAGGCCATGTTCCTTCTGCTGCAAGTGCAAAGAGTATTGAATTCATGTTTTTAGTAGTGCAGATGCCACAAGCCTTTCATTGCAACTGATTCTTGACTTGTGTGTTACATCGTTTTTAAGAGATGCAGGATCCTTTTTGTCTTAGCGGAAATAAATACTATCAACAGACAGAGTTAAAAAAAACCAACCAAAATCCACCCCAAGCACCACAAAGCCTGAATGTCTGCCTGGCAACGTAGGGTTTTTACAGCCCATCTGAGAATTGTAAATGGAACGACTGCAAGGGCATGCCAGATTTTTCTGTCAACGGCTGCTTGCTTGAAGCTGTCCTTTGGGGCCTCCTGGGTAGAAGTATTTATTTCTGGTAAGATAGGAACACAATGGGCTTACTACTGAGTAAAATAAAGAACACTCTTTTCAAACCCCTCTTCCATGGGGAAGATTTCACCCCAAGCGCATTCTATCAAAGAAATACTTGAACTGGAATATATAATCTGGTGTCTCCGAAGCAGGAAATTGCCCCCCCTCCCAGACTGGTGGAGAATGCTGGGAAGTTTACTCTGCTGCCCTAGAGGTAGGCTGACCAGATACAAACTGGGACAGAGTGCCTATTACCTTTAACCATTGTATAGAAGAGGGAATTTGTGCAGGTGCAGCTTTTGAAACGCTCCCATGATGAGCTGCACCTGCCCAAATTCCCTCTCCTATAAAAAGGTAAAGGTATTCCCCACGACCGAATGGTCTAGTCGTGACCGATTGTAGGTGGTGGTGCTCATCTCCGTTTCTAACCCTGTAGAGCCAGCATTTTTGTCCAAGGACAAGCTTCCGTGGTCATGTGGCCGGCGTGACTATATGCTGTAGTGCACAGAACGCCGTTCCCTTCCCACCAAAGTGGTCCCTATTTATCTACTTGCATTTTAGGTGCTTTTGAACTGCTAGGTTGGCAGGAGCTGGGACAAGCAACGGGAGCTCACTCCGTCGCGCAGTCTTGAACTCCCAACCTTGCGGTCGAAAGCCCAGCAACAGCGGATTAACTCGCTGCACCACCACGTCCCTCTCCTACACAATGGTTAAAAGGTATCGGCACTCTGTCCCACTTTATATCTGGTAACCCTACCTCTAGGTGATGTTAAGAAGCCCATGCAAAAGCTGATGCACATAACAATGTGTTTTAATGCCTTTGAGAGTGTTTTAATAGCTATTGTAATTTTAATTGATTTTATTTTTTGTACTTATTGTAAGCTGCCTTGGGTCCTTAGGGGGAGAAAGTTGTTTTAGAGATATGATAAATAAATAACAGATGCACAGAAGGGTGTGTGTGTGTGTGTGTGTGTGTGTGTGTGTGTGTGTGTTTCTATGCTGGCCTTAATCACCTCTTTTGGTTCAGTATAGGGATGCCAGTTCTTTAATTAGTTCTGCTTCGGGATTCTTTTTTTTTTTTAATAGCTGCCTGATAATGCTGGAATTAAATATGTGAAATGTTGCTTGGCTTGTCAAGAAATGCTCAGCCTGGTTCACTACTGCCTGTCAGGGGCTAGACTTGCCAGGTTTTCCAAATGACAATAAGGGACAGTTTGGGACACTGCTGTACACAATGGTCACAGGCAGTGGCGTAGCCCAGTGCAGAGGGCAAAATGTTGCCCCAGAAGTGAAATCACAACAGGAAGTGACATAACACCTGGGCTTTCAAAAAAATGAAAGATGGAAGAACCAGCGATGGGATCTACAAATGAACAAGGGGAACGCTGGGTGGGACTTACACGGGGCTTCCGCGTGATTGGCTGCCCGTCCATAGCGGTTAGCGCCACCCCGCTGCTTGCTCAGGCATCTGGTACGACCCTCACCTGTCCCCCGCGGTGAGCAAGAGCCCCCCTGAGGCCAGGGCAGCTGCGGAACACTACAGATGGGCTGCCACTCAAGCGGAAGTCCCGCCTACGTCCTGCCCAGCATTCCCCTTGCTCATTTGCAGATCCCATTGCTGGGAAGGACACATCCTACCCCAGCAACGTGCCCCCTCCTGCTGCCCCCAAGCATACAGTTACCTCACAGTAATGCTCATTCATATTTTTATACTACCCTTCTTCCATATAAACATCAGAGCAGCCAGTGTAAAACCACGTTTACACTTAGAACCAACGGAGGGAGAAGGGGGCAGGAGGAAAAGCTCTTTACAAACGGAGCAGCCAGGCTAAACTCACTCTGAGAAGCAAGAGGAGGGAAGCAAGAGCTTCCAGATGCATTCTATACGGGGTGTGTGTGTGTGTGGCACTGCTAGCCTCCATGGCCACAGCCTCTCCTATCTGCTGCTACTCTGCTCTGAAGCACGCTGCAAACGGAGCTGGAAAGATAGGGTGGGGGCGGGGGTGAGATCTTGCATTCCAAGAGCCAATGAAGGTAAGAAGGACAAGGAAGGGGTGAATGAGGCTAGCCAATAGAAGAACAAGAAGGAGTGAATGACTTTGAGGCTAGCCAATAGAAGGATAAACAGCGCTAACCCAGCGGCGTCATGCAGCCGGAACGCTGGGCGGGAGGAACAGGTGAGCGGCAGCCCACCCGTTGCGTACCGCT
>JAJKFI010000017.1:4283279-4309916 GCA_029204185.1 Lerista edwardsae | reverse complement strand
CCGCAAGACGGCGAAACGGAGCGGTACGCAACGGGCGGGCTGCCGCTCACCCGTTCCTCCCGCCCAGCGTTTCGGCTGCATGACGCCGCTGCACTAACCCCCCCATAGGTCTGATTCAGATCAGCCCGACTATTATGTCCACCCTCAGACCACCTGCTTTTGTCGCAACACCAGAGTCACACACTTACCAACACACTGAGCACCTGTTTCATTTTGGCTTTTATTTGTAAATCTCACACACCCAGTTATTTCAATGCGCTTAAAATTTGGCATGCCCAGACACCCTCTGACCGGCGTTCACATTCTGTCATGAAGCATTTATTGGATGCACATAAAAAGACTTCATAAAGGTACAAAACGACGGATGGAACCAGCAGACCAGCATCACACCCAAGGAACCTTGTAGATCCCGACCATCATTCCTTCCACCAATGATCTCAGTTCTACTCGTGAGAACAATAGTTTGGTACTTGTCATATATGCTGAGACAGCTATAAAGGCATCAAAGTTGGAAAAAAGCAGAAAAATACCACTCCAATTTGTTCTTGGAGAAAAGCAGTGAAGGAACTTATGGCCATAAGATGAAGTTTTTGCAGCTTTTTTTTTTCTTCGAAAGAGAAGTAAACAAAACGACTGAAGACATTTTGGTCCCGATAAACAGCAATGAAATTGGAAGCCCCCCCCCCCCAATCTTTTATGGTGCTATGGCTTGTTTCTCCAATGGAAGACCACCTTTTCCAATAAGCCTTTGGCACATGGCTAGGTCCAGCGGTTCCCAAGCTTTTTGACCGCTTGAACTTCTGGGCCCTTGACTTAGGCTCTCCATTTGAGCTACAATCAGCGGCATCATGCAGCCGGAATGCTGGGCGGGAGGAACGGGTGAGCGGCAGCCCGCCCGTTGCGTACCGCTCCGTTTCGCCGTCTTCCCCGCCCCCCGGGGCGGCAAAACGGAGTGGTACGCAATGCGCGGGCTGCCGCTCACCCGTTCCTCCCGCCCAGCTTTCCGGCTGCATGACGCCGCTGGCTACAATCCTATACATTGTATAGGGCAGCAAGTTTTCCATGAGGATTTCGTGGATCTCCTGGCTGGTTTCCACGGCTCCCTGGAGAGCCACAGCTCAACACTGCCTTAGAACGTGACTCTGAAATATCGCATCTGCTTGCCCTGGCTTCCACCGGCAGTATTGTCGGCCTTGTGTCAGTTTCTAGGCTGTGAGCCTTGCAGGGCAGGGGCGTGTCCTTTTTATATAAAGTGCCGTGTACATCGATGACACTAATAAACAAACAATGACAACATCTGGGTCTGCTTGAGCCCACTGACTACTCAGTAAGAGTGCAATCCTAACTTGGAGTTAGGCCAGCAAATTTTGGCTGGCACAAGGGCCATCGTAAAGCACGTGTGGACCACTCTCAGAGTTGGGGAGGATGGCGCACATCTGGCCGCACTGAGCAGGGATTGGACTTGATGACCTCTAAAGGACCTTCTAACTCTAACATTAAGAACGTAAGAAGAGCCCCGCTGGATCAGGCCAAAGGCCCATCTAGTGCAGCTTCCTGTATCCCACAGTGGCCCACCCGGTGCCTCTTTGGTTCTATGAATTCTACATCCTTTAAACAACGCGGGAATCAGGCAAATCTGCTCAGTTCTTCTTCTTAGTCTCAGAGCGCAATCCTAAACTGGAGTTAGGCTGGCATAAACTGAGCCAGCAATGTTTGGCCAGCACAAGGGCCACTATCAAGCGTGTTTGGACTACTCGGAGTCAGGGAGGATGGCACACGTCTGTGTGCTGGCCCCTCTGACTCTGAGAGTGGTCCAAACATACTTTAGGGTGACCTTTGTGCTGGCCAAACTTTGCTGGTTTAGCTTATGCCGGCCTAACTCAGTTTAGGATTGCGCCCACCATGTATTCTGCTTTTGCTGGTTGCAGAATCCCAGCACGGCCACAGTTCTGGGCACAGGTATCAACATGTATCAGCCCAACAACCTCTAAAGCAGCGGTTCCCACAGGGGAGCTGAGACCCAGGTAAGTGTTTGCGTGGGTGGGGAAAGAGGCGGAGAGGGGGGCAGCAAGAGTGCTGCCGAGATTTCAGGGCTGCCACTGCCAAGGGGCTTTCTTCACTTACCTGGGGGGTGGGGCAGCCCCGGCCTAGACCCTGGGGGCTCGCAGCCCCTCCGATCGCCTCTGCAGCTCGTATCTAAAGTTCCTTCCGGTTTGGCTGAAACAGTGCTCTCCCCCCCCCCCCCGCGATAAGTGAAAAAGCCCCTTGGCAGTAGCAAAGCTGCAATCTCTGCAGCATTGTTGCTGCCATCAGAACGAGGACCACTCCCCTTAAGGGGGAATGCCCTGCTGCTGGTTCCCAGGCTGGGTCGCAACCCGCCAGTTTGGGAACCACTGCTCTTAAGTGTCAAGGCTGCAGGCCAGTAATTTCTGTGGGTTGGGAACATCCAACCAACACATTTCTACGGCTTCTTCCTGGGCCCTCCCAGGCCAGATTTCTTCCTGTTCAGCCATTTCCCGTCTCGTGCATTTACTATACTTCTTAATTATCCTGCTTTTCTCCCATGCAAGTCTTCACCGTGTCCCCAGGTGGTCTCCCATCCAGGCGCAGCCACGGCCGGACTTGCTTAGCTTCAGCCAGGTTGCACCTCCTGCGCCTTGAGAACTTGCTCTCGAGCAACAGGCCCTCGGACAACTTCAGGCGCCAGCAGCATGTGCCTTCCGAGCCCCAATGCCAACACCATGGGCAAGCTGTGCAGGTGAATGACAAGCCCTTTGGTGAACTTGGCAACGTGTTTTTTTTTTTTTCTGGCTGGGATAGGCACATCCCAGCTGCGCATGGGCGCATGAGAGATGCAGTCCTCTGTGTAAACAAGCAGCCCCATGGCGCTTCACCTGCAGCTACCCCACAACAGTGGGAGTGGTTTGAGGCAGTAGTGTCATCCGGCAACGAGCTGCCGGAACACTAGGCGGGACTTACTGCTTGATTGACAGGCTGTCCGTGACGTGTCGCCGCCTGCCCGCCCGCCGCATGGGCTCCCTCCGGTTGGCGTGCCCCTCCACTGCTTGCCCAGGCACCCAGCGCGCCCCCCAGGCAAGCGGGCACCCCCCTCCGAAGCCAGGGGTGCCCGCACGGCGGGCGGGCAGGCGGCGACACGTCACGGACGGGCAGCCAATCAGGCGGTAAGTCCCGCCTAGCGTTCCGGCAGCTCGTTGCTGGATGACACCGCTGGTTTGAGGCCTCTCTGCACCATCAAGTGGTCTGCCACCGGCTACAAATGATGCCTCGGACATGTCAAACAACAAAAACAACAAATATTTTGGCTTCTGGAAAAGGCACCTTGATTAAAAAAAATTAAGAAAAATGGAAAACATGAGAGCGAGCTCCCTTGAAAAGTGAATGTGCATGCACAGTACATATACATTGGCAGGCATATATTTATATATGTGTGTATAAATATATATACTGCATATTGCAAGATTGTATACACAGGGATCTCCGTGGCACAGAAGGAAAAGTCCTTGTGGAGGTTAGATGTTTGTGAGGATGCTGCTGGTCAGCAGCTGCACCTTAAGAGCTCCTGGGAGTTCGCTGGTCCGCTTGTTCCCTTTGTCTTGGAGCCGGAGGACGTGCTCAGACTGAAGGTCGTTGGGGTCTCCTGGGAGAACAACGTGGCCCAGGAACTCATCAGTGATGATGTTGTGGTTCCAGACCTGTCAGGAGAGAAGCAGGAAGGGGTGGAAAATCATGCAAAAAAAACTCCGATGCAGTTATGTGCACACAGATGCCAGGGTACAAAATTTCGAGATGTACAAAATTATGCATGGGATGGATAGAGGGATGACCTTTTCCCTCTTTCACAACACCAGAACCAGGGGACAGCCACTCAAATTGAGTGTTAGGAGACTGAGAACGGATAAAAGGTAATACTTTTTCACCCAACGGGTAATTAAGCTGTGGAACTCCTTGCCACAGGAGGTGGTGATGGCAACTGGCCTGGGTGCCTTTTCTGGAGGAAAAGTCCATTGTGGGCTATAGGCCATGATAGGTTGTGCAACCTCCTTATGTTAGTAGTAGGCTACTTCAGAATGCCAGATGCAGGGGAGTGGCACCAGGATGCAGGCAGTCTCGTGCGCTCCCTGAGGCATCTGGTGGGCCGCTGTGAGATACAGGAAGCTAGACTAGATGGCCTTTGGCCTGATCCAGCAGGGCTCTTCTTGTATTCTTAGGGTTGTAAGCATGACACCCACCCACAATCAGGGCATCTGTAGGTCACTTGTTTAGCTTTCTAGGAGCTCTAAAAAGTAAATTTCTGGTCCTTGTGGAAATATTTAAGAATTTGTGTGGCTAATGCATGGTGAAAGAGCAGGCATCTTGGGGTGCAATCCTAACCTACTTTCCAGCCCTGGGATAGCTGTGCCAGTGGGGCATGTGCTGCATCCTGCAGTGGAGTCGTAGTCACGGAGCCCTCCTCAAGGTAAGGGATTGTTTGTTCCCTTACCTCAGAGCTGCATGGCCCTTACCCCAGTGCTAGGAAGTTGGTTAGGATTGTGCCCTTACGCTGTAGCAACAAACAGTGCCACAGCAATCTGAAGAAGCCAACTTTTTGAAGATGGAAAAAAATTAAGAACATAAGAACATAAGAAGAGCCCTGCTGAATCAGGCCAAAGGCCCATCTAGTCCAGCTTCCTGTATCTCACAGCGGCCCACCAGGTGCCCCAGGGAGGCATGAGACAACAAGACGCTTGCATCCTGTGGCCACTCCCTTGCACCCGGTACTCTGAAGTAGCCTACTACTGATGTAAGGAGGTTGCACAATCCATCATTGCCTATAGCCCATGATGGACCTTTCCTCCAGAAATCTGTCCAATCCCCTCTTAAAGGCATCCAGACCAGATGCCATCACCACCTCCTGTGGCAAAGAGTTCCACACATTAACTACCCGCTGGGTAAAAAAGTACTTCCTTTTATCTGTTTGAACTCTCCCAACCCTCAGCTTTAGTGGATGCCCCCTGGTTCTGGTGTTTTGAGAGAGGGAAAAGAACATCCCTCTATCGACTCTATCCCTTCCATGCATAATTTTGTATGTCTCAATCATGTCCCCCCTCAGGCGCCTTTTTTCTAGGCTGACGAGCCCCAAACGCTGCAGTCTTTCTTCATAAGGGAGGTGCCCTAGCCCCGTAATCATTTTTGTCGCTCTTTTCTGCACCTTTTCCAGCCAAGTGTTTAGCCAAATTAGCCAAGCGTTTTAGGAAACGGAATTCCGTGGCCTCGCCAACCTTCCATGGCTTCTCCCATCAGCTCTGGAATGACACTGGTTTTCAATATTTTTCTTCTCACGGCACACTGACCTCTATGGTCTTCTCTATGGTCTTCACCTCTTGTGATGTCACTTCCGGCTTCTGGGAGACTCTTCCAGGTTCTGCTCCTCTGTTTCCAGGGCAACCGTCTGTAGTAAAAAATGGTCTCTCCTGCTTCCTCTGCCGGCTCTGCCAGAGAATTCGTTACTGCAGGCGGTTGCCCTAGAAACAGAGCTGCAGAACCTGGAAGAATTTTTCAGCAGTTTACCAAACTCCTGCAGCACACCTGAAGACGTTTTGCAGCACATCAACGTGCCTTGGCTAGGGGAGTGTGTTTTGGAGATATTTTTCCCAAACTTTCTTGATTAAAAAAGCAAATTGCAGCGTTATGTGTTTTTATTCTACACTCTCATTCCAAGTTCTCATTTTTATTCATTTTAAATGCTTTAAAAGTGTACTAGGTAAATGATATAAGTGATATAGTGTCAGCAGATGCAGCCACAGTATTATTTCTAACCGGAAAAGTAGTGTATTTTAATTTCTGGAAAATATCTTCAACACCAAAGTGTGGTGGGTTTTTTGTTTTTATTCAGATATTTTAATTGCGAAAAGGTGGTTGTTAACACCAACAAAACATCCGTAGCTGTGGCATACTGGTTGAAAATTGCTACGCTAGCCCCAGAATGAAAAAAAAGTTTTGTTTTGAGGAAAAGGTGAGATCAGACAGTGAGAACAGGTGCTGCAGTCCTGTTTTATTCCTTGCTTTTAACGCATCTGCTGGCTTGGGTTGAGCGAAGGCAGTTGTCAATGGTGACCGACCTCCACCATCCAAGGAAGGCCTCACCTGGACAATGATGGGCTGCCCTGGCTTCTTGCGGTAGAACAGGCCTTTCACGTCAAATACTGGCGTCAGGGTATTCTTCAGTGCTGGAGACCGAACTTTCTCCCCTTCACATTTGATGATCACATAGGGATCCACTCCTGGGGAAAACAAAATGGCGGCTGAAACTCGGAAGTAGCTCTCTTTCCCCTCAGGCCTGTCCCTCCAGGAATTTGTCAAATCCACTTTTAGAGCCATCTAATCCAGTGGCCTTTGGCGCAACTGAATAGACCCCATGCCTTGCTGGAACCAAACTTAAGGGAGCAACCCTCACCAACTTTCCAACACTGCCATAGCTGTGCCAATGGGGCACGTGCTGCATCCTACAGTGGGGGGGGCAGCCATGGAGGCCTCCTCAAGGTAAGGGAATGCTTGTTCCCTTACCTCAGAGCTGCATTGTCCTTACCCCGGGGATGGAAAGTTGGTTAGGATTGGGCCGTGACAGCCCAATCCTAAGCTGCGCTGGAGCAGGCAGGTGGGGGGGGGGCTGTGCTGCATCCAATGCGACTTGGGAGGCACCAGGAGCCTCTCTGGCGCAAGGACATGTTTGTGACCTTGCACCAAGGGAGGCACCAGCCTCCCCTATGGGTTCCTTTGATTTGCAAGGAAGCTGTGCGGCCTGAATTGGGGCCGCGCAGCCTGGGGATGAGGCCTTGGATGAGGCCTAATGGCCGCATCCCAACCCCCTCCCCTCCCCGGGCCAGGCTGCTCGCTGGGCCGCCCACCAACCCGCCCAGTTCCGCCCTCTCAGAACCGCCCCTGTGGGCTGGCACAGAGGCAGCTCGGCACCCCTGTGTAGGCGCTAATGACACTGCGTTGACGCAACGGGATGCCCAGGATTGCGCTCTAAGTCACTGCAAGGTGGACCTCCAGAGGAGATTGCTGGATTTTGGAAGCTGACATCTGGAAGACCCGAGACGAACACAGCGAAGAGTCTTGGGGCCACTCCAAAGGTTGACAGTATTGATTGCAGCGTAAGTTTTGGCATTTGTCAAGGCTCTTGGCTGTTTTCACGGTGGCAGCAGCAGACAGACAGCAGGTACAAAGGGAAAAGGGATCAATCCAAATAATATATATCCCAACACATTTCAACCAAGTCGCTCGTCACTAAGGGTGTATCTTAGATGACTTCTATGGTACAGCCGTTTTAAGGGGCAATCCTAACCTGGAGTTTGGCCGGCACAAGGGATACCATAAAGCGCGTTTGGACCACTCTCGGATTCAGGGAGGACGGAGCATGTCTGTGTGCTGGCCTCCCTGTCTCTGAGAGTGGTCCAAACACACTTTACGGTGGCCCTTGTGCCATTCCTGGCCGAACGTGTGGCAGCCTAACTCCAGGTTAGGGCTGTGCCCTTAGTGTGCCTTGTTGGAAGCCAGCCCGGAGGAATCCGTACCGTCGTGGGAGTCCTGGTTCTTCAGTCCACTGGCAGCGATGACGTGGACCTGCGACACCAGCTGGGGGTAGCCACACATCCCACTCCAACAGGTGTGAGGGGGCTCATCCAGGGTCAGCTCTCTGAGAGGGGGGCACAGAAACACACACACACAAACCTGTCAGTGAGGCCCGTCCCAGAATTCCCAGCGTCTCCCTCTTGTGATAGCCCTGATATGGGCCTATCATACTCTGGGCCTTGGGCAACCAGGTTTCCAAGCTCCAAGAGGGACTGAGTCCCACTGGATGGAACCAGAGCTAAAATGGAGGACTGGGACAGAAGACCTTGGGACAGGTTCAATTGGTGGCGCAGCTCTGTGTAGGGCTTTCAGGGACAGGAGGGGGGGATAGGATCCAGCAGCCTCCACCGTCCCTAAACCCCGCCCAGGTGTGAACTGCCCTCCTCCTCGCCCTTCCCCCGCCCCCACTCTGCCTTCCAACTTGCCCTTCCCCCACCCTGGAACGCCTCCCCATCGCTCAGCAGGGAAATTCCCACCGATGGCCCTTGGCAGTGACTAGAGTGGGGGCCCAGTGCCCACCCATGCTGGCCTCCCTGCCGGGGCCTCCGTCCGTCCGTCTGCCACCATGTGATGGCAGAGCGTTTGCAGTAGCTGTCTCCCAGGCAGTGCTTGGGAGACCGGCACTGGCCCAAGACAGGATCAGGTAGCTAGTTGTTTTTCCAGTCAAGGACCTGGAAGCCTGATAGACAGGACAGGTCAGGAGGCATCTAGGGCAGCGGCGTCATTCACCCGGTATGCTGGGCGGGACTTACCTTTTCGCGGCGGTCCGCCCGTTGCATCACGGAACGGAACGCGGCGTGACGCAAAGGGCGGACTGCCGCTCAAAGGTAAGTCCCGCCCAGCGTACCGGGTGAATAACGCCGCTGATCTAGGGGCTGCCTGGGAGGGGAGACATGTGGTTCCCGGGGTGCTGTTTCAGCTCTCCTTTGCAGCACTTCCTGCAAGAGGCAGCAAGGCACCAATTGAGTCCTCCCCTCGTCTTGCCTCCCATCCTTTGCCCAAGGGGAAAGCCCTAGTGTTATGAACAGAGAGAGAGAGGATTCAAGAGGCTGGGCAGGAAGGAAGCCGGCTCCTTACTGGCAGTCAGAAGGCACGTCTGTGAATTCCCTGAGCAGGAAGTCACCCACGTGGCCGGGGTCAAAGGTGGTGGGGATGATGACGTAGCGGCCTTCCTTCAGGTCTGTCCTCAGGAAGACGCTGCGGGAATTGATGTAGATGGAACCGGCGACTTTGGCCTGCAGCCTGTGCATCCGGTAGGTGCGGTTCAGCTCCACCTGGGCAGGACGAAGCACAAGAGAAACAGGGATCCTGGTGCCCAGAACGCTTCTGTTGCTGGTGAGCTCACAAGAAGAACATCAGGACAGAACATGCTGGATCAGAACGTGCTGGATCAGGCCAAAGGCCCATCTGGTCCAGCTCCCTGCATCTCACAGTGGACCACCAGGTGCCTCAGAGAGCACACAGGACAACAAGAGGCCTGCATCCAGTAGCGTCGGCCCAAGGGCGACGGCACAAGGCCGTGCTGTGCAGCCGTTGCACCAGCCGAACTTAGTGGGCGCAAGGGCACTTCTGTGAGGAGAGCGGGCGGGTGGGAGGGCTGTTCTGGGTGGTGGGTGGGCGGGCCAGGGAGGGAGACAGAGATGGGATGTGGCCAGTAGGCTGCACCCAAGCCTCCATCCCCGGGCTGCTCAGCCTCCTCAGCTCTGTGCCTGCTATTTAGCAGGGGGAGATCCGGGGAAACCTATGGGGGAGGCAAATGTGCCCTTGCCCCAGGGAGGCTCCCCAGTGCACCTAAGCTGCGCTGGATGTGGCTCAGGCCCGCCGGCAGTGGTGGGATTGAGGGGGAACGCAGGGGGACAGAGTTCCACTTGTTGGAACGTTGGCTGGCTCCGCCCACTCGCTGACATCGGCAGGTTTCTGGCTATTTCTTTCTCCATGTTTTTTTTAATGTTTTTTTTCTTTGGTTGTGCGCGCGCTCCGCCCCCAGTTCTGCAACATTTGAACTGGAGGCGGCGGGAGACCGGCAGTGGCGGCGGCCCGGCGGTGGCGGGAGACGGCAGCAGGTAGGCCTGGGCACCCTCCGCGGCGTGGCCTGCCTTCTCCCCGTTCCCCCTCGTTCTCCCCGTCCCCCCTCCCTCCCGCAGCAGTATGAAAGAAGAATGTTGTGGAATGGTTGGTCTAGTTTTTTGGGCTTGCCAGCCCACCTAAAAATGCACAGATGCCTGCTGAAACTATTTTGGAGTGGTTGGTCTAGTTTTTTGGGTGCCAATTTACAGTTCATGTCATTTTATTGTGTTACAATGACAGCACTTCCTGCTTGACGATGTCACTTCCTGCCATAACATCACTTCTGGCTATGACCTCACTTCTTGCCACAACATCACTTCTGGCTATGACCTCACTTTCTGCCACAACATCACTTCTGGCTATGACGTCACTTCCGGTGGGCGGGTCCTGACACAAGTGCCAATCAAAAGTGAGTTCCCCTTGCTAAATCATTTAGATCCCACTACTGCCCGCCGGCCTCGTCATTGCAGCGTAACTTAGGATTGCGCCCTCAGACTGGACCTGCAAAGACCCAGCAGCGGACCCGGCGGCAGAGCACCTGGGGGGGGGGCATCTCCCCACTGCTTTTCTGGCGGCTGCTTCGGAGGGAGCATTTGAAGGTCGGGGGAGGCTGCCAGGCGAGGCATTCTGGGTTTCCAAGACTCAGCTGGGCTCGGAAAACGGGCAAATTGTTTTTGATTTTTTAAATTTCCGACTTTGTCCGAAGTGCTGGGGAGGAAGGGAGGGAGAGGCTGTCTCGTCACCTCTGCTTTTTATTTCAGCACACCTTTAACCAGGATTCAGAGAAGAAATCGGCATTTCTGTAGGATTTCTGCACAAGGTCCAATCAACAGCGTAGCAGGACAGAAGGGCAGTAAGTACCGCAGGCACCACAATGTGCTGCGTAAGTGGCCCCTCCCACTCGCCGTTGGAGCCGTTACGGGCAGCAGTGGTGACGGACAGGTGCTTGGCAGCGCGCAGGCGAGTGGGAGAACCTGCAGCAGCGGCATCTGCAGTCTTCACTGTGCCACCCTCCCCCCTGGCTACGCCGTTGGGTCCAATCCAAAATGTCACCTGCGGGACCGGCTGGTGGCTGATGACACACCTGCCCAGCTTACCTTAAAAATATCAAACCCGATGGCCAGGTTCTCTCCTTTGCCTTCCTTCCTGCTGGTCCGTTTGGGCCTCTGTTGGATGGAGATAAGCACTTCATCCTCGGCTTTCTTCACATCAAAAACGTACTGGCAGAAAAAGGGACAGGAAAACAGGAGCAGTTGAGGGGGGGCACCCAGAGGCGGATCTAAGGGGGGGCAAATCTGTAAGTGTTGCAAGAAGCCTTACCCTGTCATGTAAATCCCTCCTCTCCCTTGCTGCTGTAGCCAGTAAGCAACGCCAAGATGTTGCTGTTCCCTGTGAGGATTGGCTAGAACAGTGCAGGGGAGGAGTGTTTTCCACTGCAAGGTGAGGCTTCTTGCAAAACTTACAGATTTGCCCCCCCCCTTAGATCTGCCTCTGGGGGCACCCTTGGGGAGGCTGCAGAGTCGGGGGGGCAGCAACAGCAGTCGTCTCCTCCAGATCCTTCAAATGGTGACTGCAGGAGCCCACCTGGTGTGGAGTAGGGGTTGGAATGTCAGGCCAGGAGCAGGGAGGTGTGGGTCAAAATCAGCCCCAAGGCCAACTAGGTGACCCCCTGAGACTGTCACCGTCTCCCAGCCACACCTACATCACTGATATGCCAATCTGAGCTCCTGGGAGGAAAGTCAGAATCAAGGTGGAAGGAAATGGAATAAAGCAGCCACCTCAGTATTAACAGCAGAACCAGGGGGCATCCGCTAAAACTGAGGGTTGGGAGAGTTAAAACAGATAAAAGGAAATACTTTTTTACCCAGCGGGTGGTTAATCTGTGGAACTCTTTGCCACAGGAGGAGGTGATGGCATCTGGTCTGGATGACTTTAAGAGGGGATTGGACGGATTTCTGGTCCATTGTGGACCATCGTGGGCTACAGGCCATGATGGATTGTGCAACCTCCTTACATTGGTGGTGGGCTACTTCAGAGTACCGGGTGCAAGGGAGTGGCAGCAGGATCCAAGCATCTTGTTGTCTCATGCCTCCCTGGGGCACCTGGTGGGGCCGCTGTGAGATACAGGAGGCTGGACTAGATGGGCCTTTGGCCTGATCCAGCAGGGCTCATCAGTGGTGTCATCCTCAAACGACGTTCCGGAACGCTAGGCGGGTCTTACTGCCTGATTGGCTGCCCGTCCGTGACGTGTCGCTGCCTGCCAGCCCGCCGCGCGGGCACCCCTGGCTTCGGGGGGTGCCCGCTTGCCTGGGGGGCACGCCGGGTGCCTGGGCAAGCAGCGGAGGGGTGCGCCAACCGGAGGGAGCCCGCGCGGCGGGCGGGCAGGCAGCGACACATCACAGACAGCCTGTCAATCAAGCGGTAAGTCCCGCCTAGCATTCTGGAACTTCATTTGAGGATGACACCGCTGGCTCTTATGTTCTTATGTCTCTGCTACAAGCAAATGTACATATCAAGCTGCCTTCTGCTGAGCCAGACCATGAGTAAGTGAAGCTCGGCTGACAGGAAGCAGCTCCCCAAAGTAGCAATCAGGTGACCTTCCCAGTCCTGTCAGCCGAAATTGTCTTAATTGGGGATGCAGGGATTGACAGCACAAAGGCATGCCTACTCAGAAGTAAATTCCACTGCATTCAATGGGGCTTACTCCAGTGATGTCATGCAGGGGGAACGCGGGGGAACTCAGTTCCACTAGTTAAAATTAGGGCTGACTCCGCCCACTTCACTCTCCCTCCTCCCCCCTCCCAATTCCTCTGCAAAGAGCTTTTCTTCTTGGTTGGCCGGCACTCAGAGGGTTAAAGGGAGCAACTCTGGATTCCTAGGGGGGCGAAGGCAGTGATGTCATTCAGGGGGAACAGACCAGAACGGGCGTTCCGGATCCTAACGGGCTCCGTTGCTGGTTCCAGGTTCCCGACAAGTAATCAAAAATGAGTTCCTGTTCCTAAATCATTTGAATGACACCACTGGCTTACTCCCAGGAAAGTGCTCCTAGGATTGCAGCCTGAATCTGGGACCCTCTGGGACCCAAAAGATGTGCTCTCTGTGCATTGCCTGGCAATTGTTGATTTATTCACACTCTTACATTGCCCTTCCTCAAGGAGCTCAGGATAGTGTCCGTGGTTCCTTGTGTCCTCACAACAGCCCTGTGAGGTAGGCTGAGGCCGGGAGAGACTGGCCCGATGCCACTCTGGCTGAGCAGGGATTCAAACCTGGATCTTCAAGGTCTCACACCAAGGACACTATGCCAGCAGTTCCCAAACTGTGGGTCAGGACCCACCAGTGGGTTGCGAGCCAATTTCAGGTGGGTTGCAAAGCACCTAGAGCAGCCAGATTGAAAATACGGGAAGATGGGATGCAAGAAAGGGGGAAGACTGTGTGGTTGATTGAGACATACAAAATAATGCACGGAAGGGACAGAGTCGATAGAGGGATGTTCTTTTTCCTCTCTCAAAACACCAGAACCAGGGGGCACCCGCTAAAACTGAGGGTTGGGAGAGATAAAACAGATAAAAGGAAGTACTTTTTTACCCAGCGGGTGGTTGGTCTGTGGAACTCTTTGCCACAGGAGGTGGTGATGGCATCTGGCCTTGATGCCTTTAAGAGGGGATTGGACGGATTTCTGGAAGAAAAGTCCATTGTGGTTTATAGGCAATGATGGGTTGTAGCCTCCTTACATTAGTAGTAGGCTACTTCAGAGTACTGGGTGCAAGGGAGTGGCAACAGGATCCAAGCATCTTGTTGTCTCATGCCTCCCTGGGGCACCTGGTGGGGCCGCTGTGAGATACAGGAAGCTGGACTAGATGGGCCTTTGGCCTGATCCAGCAGCGGTTCTTATGTTCTTATATGTTCTTATGTTGTTTTGCTTGTGTCAAGGTTGTAAATAGGCTTTTTCCTTTCTGATCCATTTTGCTATTGGAAAATGGCTGAGAAATAAACCAACATATTGCTGCATTCTCAGAAAAGCGGCAGGCTCTGGCGCCACAATGACTGCACTTCTGGCTATGACATCACTTCCGGTGGGTCCCGGACAGATCATCATTCTCAAAAGTGGGTCTTGGTGCTAAAATGTTTGAGAACCAGTGCACGATGCCATGGTGCCTCTTTTCAGTAAGGTTGAATTAGTAGCCACCAACTTTAAGAACATAAGAAGAGCCCTGCTGGATCAGGCCAAAGGCCCATCTAGTCCAGCTTCCTGTATCTCACAACAGCCCACCAGGTGCCTCAGGGAAGCATGAGACAACAAGATGCTTGCAGCCTGTTGCCACTCCCTTGCACCCGGTACCAGTAGCCCACCACCTTTGTAAGGAGGTTGCACAATCCATCATGGCCTATAGCCCACGATGGACCTTTCCTCCAGAAATCCGTCCAATCCCCTCTTAAAGGCATCAAGACCAGATGCCATCACCACCTCCTGTGGCAAGGAGTTCCACAGCTGTGGCAAAGAGTTCCAAAGTTCCACAACTTTGGGGCCACCAAGCTCAGAAACACCGCCATTCTCGTGCTGGCCTGGAACCCACAGAAGCAGAATGTGGGTGGGGAGTCTCCTTACTTAACCAGGGAGTGTGTACCCCCCCTTCCACTCAGCGTACACAGAAAAAGGCAGTCGCCTTGCACCTTCTAAGGTGTGAGGGATCACCTGTCAGCCCTATCAGGAGAGGGGAATCTCTTACCTGGGGGTTCTGCAGGAAGGTGTCCCTGTGATTGATGCAGCCTCCGCAGCGGTTCTTCAAGGGATCCTCACTTCTCGTCCACGACCCCTGCAGCACGGCCTCCTCCCAGGTCTTGTGGATGCTCAGGTAAGAGGTGTTGATGAGGCGGCACTTAATGATATCCGTGAAGTATTTGCAGAAGTCCTCAAACGTCATCCTAGGGTGGGGAAGATTGAATTCCGGCTCAGACCAGGCCAGGCATCACAGGCCTCGAGCTCCCTGTGGCTGAGGCAGCATCGGAACCGTCTCTGAGGACAGCGATTCTCATCTGGTGCGCTGTGGCACATTGGTGTGCCGTGAAAGGTCATGCTGTGTTTTTGTGGGAGTTTGCTGTGGGATGCTGTGGGAGTTTGGAGCACAGCGGCTGATAATAGCTGCATAGGATAGGCAGCGTTGTCATTCAGCCAGAATGCTGGGCGGGAGGAACAGGTGAGCGGCAGCCTGCCCGTTGCGTTCCGGTCCGTTTTGCCGTATTCCCCGCCCCCGTGGGGTGGCAACGGGCGGGCTGCCGCTCACCCGTTCCTCCCGCCCAGCGTTCCGGCTGAATGACAACGCTGAGGATAGGGGTTTCAAACTGTGGATCTGTGGCCAACCAGTGGGTCATACTCCAATTTTTGGTGGTTCACAAAACTGACAAGGGTAGACGATTGAGGATATTGTACATGATCTGCTCCACTGCCAGCTTTATCATGATCCTAGGGAAAGAGTTTTGAAGCCTATTTTGGCCACCCTACAAGGAGAGAGTCCCCTAACGAAATTGTGCTGGCTGCTTTCTGATTGTGACCCTTTTGTCACATATAGAACAGCGCTGTTTGCCAAAACTATCCATGCTAACTATTTGGGAGAAATTGCCGTTACGTAGACTGTAAAGGAGATTCCCTAATTTGAAGGGTATGTGTGCTGGTTGTGGCTGATCTTAACTTTATTTGCTTTTTAAAATCTTAATGTTTCTGTTTTGTATCTGGATTTTGTATTTTAAATTTGATTGTGATGGCTTTTAGCTAATTGTTGTTAACTTTTCAGCGGGGGCTGAAGACCTTTTTATTTCAAAAAGCTTTTTAACTGTTGACAGGTTGGCTGGTTGGCTGGCTGGTTATACTTTTATATTTTATGATCCACATGGCTTGTTTTAAACTTTGTTGTTTAATTTTTTGTTTTATTGTATTTTAATATTGTTTAAATTGTTTTTAATGTTGTTTTTATATATTTTTATTGTTGTAAATGCCGCCTTGAGTGCCTCGGGCAATAGGCGGGGTATAAATTCAATAAATAATAATAAATAATAATAATAATAATACAATAAATAATTCTGATCTGATCAGATCTGACAAGGGTGGACTAGGCTCTGTGCATCAAGGATTAAACGACCTGTTACTTTTTTTGCGGGGGGGGGGAGCCCTGCTGCCCAATCACCATTATAGCCACAGAGACTTCAGCACCTGGTAAAGTGAAAGTTTCTTTTCGGTGGGACCTGAAGCGAAAAGGTTTGAGAACCGCTGCTCTAGGGCAGGGGTCTCCAAACCCCAGCCCATGGTGACGTTTTTAGGCCCTGTGAAGGCCTTACCCAGCTTTCTGAGGGGCCAGAGAGCCCCCCTCAGACCTCAGAACCTGCTCTGGGTATTTCCTTTCCTGTGACCTGCCTTATCAATCAATATCAATCAATAGTATTTGTATACCGCTTTTCAACACAAGTTCACAAAGCGGTTTACAGGCAAATAATAATAATGACGTTAAATGGCCTTAGGTAGTGTTCTTAACGCTACTTTCATATATGATGCAGTATTTCTTATTTACACTTGCATCACTGTATTTTATGGGTAGCTGTTCCATATTTATGTTTTATCTCATACATTGGATACTTCTGGTCTTTGACCGTAACAATGAAGAACTGGCCTGCTGATTCTGAGGTGTTTCCTCCAGCACCTTTAAGTAAGCTGCTAGTGGGGTGGGCGAACGGGAGTCCATTAAAGTGTGTGCAATCTTTCTGTGTTGGTGCTTGGACGAATCCTAGAACTTTGAGCCCATTCGTTTATTCATCCATCTAAGTTCTGTCTCTAATGTATTTAAGTTTTATATTTAAATTTATTTGATTTTTCCAGCCCTTGACACTGTGCCAGATATTTGATGCAGCCCTCCGGCTAAAATGCTTGGAGCCCCCTGCTGTGGGGTGACTGTCTGCAGTGACGACACTGCCTGTAGTAACTGCAGGGTTGGCAGTACCAGCACAAAACACTCACCAAAACTCCCCGTCGTCCTGAACCGTCATTCCGAGTTTCTCTCTCTCACCATTGCTGACTTTCTGCCACTCTTCCGATCTGCAAAACGAGCAGAAGGAAACAGACCACGATGGCAAAGATGCAGAGAGGATACAGAGGTTAAAAGGCCCAGAGCCGGTGGTGTAGCTACAGGAGCAATGGCGCAGTATTGCAGGAGCCATAACATGCAGTGTAACTGGCCCCTCCCACTTGCCATCAGAGCCATTCTGGGCAGCGACAGCAACATTCCAACAGCAAGTGGGAGGGGCCACTTACATGGCACATTGTGGCATCTGCAATACTTACCGTGTCATCCCTTTGTAGCTATGCTATGGCCCAGTTCTAGGTGCCAGCTGAAGACCATTTTATTTACCCAGCCTTTTTACTGACCTTACTCTCTGTGGCTGTTGGTTCTATTTAGCGCAGTCTCAAGTCCTCTCTCTCCATTCCACCACCCCATTCACAGGCGCCAACAAGACAAGGGAGCATTTTGACCATTTTCAGAAGTGGAGGAGACAATGGGGGCAAATATGGCTCTGGCCCTTACTTACGTGTCACTCCAGGGGCCGTTCCACTCTCTCTCCCCCCAGGGGTTCCGCAACCTGATCATATCGAGCTTCTCGGACTTGAAGAAGGCCAACAGGCCATGGCCCAGGCGGACCTTCCTGACGTCGGTGACCGCGTAGGCGTGTCCCTTGACTAGGCCGCAATCTAGGCGAGCTTCCATGTCGGCAGCTGAGGTGGCCTTACAAGGAAACGAAGGAGGTGTGCAATGGTATTTGTGAGGAGAAGAAATACAAGAGCCTTTAGAAACCCGGACCCAAGGAAGCCCAGGGAGACTGGCACGAGCCCCAAGTTGCAGACAGCTAGAAGGCCTCAATGACCCAATCCTAACAGGGCCTGTGCTGGTGGAACACAAGTTCCTCCAGGATACGCTATTACACATGTGCTGTATCCAGCGGCGTCATGCAGCTGGAACGCTGGGCAGGAGGAACAGGTGAGCGGCAGCCCGCCTGTTTCGTACCGCTCCATTTCGCCGTCTTCCCCACCCCCGCTGCCCCTCACCCGTTCCTCCTGCCCAGCGTTCCGGCTGCATGATGCCGCTGGCTGTAGCCAAGCCCTCTCCCTGATCCACCTGCATGGATCAACATGGACTTCTGCCAATGATACTGCAGGCACAGGTTTGAGCTGGCCTGTTGGGGCTTCTGGGTCTTTCCCGGGGCAAGGAGACCAATGTCCCCAAGGAGACTCCCAGCAGCCAAATACCCCCCATAGGATACAGAATAGTTCGCATGGGCATTGCTGTATTCAGAACTAGTTCCTCCCCTACACATTTCCTCCTCCAACACTCACGCAGTGCCGACGCATGTCGTTAGCCCAGGGCTGTTGCACATGTGCCACGAGGCACATCTGCACTAGCCCAAGAGGTGCTGGGTTGGCAGCACAGCCAGTCGTTCTGCCCCAGGCAAGTGGTGGGAAACAGCAGGTAAGCTGCCCCCATGCTGGCCAGTACAGGGGCTTTTCAGGGTGAGAGGAAGTGGGGAGGGAGATGGGAGGGACAGGGTGGAAGGAGAGCAGCCTCACAGGCGGGGCAGTCCGGGAAGTGGGGAGGATCCAGGATCCAGCCATTAGGCCAGATCATAACCCCCAAAGCTGGGCCGGGCAGCCTCGATGCAGGCCGCGGCAGGTGGCTCAGACTTGCACCTGCTATTTTGCAGCCCCTTCAGGCTTCCTGGGGCTCCCTGTGGGGTAAGGAGACAAGCGAGGTCTGGTGAGGTCTGGTGAGACTGGTGAGGTCCAGCTGCCTCCAACCTTGGTTAGGATGCAGCCAGCCAGCCAGCCAGCCTGCACCTGCCCACGTCGGGATTGGGCCGCCCCTCATTCACTCTCACACACAAACACGCACACACGACACCAACCAGATCAGGAGGCGCCTTACTTTGATGGAACAGCTGATGAGGCCTCCGCGGTTGTGCACCTTGAGCACCCGCTCAAAGAGGAGGTTTCGTTTGGCTTCGTCCTCCGCGTAGCCCCCTTCTAACAAGTCGATGGGTTCTGAGACGCCCCCCGTGAAATCCACCAAGGCGTCGGCTGTGTTGCCCCCATCGAGGGCTTCGTAACATCCCGCAAGTCTAGGAACAGAGAACAAGGAGCTGAACTTGCGCACTTCTACACAGGAGACCAGGCAGGTGCTCTTGGTCGGACCAATGTGGGCTTTCTTTACAGGATGACGAGAGCGCCTGGTGAGGCCGGTACCATAAACGCTTGTGCTCATGTGTATGAGGCATGATGGCTGACACTGAAATTATTAAGTCAGGGGTGTCAAACACATTTCATACATTGTGTCAAATAGCATTCTTGGCGCCGGCTGAGGACTGGAAGTGACATCGTTAAGCCGGAAGTGACATCATTAAGCAGATGGCGGCCAGAAATAAGTACTTGGTTCTCATAAGAACATAAAGAGAACTGGATCAGGCCAAAGGCCCATATAATCCAGTTTCCTGTATCTCACAGTGGCCCACCAGATGCCTCAGGGAGCACACAAGACAACAGGCTGCCTGCATTCTGTGGCCACTCCCTTGCACCTGGCATTCTGAGGTAAATCCTGAGGTAAACACACTGGTGGCCAATCAAGATTCTCCACAGCATTTCTCTTTGACAGCCACCAGAACTAGATGCTCCTCTTCAGACATATAGGAACATACGAACAGCCCCACTGGATCAGGCCAAGCCCCATCTAGTCCAGTGATGTCATGCACCCACTACGCACCACTACGCGAGTACCGGTTTCTAGCAGTTGAGCTGGCCTAAATCATTATTTGTTTGGCATTTGGACAAGTGCCAATCAAAAGTGAGTACCGGTTTCTAAATCATTTGGATGACACCACTGATCTAGTCCATCTTCCTGTATCTCACAGTGGCCCACCACATGCCTCAGGGAGCACACGAGACAATAAGATGCCTGCATCCTGTGGCCACTCCCTTGCACCTGGCATTCTGATTCTACTACTATAGTCTGATAGCCTATTAGTAGCCTACTATTAATGTAAGGTGGTTGCACCACCCATCATGGCCTATAACCCATGATGGACTTTTCCTCATGAAATCTGTCCAATCCCTTTTTAAAGTCACCCAGGCCAGATGCCATCACCACCTCCTATGGCAAGAAGTTCCGCAGATTAATTACCTGCTGGGTAAAAAAGTATTTCCTTTTATCTGTTCTCACTCTCCCAACATTCAATTTTAGTGGATGTCCCACCTGGTTCTGGTATTGTGAGAGAGGGAAAAGAACCTCCCTCTATCCACTTTATCCATCCCAGGCATAATTTTGTATGCCTCCGTGTAGGAACTCATCAGCTACGAATGATAGAATATATGCAATCTTAATCGTATTTCCAAAATATGGGAGACCTCATTTATCACACAGACCGCCCTTTCAGCAATACGCTTTTGCCGAGACCTCACTATTTGCCTTCAATGTGGCTATCAATTGCTTAGTTGTCTTTTTCAAAACCAAGATGTCTCAATTGGCACACTGGATAGTCAATCACAGTATTTTAGTTCCCTTTTCTGTTCTTAAAAGCTTTGTGTAAACACAGCCCCACCTAAACCAAAGAAGGGACTTGGGATTTTCCCAACTTGGGGGGTATCAGCTTCAGAGAACAATGTGCAATGCGCCTGCCATCTGTCTGTTATATGGCCTCCACAATGATCATGTGCAGGGCAGCAGCTCTTCAATTAGAATTAATTAGGTAAATTGATTTTTCGTCACTCAGACCTCCGAGATGCCACAGCCTATAAGCATCCACTAACCTTCTCCAAAGCAAACAGATGGCAACACGGATAACACATTAAAACCAGAGCCGCAAGAGGAAACTGGGACGTCCCTATTAGCCCATTGTTGAGCATCAGCAAGTCATGTCTGTGCACAGTTAGGCCAGCAAAGTTTGGCCGGCACAAGGGCTACCATAAAGTGAGTCTGGACCACTCTCAGAGTCAGGGAGGATGGTTCACGTCTGTGTGCTGGCGTCTCTGACTCCGAGAGTGATCCTATGAGACATGGACTCATAGGAGCAGCCCCACTGGATCAGGCCAAGGCCTATCTGGTCCAGCTTCCTGTATCTCACAGTGGCCTACCAGGTACCTCAGAGAGCACACAAGACAACAGGCTGCCTGCATTCTGTTGCCACTCCCTCGCACCTGGCATTCTGAAGTAGCCTACTATTAATGTAAGGAGGTTGTACCACCCATCATGGCCTGTAGCCCACGATGGACTTTTCCTCCAGAAATAATTTTTCCTTTTCCTCTATAAATTATACAACTAATCAATCTCAAATAAATCTTCTCTAATCATTACAAATTTAATTCAGTTTTTAGTGTGCAGGGGGTGGGGGGTTGCATGCAGTCCGCGGCAATTCCAGTGTTTGCCTCAGGGGTCCACGGGCTCCTTCTTAGCTTTGAGCTGCAGTTTTGAAGCTTCTCAGCTTGCTCACTTGGCATAGGCCTTCTCCACGAGGGCACACCACAGCTCGTTCTTGGAGTTGGAGTGGCAGTAGATGAGCTGGTTGTGGAGGGTCGGCAGGCGGTCGTCAATCACCACATCCACCCACTCCCCAAACCGCCAGAATTGGAAATGGAAAATCCCGGCGTAGTTCTCCGGCTTCTCGGCAGACCATTCTTGCTCCTTCCAGTCTGGGATGACCTGCATGGGTGGGAAGGGCAGAGCTGCATTAGATGCAGAAGGAGGCAGTGTCTGGTTTTCATTGTAAATCTGGGAGCATCTGTTCCCAACAACTGTTGCTTGTTTGAGATGGGAAATCAATCATAAGGGCAGAAGGAGAGTACAGGTGTATCCAGTGGTGTCATTCAAATGATTTAGGAACAGGAACTCTCTTTTGATTGACACTTGTCGGGAACCCGGAACCAGCCACGGAGCCCGTTAGGATCCAGAACGCCCGTTCTGGTCCGTTCCCCCTGAATGACATCACTGGGTGTGCCCCACTATCCACTGATTAGATTTCCATGGTTTCAATTACCCACAGATACTGGGATGCCTATTTAAAAGAACATTAAACAAATCTCTTTTTTTACCTCGTTGCAGCAAAACCACTGATGTTCCCTTAGCTTGAAAAAAGGTGTCCCCAGTATCCACAGTTTCAGGTATCCATGGTGCGGTCTGGAATGGGGAGGCCTGAATGGCGTTGCCCTTCAAGTCCAGCTTCCTGTCTCTCACAGCAGCCCACCAGGTGCCTCAGGGAGCACATGAGACAACCAGATGCCTGCATCCTGTTGCCACTCCCCTGCACCTGGCATGCTGAAGTAGCCTACTTCTAACGTAAGGAGGTTGCACAACCCTCATGGCTTATAGCCCACAATAGACATTTCCTCCAGAAATCTGTCCAGTCCCCTTTTAAAGGCCAGATGCCATCACCACCTCCTGTGGCAAGGCTCTCCACAGATTAATTAAAGGTAAAGGTTTCCCCATGACCGAGTGGTCTAGTCGTGACCGACGGTAGGGGGCAGTGCTCATCTCCGTTTCAAAGCCTGTAGAGCCAGCGTTTTCTCTGAGGGCAAACTTCCGAGGTCATGTGGCCGGCATGACTCTACGCCATAGTGCACGGAACGCCGTTCCCTTCCCACCGAAGTGGTCCCTATTTATCTACTTGCATTTAGGTGCTTTCGAACTGCTAGGTTGGCAGGAACAGATTAATTACCTGCTGGGTAAAAAAGTATTTCCTTTTATTGATTCTAACTCTCCCAACACTCAATTTTAGCGGATGTCCCCTGGTTCTGGTGTTGTGAGAGAGGGAAAAGAACATCCCTTTATCCACTCTATCCCTCCCATGCATGACACATCTTGTTTCCCACAGTTGAAGTCCAACACTCCTACCACTATGCCATACTGACTATCTGCATAGAAGAGGATTGCTAACTTGGATAAAAGGTTAAAGAGATCTAGTCTTAAATGAACCTGCTTTCTAGCCCAGTGACTTCACTATTTCAGATCTTATCTATGTTTAGTATTGTCTGCAGTGTCAAGTCTTCTGAATATGTTCTGAATAGGGTTTTCTCTTGTTTCTCCTCCTATTTCCAACTATTTATTCTAGGATTTTTTTATTAGGGGTGGGGTCCAACAAGCTGCTCAGTCTGCAACTGAGCAACAAGCTGTTCAGGCTGAGGAGCTAACTTTATGGGGCAGAGGAATAGAAATCTTATGGGCTCTTCATGCCTGCTGATCAGTGCTGGGCTGAACTATGCAGTACTCCTTCTGGCCACCTGTGATGGTGGCACTGCAGTGCAGTGGAGATCAGGTCAGCAATATCCTCTGCTTGCAGGCTGCCCTGGTGGCACTGAAGGAAGATGCCTGACCCAGGCTGCCAGATCGCCCAGCTTGAGACCGGCAGCACATTACGTCGTCTCTGCTTTTTCCTCTCTCCTTTAATACCCTTCTTCCACCCCCAATAAAATGGCCATAGTACTGCTTATGTAATTGTCTAAGTCAGAGCACAAAATACTCCTTGGAAGGCCAATATTTTAACCAATAGAGGGCCCACACTTGTACAGTGTTTGCTTTCCGTATGTGGGGGGAATCTGGTATGGGGTACTTCCAGCCAGATGATCCCTGAGTGTTATTCTACAACACAGTTTTTAATGAAGCCCAGAAATTACCTGGATCAACAGAGACAAGGACACTAAAAACCACTGAAAGGTTCTGTCTCTCTTTTTGCAACCATCAAAAGAACCTTAACCTTCAATATGTCAGCTTCCCTAGGGGAAAGGACTGTTCACTATTTCAGTCAGAGGCCCTTGTCATAAATCAAATTCCTGTTAATACAGAACTCTTTAATCTCAGAGCGCAATTGGCAAAGTTTGGCTGGCACAAGGGCCACCGTAAAACGTGTTTGGACCACGGAGTCAGGGAAGATGGCGCACGTCTGTGTGCTGGCCTCTCTGACTCCGAGAGTGGTCCAAGGAGACTTAAAAACTTTTATATTCTCTTCTTTATATTGGATCCATGGGGCTCGCTGTTTTAAATTTAAAATCTTAATTGTTTTAAATATTGTTTTTAACATTATTTGTAATTGTTAAACTTTGTGTTTTATTGTATTTTTAACGTTGTAAGCTGCCTTGGGTGCCCATGGGGCAGAAAGGCGGGATAGAAATCAATCAATCGATCGATCAATTAATTAATTAATTAATTAATTGTGTCCCTTGTGCCAGTTGAACTTTGTTGGCCTAACACTGCCGGGGTAACTCCGGGTTAGGACTGCGCACTCACTGTGGTCCAGTAGCCAAAGGTGGGGGAGACACAGTAAGTGCAGCATGCGCCGCTCTGTACCGTGTAAGTGGCCCCCCCCAGTGGTGTCATCTAAATGATTTAAGAACAGGTACTCACTTTTGATTGGCACGTGTCGGGACCCGCCCACCGGAAGTGACGTCATAAGCCGGAAGTGAGGTCGTGGCAGGAAGTGACATGAAAAAAGCCCTTTTTGAGGCCTCAGACAATTTTAAACTGACCCAACAGTTGCAACAGTATTGCACAGCACCCCCAGAACATGTGAAGGAGGCCTGGCATCATGTTAAAACCCCAGAGCAACTCATTTTTCAGTGGCAAGGAAAGGAAAGGCTCCGCTCGCTACCTGCCTGCCTGCCTGGCTCTGAGAACGTGCAGGCAACTCAAACATGCAGGAAATTCAAACGTTGCAGGGGGCGGAGTCAACGAGTGGGAGGGCGAATGGGCGGGGCCAGCTGTAATCCTAGAAACCGGTACTCGTGTACCCCCGCGTACCCCCTGCATGACATCACTAGGCCCCTCCCACTTGCCATTGGAGCCAGGCGGGGCAGTGACCGCAACATGCAGGCCATGCTGTATTTACAGCGTGCCCTCTGGCTACACTACCATCACGGCCATCTTAGTTTCTGAGCAGCCTGGATGTATCACAGAGGTGTTGCCCTTCCACTCACAGGCTGCCCTTCTTGAAAAGGTTCAGAAGAATAGAAAGAACTATGCCCAGAAGTAGCCGTCCTATCCTTGTCGACTTAGAAGCAGGCAACTCTCAGCTTGTCAGTGGAACTTACTTCCTGGCAAGTGCGCATAGGATTGCAAGTGGCTGATGGGCGGCGCAATCTGATGGACCGCGCAGCGTCGGTGCAACAGGGTTGCGCTGACGCTGCACGCTTAGCACTGATGCAGGGATGTGGGTTGGCACCCCTGCATCGGCGCCAAGGCAACAGGACCGGTGCTGCAGGCAGCATCAGTTCTGTTGCGCCCACACAGCGCCTCCCTTGCGTCAGCCAAAACCGGCCAGCATGTGGGAGGGGCCATGATAGAGCGGGACGTGGGCAGGTCCAGGATTCGGCCATAAGGCTGAATCCTAGACCCGTTTGGGAGGCTGCATGGCCCCAATTCGGGCCGCGTGGTCTCCTCAGATCTGCGCCCACTGTTTAGCAGGCACAGATCTGAGGAGCCCATAGGGGAGGCTGGAGCCTCCTCTACAGTAAGGGAACACACACTCCCTTGCCGTGGGAGGCTCCAGCCTATCCTATACTGCGCTGGATATGGCATTGGCCGGCCGGCCTCGCCAGTCCAGCACTGTACAGGATTGCGCCCTAAGTAGAACACTGAAAGCAAACCTAAAACAGACAGGTCCAAATTCAAGTGGCTGCTCAGAGCACACAGAGCTGCACAAGGGGCCTTGCTCTTCTGCCTTTCACAGCCGCTGGACAGACAGAATTTGGCAGGCAATTCCTGGCATGCAGAGAAGAGCTGGAAAAAGCTTCACTGGCTACATTTCTGCACAGCTCGCTATTGTGTTAATAAATACAAGACTGGTTAAAAGTGGCAACTTGAACCGGACGGTTTTTTCCCCCCACCAGTTCTGTGGTCTGGTTTCCAGAAACTTCATGTAATTAATCTGTGGAACTCCTTGCCACGGGATGTGGTGATGGCGCCTGGCTCGGATGTCTTTAAAAGGGAATTGGACAGAATTTCTAGAAGAAAGGTCCATCGCAGGTTACAGGCCATGATGGGTAAATGCAACCTCCTGGGTTTAGAAGTAGGCTGTCACTGAAGGCCAGGTGCAAGGGAGTGGCCTCAGGATGCAGGTATCTTGTTGCTTTGGGTGCTTCCTGCAGCATCTGGTGGGCCACTGTGAGATGCAGGAAGCTGGACTAGAGCTGGGCCTTTGGCCTGATCCAGCTGGGCTCATATTCTGATGTTCTTGTTCTTTGAGGCATTTCTCTATGGCTGCTAATATTTGATCTTCACTTTGGGAAGCAATGCAATATGCACTTCCTGCACGGCTAGTATTGATTTCTGCATCACACCCCTTCAGTATTTTCCTGTAAGAGCAGCAGGCACCAGTGAAACATTCTGACCAACCAAAAAAGCAGTTCCTTGGGTATTGGCAGGCAGGTGGTTTCACAACTGAGCTCCTTCTAGGCTGGTTTAGTTCCCGATCGGCAAGTCTGATCTTACAGCACTCCACTTTTGCTTTACCAGTGTTTGATTGTGGCTCCTTCTTCTGAGGAAGTGTCTGCACTTGTCCCCGCTGACAGCACCAGCTACGTTTTCACTGTCAAAAAAATTGATGCTGTTGTTCACTGCTGATGAGGTTGCCTGCAGATGGCGCCAAAGAGCACCAGTTGGGGCTGTTTGGAGACTACTGTACGTTTCTTATCCAGCGTATAAAATACAGTTCCTATAATACACGCCGGTATTATTATTACAAATACAGCCAAACCTCATTATCTGCTAGGGTTAGGTTCCTGGAAAACCTTGTGGATAGCGAATTTGCAGATAACAAATCACTGATCCTATTGGATCAGTGGGGGCTAGATGCAAAGGGTCCCTCCTCTGCCATCCAAAGAATCCAGCAGAGACCCTCAGGAAGCCAGCAGAGTACAGCAGGAAGTGC
>JAJKFI010000017.1:4208429-4278279 GCA_029204185.1 Lerista edwardsae | reverse complement strand
TGGGGTAAAGCTGCTCCCTGGAGCCATTATTGGGGAAACAAGCAATTGACTGTGGTATGGAGCTCCTGCTACAACTAACGCAGGTATTGGATGCTTTCAAAATGGGCAGCTCTTGGTACCTGTAGGTCGCATTTCTCCCCAGCTTGTTTGTTCTGGAATGAATGGAACAAATGGATGGGCCCCATTCGATTTGGTTCCCTTCATTCCACAGCTCTGCATTCCAGCCTGGGTCAACTAACTCCCACCCTCCGGTCATAATATAAGCACAAGTTAGTAAACCAGATATTTTCAACTGGTGTGGCACCGCACATTGGTATGCTGTGAAAGATCTGCAGATCTGCCGCGGGATTTTGGAGCACAGCGGTTGAAAATTACTTAAAACGTCTTCTGGGTTCAACTGTTTCTAGAGCAGCTGCCTGTATAGTAGTAACAAACTGTTTGTCCCTCTTCCTACCAGCTGGGATAGACGTCCTCCACTGGTGGAGGAAGAGGCGGAGCCAGTGGAGAAAGGGGGACAGATAATTGGTTACTACAGAAGGTTGCCCTAGGAACAGAGCTGCAGGGTCTCCCAGAAGTGACATCACCAACGGTGAAGACCACAGAGAACTCCATAGAGGTCAGTGTGCCGTCAGAAGAAAAACGTTGACAATCGCTGGGGTAGACTGCAACCCAGCTCAACCTCTCAATCATTCTTTATTTGCCAGCATGTGCCTCTCCAAGCACAAGCCTTACACAATCGAAGTATATCACACCCAGTGGCTTCCCTAAGATCAGGCCACCCTCCAGGGATCCCTAGAAACTCAGGCTGCTCAAACGGATGCTACAGAAAGTGGCCAGCATGTCCCATCCACCCTCCTCCTAATACTTAACTAGAACCGAGTCCTTCAGCCTCAAAATAATGTGACTTGTGGTACTTTTGGAGTTTTCCGCTTTGGGCCGCGTGTTCCAAAGCAGGAAAGCCATCAGTGTTGACTAAGCAGGATGCCCAAATTTCCTACAAACAAGATGCAACAGAGGATGCGGGATATTCCCTGCCCTTGTTTTTCCCCACTGCAACCCAGATATTCCTCTTCCACCACCAAAGGGCTTAAACAGCTCTTGCTCCCCAAATAGTTCCAGATGCTTAACCCAGACTTTGTGTGTGTGTGTGTGGGGTGTGTGTGTGTGTTGGTGTTTTTGTTTTTTGTTTTGCTGTTCCTCGATCCCTTATACGTTCCACATGTGCCAACAACCTTCCTTCCCTATTCCCAGACAACCAAGAGCAAGACAGAAAGGCCACTGGGACCTAGTTCTGGAATCTAGAAGGAATAACTGGGATGGTTACCCCTTCAAAATGGAAGTCTCAAGTTGCCTCTGGTAGATTTGCCACCCTTAAAATGGGGCAGTAAAGAAATAACTAAGAGCACAATCCTAACCTGGAGTTAGGCCGGCACAGTTAGGCCAGCAAAGTTTGGCTGGCACAAGGACCACTGTAAAGTGCCTTCGGACCACTCTCAGAGCCAGGGAGGATGGCGCACATCTGTGTGCCGACCTCTCTGACTCCGAAAGTGGTCCAAACATACTTTCCAGTGTCCCTTGTGCCGGCCAAAACGTGCTGTTCTGTGCCCACCTAACTCCAGGTTAGGATTGCGCTTTTATGGTTCTTCGATGTGGAAGATCGATGTGTGACCTTGGTCATTTTCCACCCTCAAAAAAGAGGTTCGACTTCATAACATTTTGCAGCCGCTACAAACTGACGCGATATTCTACAGTTCATAGCCCCACCACAATAGATACATTTCAAATTCACTAGAATGCCACAGTCATCAAATCAGGAGGAAGACCATAGATCATTTCCAAGAGCATTTGCAAAGCCTGTCCAAATTCACTTTGCCGGTAATGCAGAATATAATGGGGGGCAAGATGCTGATGTCTGTGTTTCTGTGAAGCAGCTGTAAATCTAATGGCTCGACTTCGTCAGTGACTGAGCAAGCAAATAGCTGCATAAGAGCGGTTGCACAGACCATTGTTACTGACAGTCGCTTATTTCACGGAAGAATGAGTCACTCTAGTGCTAGGGCATTGGCAAATTGCCTTGCCAATTTTTGCAAATCCAATCTGAGAACCCCAGGCTCCTCTCCCTAGCCGTGAAGATTCCACCCATTAACTGGCACCAGTGTTTGCAAAAGGCTCTAAGTGTGCATCTTTAAATCATAGAATCATTGAGTTGGAAGGGACCTACAAGGTCATCTAGTCCAACCCCCAAAATATGCTCCAGCTGTATTCAAACTGATTGACATGTTCCTCCTGGGCCGCTTTGCCAGAAGGGGCAGGAGAGCAAACATTTGAAAGCTGAAAGAGAACATCTCCCAATACCCTATTTGGCCCCAGGAGAAATGAACGTTTCTTTCAATGCAGAGTTAAAGGACATTGTCAGCCCAAGCCTATGCATGTCTAAGTTGCATTGTGCTCTGACTAAGTTCCATTGTGTTCAATGAGGCTTACTCTCAAGTACATAGGATTGCAGCCTGTGACAGCAAGCAGATTAATCCTTGCCGTTATCGCTGAAGTTGCTCACTTGAAAATTCTGCAGCCTGAACAATGCTGCGCGTTTTAGACGTGCTAGCATGTTTGAGGGACATCTCAGTGGTATCTCAATATTAGCACTAATACAGATCCCTAAATGGACATTTGAAGCAAATATAACCACTGAGCCATTGTCCACTGTTAAGCTGGAAGCCTCAATGTGAGATTGTATTTCACACTTGTTCAGTGAATTTGAACTGTCTTCGCTCTCTGGAATAGCATTCGTTTTTTGAGAAGGATAGAAGTGGCGATATGTGATTTCTAGCAGCCCAGGTTTAGCAACAGGCATCTTGATTTGCAAAGAACTCGCATTTCATCTGGCAGGTCAGGTTAGTCAAAATCTATGTGAAGTTCCAAAAGTAGTCATGAGATGGGCCAAGGGGCTGCAGCGAGCATACAATCTAGCTAGCCGCACGGATTTGCTCCCATGTGCCATCTCCCTCAGTGAGAACCCCCAATGCTGGCTGGATTATGAATCAGGGGCATCACAGCAGAAGGCAGTTCCATCTGCTTCTCTGCTTTCCCCTCCTCTGTTGCATCGCCTGCAGTTTTTGATTGCAAGTTCCCTGGGGCAGAGACCTGATGTCATACACTGTAAAGTGACTATTGACAGTAATACATTATTTTGCCATGGCTACTAATCAGTCCCTGAGGGTGGGTGGCCGCGGGCCTGGGGGCTCTCTTGCAGGCACTGCTGGTCAGCAATGGAGGTGGACCAGGGCTGCATGGAAAGGATGTCCAAATTTACAGCTTGATGGAGCATCTCATCTAAACGCAGGGAGCACACTTGCTTTAAAGACAAACAATGAGTCCCATTCATTTGGTTAAAAGGAAGCGGTGATTGAAGAACACACTTTTTCCACTTGTACACCCTTAGCTGATGAGCTCATCTGCCTACACCCACACTAGGCGAAGTTGTCCATTCCCTGGACAGTGCATTGAGACACACATCCTGTGCGGTGCTCACCAGCAATGCCCACCAGAGAGCACAAGGATCTCTCTCTTGCTCTCTCTCTCTCTCTCTCTCTCTCTCTCTCACACACACACACACACACACACACACACTCACACATACAGAGAGTCACATGGATCATGGAATTAGAAACCCAATCAGCCCCGTTTCATTGCTGCCGCTACTTCTGAAATTCATCCTCTTTCCCACACTGATAAGAAAACCAATTTTTTCCCCAGACCAAGGGTCACTAGGCATCAGCAAAATAGAAGTCTGCTGCGTGCATGCACACACCTTAACAGCGTTACTCACAAGGAGGTCAGAAACACACAGACGCCTTGATGGAAAAACAAGTTGGGGTCAAAATCCTGGGGGACTTCCATGGATCTTGAAACATTTGGTTTTTGAAAACAGTTGCTTTGCTTTGTAAAAGGAGCGCATGGCAAGTTCCCAGTTTGGAAGGGGCTCACCTTCAGACATGTCTTTGGTGGGATTATCAAAAACCAGGAGCAGCAGATGGTGAACATCTGGATGGGGTGGGGGAAGCAGGGAGAGAAAGCTGCCTCCGTTGCATACGTGAAAAGATTCCGATGCACTTACCCCTGCACAAATGGATTATATGGAATATGTAACATTTGCTGTACGCTGGCCCACAATTCCAGGCAGGGGTCTTTCCTAGCCCTACCAGGAGATAATGGGGGTTGAAGCTGGGATCTATCCTTAGCTGCGGCCCCCTCTCCTATTATATAGGGTTGACACTGCAGCCCATTGAGTTCAGCATAGAGAATGACAATTTGACAATGGCTTGCATTTGCAAAAATAGCTTTACACTGGCAGGATTTATAAACCTTGTACTAACAGGGAAGGCCCTGGGTGTTTTTTTTGAGGGTTTTTATTTTCATGAAACTAGGAAAAGAAAGACAACTTAATCAAAAGCCGAGACATCACCCTGCCAACAAAGGTTCGCATAGTCAAAGCGATGGTTTTCCCAGTAGCAATGTATGGCTGTGAGAGCTGGACCATAAGAAAGGCAGAGCGCCGAAGAATAGATGCTTTGGAATTATGGTGTTGGAGAAGACTCTTGCGAGTCCCCTGGACTGCAAGGAGATCCAATCGGTCAATCCTCCAGGAAGTCAAGCCTGGTTGCTCCCTGGAAGGACAAATCCTGAAGCTGAAGCTCAAGTACTCTGGCCACCTGATGAGAAGAGAGGACTCTTGAGAAAAGACCCTCATGCTGGGAAAGATTGAGGGCAAAAGGAGAAGGGGGCGGTGGAGGATGAGATGGTTAGATAATGTCACTGAAGCGATGAGCATGAAATTGGGCGAACTCCGGAAGCTAGTGGAAGACAGGGAGGCCTGGCGTGCTGTGGTCCAGGGGGTCGCGAAGAGTCGGACACGACTTAGCGACTGAACAACAACAAGGAAAAGAAAATGGAGCAGAAGTGTAGAAAATGGATTCATTTGGCTCTGAGAAGCTCGGACTCCAATCTAGTCCCTGCCAGACATTTTTCAGAAAGACCCAAGTTGCTTGCTAAGTTATTAAAAAAAACAAACTGGGCTACTAAGAGGAGGAAGAAAATGACATTTTTGCAACACCTTGTGCAATTAAATCAGGGAGAAGAGAAGGATGTTCTGAAACCCTATGGATACGGGGGAGGAGAGGGGATAGAATACACAGATCCTGACCACTGGAATCTCTCCCAAGCATCTTACAACTTCAAAAATAAGTTTCCAGATTCCTCTCAGCATCCTTGAGGGTTTAAGGGCTTGCTTCGGAGGGCAAAAGAAAGTTCAAATCCTCAACTCCTCATGTTGGAGGGTCCAGTCCATGTCCTGCAGATCGCCAGGCTCCTGGTGTGAGGAAGGAGAAGTCGGATGATCCAAAAGAAGGGGCTTTCTTGCCGCGAGGCCGGGGAGGCTTCCGGGGGGGGGCCTTTTGCTTCAGCATTACATGGATTTCTGGCGCGGGGGGGGGCGCTGCTCCACATCTCAAAGCAGGAGATGCCTGTCTCCTCTCAGCAGGATGCCGGTCACACGGGCTGGGTCCATTGCTGCCTTTCACATGCAATCGTCACAGTGCCAAGCATGCCTAAACAGTGCACACGCAGGCCCACTACTTTGCCTTCTAAGCAGCAGCAGCAGCAGCAGCAGCAGCAGCGGCAATCTGCTGCACTGAGAGATCTGTTGTAGTCGTCGGGCCGCTCTCTGTACTGTAGCAGGAGCAGCTAAGAGCAGGTGGACACGGAAGACTGCGGCAGCGGGGGATCAAAGAGAGCGGCTCAAGCCACAGAGCCAAAAGCAGAAGGTGACGACCCACAATGGGCGGCTCTGGGCGGAACGGGCAAGGAGAGCCGGCCGGGTCAGACCTTGAATACCACCGAGCACTTGAGGTGGGCCGGTTCGAGGCCGTCGCTGTAGGCCAGGAGGAAGTACATCACCTTGCGGATTTTGGCGAGCTCCACCAGCCTCTCCCCGAACTCCAGGGCGTCCGCCTCGTTCCAGTCCACCTCCGGGGCGTCGGCCTTCTTCCAGAAGACCGCCACGGGCTCCAGCAGCTGCCTCCTCATCAGGTGGGTGAGGTCGGGCGTCCAGTGCTGGGAGGTGCCGATGACGTTCACCTTCCCCGGCTGGCTCAGCGCCACGCTCCAGCGCAGGAAGCGGAGGCCCAGCTGGCGGGAGAAGTCCAGCCGGTAGACGAACTCGTTGGCCTGCAGGAGCTTCTCCCCGTCCTGGGGCTTCTCGTTCTTCTGCTGCAGGCTCTGCACCCGCAGCCTCATGCAGCGGGTGAGCTCCAGGTCCTGCACCAAGTGGAGCTCCAGCTCAGCCATCGCCGCTCGGCTCTTCCTCTCTCTCTCTCGGCTTCTCGGCGCAGCGACGCAACCCTGTTTGGCTCTCCACCCGGCCAACAGGGGAAAAATCTTTACAAACTCTCTCTCTCTCTCTGGCGCACGCATCCCCTCCCGTCCCAGTGATGCTAGGCAACCCGGGCCAGTGACGTGGAGCGCCCTCGAGGGGCTCCTCTGGATGCCCTCGCCTCATTGGCAAGGGAGGAGCAGATCCTGACACTGTGCAGTAATCCACAGGGACAAGCTCTCTGATGTCAGCTTCCCCGGCAACCACCCTGACGACCAGTCCTGAGCAGGCCTCGGCACTGTTTAGAGCTCGGCCTGAGGACATCAGCTGAGGCAGGGAGGCATCTGGGGTCTCTGGACAGGTGGTCCTCCCTCCCTGCAGTTTCTCCTCAGCATCGGAGGTGAGGGCCTGTACCCAGGGGGAAGGCAAGGGGGCACAGAGAAAAGGGAATTAGAGCGGTAGTCACAATGGCCCTTCCTGCGGCTGGGAAAATTCAGCTCCCCATGACCGGTTTCGTGTGGCCTTGGACAGGACTTTATGGCCAGAGACGTAGCAGAGCCTGCAGGCAAGCAGCTCCTCTTCTGCCACAAGGCGACATTTCTGGAGCACCGACCACAGTGCTTGCAGGCATTCGCTTCACACTTGTGCTTGCCATGCGCTTTCTCCCTCGGAAAGCTCTATTTTAAAAATGTTCTGCCTGCAGAAACTCACTGCCGCTGCAGCAGGGAATCTATATATATATATATATATATATATAAAGAAGAGCGTAGGTTTGTGTGTATGTGTGTATGTATGTATGTTTCGCATAGGCTCCTCAACGCCTTGAGCAATCGGCACGAAACTCGGCACGCATACACCTTGCGGCCTGGCGACAAACACTGCGGGGGCCGGGCCCCCCTAGCGCCCCCGGGGGTGGGGGTACACGGGGGTCCCCGCGTGAAAATGGTCAAAAACGGCCAACATCGGTGTCGAATCCACAGTTTCCGGGGTCGCCGAGATGAGTGGTGACGCTCCCGACGCCGTTGGAGTCTGGGTTTGGCCCCCCCTCGATGTGGGGGGCCAGAAGGGGTGCAAAACACTACGTCCGCCATGCCCTGCTGTAACGCCTGGAGCGATCAGCACCAAACTCGGCATGCGGAAGCCTAGCAGGCTGGCCACAAACACTGCGGGGGTCGGGCCCCCCGTAGCACCCCTGGGGATGGGGGTATGCGGGGGTCCCCATGTGAAAATGGTCGAAAATGGCCAAAATCGGTATCGAATCCATAGGTTCTGGGGTCACCGGGATGAGCGGCGATGCTCCCAATGCCGTTGGAGTCTGGGTTTGGCCCCCCCTTGGCGTGGGGTGCAAGAAGGGGTGCGAAACAAAATGTCCTCCATGCCCTGCTGGAACGCCTGGACCGATCAACACGAAACTTGGCACTCATACACCTTGCGGCCTGACGACAAACACTGCAGGGGTCAGACCCCCCTAGCACCCCCGGGGGTGGGGGTACACGGGGGTCCCCACATGAAAATGGTTGAAAATGGCCTAAATCGGTGTCAACTCCAGTTTCTGGGGTTGCCGGGACAAGCGGCGATGCTCCCGACACCGTCGGAGTCCGGTTCACCCCCCCTCAGCTTGGGGTGCGAGAAGGGGTGCGAGACACAACGTCCGCCATGCCCTGCTGGAACGCCTGGAGCGACACGCGCCAAACTCGGCATGCGCGTGCTTAGCGGCCTGGCGACAGACACCCCACCTGGGGGTGGGGGTGCATAGGGGGCCTGAAGTGAAGATGGCCGAAAACGGGCGAAATTGGCATCGAGTCCATAGTTTCCGGGGTCACCGAGGCAACTGGTGACGCTCCTGACGCGGTTGGAGTCCGGGTTCGGCCCCCATCGGCATGGGGGGGCGAGAAGAGGTGCAAAACTCATAAACTGTGGAAGATCATTTTGTTACCCGGGCAACGCCGGGTAACAAAAAGCTAGTTAAAAATAAAATGTAACAAAAATTGAACACTGTAAATTTTAGGTAATTTAAAAAAAAAGTTAAACAGGACCCTTGCTTTCCCCAAAGGCAACACATGTTCACAGGGCACAATCCTAACCTGGAGTTAGGCTGGCACGAAGGACTTGTGCCGGACTCAGGAGTGTCACAAACACATTTGTGTGTTTGTGACACTCCGCAGTGTAAAGCGCATTTGGACCGCTCTCAGAGTCAGGGAGGACAGTGCACATCTGTGGGTCAGCCACTAGCGTAGCCAATGGAAGTGCAAAATGATGCCCCTGAAGTGACATCACAACCTGAAGTGACATCACAGTTGTATTTATTTCTTGGCCTGTGATGTCATCACAGTGACATCACAGGCCAAGAAAGCGTTTGAGGAACGCATGGCTAGCAACATAAAGGGGAATAATAAAAGCTTCTTCAAATATGTTAGAAGCAGGAAACCTGCCAGAGAGGCGGTTGGCCCGCTGGATGGTGAGGGAGGGAAAGAGGAGATAAAAGGGGACTTGGAGATTGCAGAGAAATTAAATGAATTCTTTGCGTCCGTCTTCACAGCAGAAGAACTTGGGCAGATACCACAGCCCGAACAGCCCTTCCTAACTAAGGAATTAAAGCAGATAATGGTGAATAAGGAAGATGTTTTAGATCAAATTGATAAACTACATATAAATAAGTCACCAGGCCCAGATGGTATACATCCAAGAGTTATTAAGGAACTAAAGAACGAAGTTGCTGACCTCTTAACTAGAGTATGCAACTTGTCCCTTCAAATGGCCACGGTGCCAGAGGATTGGAGGATAGCCAATGTCACGCCAATCTTTAAAAAAGGGAGAAGGGGGGACCCTGGAAACTACAGGCCGGTCAGCCTAACGTCTGTTCCGGGTAAGATGGTGGAAAGCCTTATCAAAGATAAAATCCTAAAACACATAGAGGAACAAGTACTGCTAAAAGAAAGTCAGCATGGCTTCTGTAAGGGTAAGTCTTGCCTCACAAACATTTTGGAATTCTTTGAAAAGGTCAACAGGCACGTGGATGTGGGTGAACCTGTGGATATCATATACCTGGATTTTCAGAAGGCGTTTGACACGGTCCCCCACCAAAGGCTGCTGAAGAAACTTCACAGTCAGGGAATAAGAGGGCAGGTCCTCTTATGGATCCAGAATTGGTTGAGGGCCAGGAAACAGAGAGTGGGGGTAAATGGGCAATTTTCAGAATGGAGAGAGGTGAAAAGTGGAGTGCCCCAGGGATCTGTCTTGGGGCCCGTGCTTTTCAACTTATTCATAAATGACTTAGAGACAGGGATAAGCAGCGAGGTGGCCAAGTTTGCAGATGACACAAAACTTTTCCGGGTGGTGAAAACCAGAGAGGATTGTGAAGAGCTCCAGAAGGATCTCTCCAAGTTGGGGGAATGGGCAGCCAAATGGCAGATGCGTTTCAACGTAAACAAATGTAAAGTGATGCACATTGGGGCCAAAAACCAAAACTTCACCTATAGGCTAATGGGTTCTGAGCTGTCTGTGACAGCTCAGGAGAGAGATCTTGGGGTGCTGGTGGACAATTCAATGAAGGTATCGACCCAGTGTGCGGCAGCAATTAAGAAAGCCAATTCCATGCTCGGGGTAATTAAAAAAGGGGTTGAGAATAAAACAGCCAATATTATCATGCCATTGTACAAAGCAATGGTAAGGCCGCACCTGGAATATTGTGTCCAGTTCTGGTCGCCGCATCTCAAAAAGGACATAGTGGAGTTGGAAAAGGTGCAGAAGAGAGCGACAAAAATGATTACGGGGCTGGGGCACCTCCCTTATGAAGAAAGACTGCAGCGTTTGGGGCTCTTCAGTCTAGAAAAAAGGCGCCTGAGGGGGGACATGATTGAGACATACAAAATTATGCATGGAAGGGATAGAGTTGATAGAGGGATGTTCTTTTCCCTCTCTCACAACACCAGAACCAGGGGGCATCCGCTAAAACTGAGGGTTGGGAGAGTTAAAACAGATAAAAGGAAGTACTTTTTTACCCAGCGGGTAGTTAATCTGTGGAACTCCTTGCCACAGGAGGTGGTGATGGCATCTGGTCTTGATGTCTTTAAGAGAGGATTAGACCGATTTCTGGAGGAAAGATCTATTGTGGGCTATAGGCAATGATGGATTGTGCAACCTCCTTACAAAGGTGGTGGGCTACAGGTACCGGGTGTAAGGGAGTGGCAACAGGATGCAAGCATCTTGTTGTCTCCTGCCTCCCTGGGGCACCTGGGGTGGGCCGCTGTGAGATTCAGGAAGCTGGACTAGATGGGCCCTTGGCCTGATCCAGCATGGCTCTTCTTATGTTCTTATGTTCTTATGTTCTTATTTTCATTTTCTTGTGTTTTGCCATAGCTCTTGATAGAATGAAGACATTACATATCCCACTACATTCTGCATTAAATTCTTCATTGATGGTGTATAATATGATGGCATTGTTCATACATACCAAGGTTTTCACAATTTTGGCCACTAGTGTCAAGTTCAGCTTGTTGCCCTCCCAAAGCTTGTTGCCCGGTGCAATTGCACCCCCCCGCTGCACGTCTTTAGCTACACCCCTGGTGCAGCCTCCCTGACTCTGAGAGTGGTGCAAATGCATTTTATGGTGCCTTTGCAGCCAGCAGGAGTCCCTTGTGCCGGCCTAACTCCAGGTTAGGATTGTGCCCTTAGTGTTGTGCCAATACTGTTACAAGAACGCACTAACTGTCTTGGAAGGGGGGGCAGGCGTACCTGTGTTTAGTCAGAATTTCTAACTCAGATTGCATTCCTATACACACTTTCTTGGAATCAATCAATCAATCAATCAATCAATCAACAGCACTTGAACTCAATAGGATTTACTTTTGAGTGAACATGCACAGGAACGTTAGCCTAATTTGCATCTCATTTTCTCCCTGCTTGTTTCTTCTCTCTTCTTTTTGCTTTACAGCGCAATCCTACACTCTGTTTGCGCTGAAGCTGTGCCCTTGCGCCAGCCAAACGCTGTCGCAAACATGCCATAAAGCGCATCTGCAACGGCACTGTAGCGCTGGACCAACACAAGCAGCAGTGCTGGTGCTCGGGTGCCGCCACGACTGTTGGCAGCACTGGCCATGCGCCAGTCCAGCGTCGGCGGTGCTCGATCAGCGCAGGGCCTCCACAAGGGCGTTCCGGGGGCGTAACTGAGTAGTACAGTGGGCAGAGATGGGGGTTGTGATGCAGGACGGCCATAGTGCCGTATCCGAAAGCCCGTCCCCAGCCAGGGCAGCCCCGATTCGGGCTGCTCCTGTCCACGTTCCTCTGCAAAACAGCAGGCGCAGATCCGAGCAGGCCCATAGGGGCAACCGGGGCTTATGCAGGTGCAAGGGAAAAACCTTCCCTTGTCCTGCACGTTGCTGCTACCGGCTCCTAATGGGCTTTAGGATACAGCCCTGCTATGTAGGCCTTACTAGGCCGTCTTAGTATAGGATTGCACTCCCAGATATATAATCTCTCTGTCTGTGTGCATGCATGTACAGAAACTAATTTCACCTGTATACACTGAGGTCCAAAATGTGGCTTCTTGGTGCAGAATGATGGTGGGATATGTGCAGTGGTGTCATCCAAATGATTTAGGAACAAGTACTCACTTTTGATGGGCACTTGTCGGGGTCCGCCCACCGGAAGTGACGTTGTAAGCCGGAAGTGATGTCATGATTGTTGCTATGGATGTGATCATGTTTGTAATAACTTCAGCTTGTGGTTAGTGTTGATTTAACTTCTATTGCTTTGCTTTCTAGAGATGTGTATAGACATATTTTGCTTCAACTGTTCCCTGGTTAAATAGCAGGGGCCAGCTTCGAGTGGGCGGGGCCAGCTCAACTTCTAGGAACCGGTACTCGCGTAGTGGTGCGTAGTGGGTGCATGACATCACTGGATATGTGTGTGTGTGGAGCAGAATTAGTACGTTGCATTGCTTGAGAGTTTCCCATGATCCTTTGGCACTCAAGGCATCACAGAAGTATGGAATGGCAATGGAGCAGTCCTGGGGGGATGTGCCTGTTCCCTCACAAAAAATACCGCTTCATCTTTGTGTCCAGGTTGCTACTGGGCACCCTCCCCCCCCCCACTAAATCACTGATCTAAATCACTCCCCCCTTCCCAAAGCTGCTATGAGCACATTAGTCACTTTCCCGGCTAAAGACATCCGGATGGAGGTACAGACATGTTCCCATAAGTCCAGAAATGGGCTCCAGCTTTGTCACGTACATTTTGTAGGTCTTGAAGATGCTTTTTTTTTTCAATTTTGTTAGAAAATGATTCACTTTGGCAGATCCAATTCTGAACCCTGATGGTGCAAGGAGGCCCACACCCAATCACCATTAGTTCTGGTGGAAAACTTACTCCTATCTAAAAATATGTACAGGGGTTATGGCAGACTCCCCCTGGGGAAAAGACAACAACATGCCACCCACCCTAAAAGCACCCAATGCTTTTTTGTGGCCGAGGTTTAAACGAACATAAGCAAAGATGCCTCCTTGATGTCCTGTGAGTGTTTACTTCACAGGTTAGCCTGGAAAGGCCTTTGCAAACAGTCAGCCCTGGGATTTAGAAGTTAAAAATGTATTCGATTACCCTGGAGGGAAAAGTGCTCTCCAGGAGAACAGGGGAGCTGAGCTGCTCCAAGGGAAGCAAATGCAGAGAAGTGGGAGAGAGGAAAAGATGTTTCAGGTCTCCTTCTGGTGACACTTGAAAGACACAAGCAGCATCATTCAGACTGGGGGAAGGGGAAGGCGGGCCCTGTGATGTCACTGAGGTGCAGGGGGGTGGCCAGTGAGCACGCAGGTCTCGAGCAGCATCACCACAGGAAGAGGCATGCCGGCAGGTGCGACGAGCAGGGCAAAGTCTGGCCCAAAGCAGGCAAAAGGGAAGGTGGGCGAAGTGATAGACGCAGAAGCTAGAGCTGCTGTGGCAGAGTGTCCTGAGCACGCTGGAGCTCAGGTTTCTCAATGAACTTGGTCGACGGAAGACATAGGGGGGAAAGAAGGAAGGGAAGCTCACACAGCCACATCACACATACCCTCAGTCCACTTTCTATGCACTCACTATCTGCAAATTCACTTATCTGCGAGGGGAAGAATTGCCTCTGTCCTCATTATCCACTGCGCAGAGACCTTCCAGAGGCTGCAGGGACCTTCAGAATGGCGCCTGCGACCAGCACTGACTCCTTTAAAGTGGCCAGCAGAAGCATCCACTGATCATGCTTAAGGGGTCCGTGCTGGCCACAGGTGCCATTCAGAAGGTCCCTGCAGCCTCTGGAAGCTCCCTGAAGCCTCTGGAAGGTCTCTGCAGCCTCTGGAAGCTCCCTGCAGCCTCTGGAAGGTCCCCGCAGCCTTTGGAAGCTCCCTGCAGCCTCTGGAAGGTCTCTGCAGCCTCTGGAAGGTCTCTGCAGCATCCAGAGATCTTGTGGCACTTCCTGCTGCACTCTGCTGGCTTCCTGAAGGTCTATCCTGGATTCTTCTGAGGGCAGATGAGGTACCCCTTGCACCTAACCCCATGGATCCCATAGGTTCATTATCTGCAAATTCACTATCTGCAAGGATTTCCAGGAACCTAACCCTAGCGGATAATGAGGACTGACTGTAGTTAACCCTAGGTGTAGAACAGCTGTGGGGCCAGTATTGCAGGCACCAGAAGGTGCCATGTAAGCAGCCCCTCCCACTCCCCATCTGAGCTGGCCTTGCTTGGTAACCAGCTCTTGACTTCAAGACCAACCATGGACCTACTTGGAATACAGGAATTTCCCAGCGGCCAGCAATCAATTGATTACAGCTAAGGTTTATATAGCCAATTGGAAAAAAAAATCCTTTCCCTTATGGGTGTATATAATGGTTGGAGGTTCTAAGTACGGTCAGTCTGAAAAGCTATCAGTATCTGGTGCACATTTTAGTCTTCGAAAATGCCTACCACAACAGTAGGCAAAGCATCAGGTTAAAAAAATTGTTTCATTTGACCACAACCTATTCACCCAAATACTTTTAGGTATAATTTTACAGAATCATAGAGTTGGGACCTTCAAGGCCATCTATTTCTGTCTCTGCTTGAGCAGCTCCACAAATTGGCTGTCAAGCCCCAGCAAAGGAGAATCCACCACTCTGTCATGAGTTCCACAGTCCAACTGCTCTTACCATTAAGCATTTCTTCCTGATATCCAACCTAAACCCCTCTGTATTTACAGCTGAAGTCCCTGTAAACTCCTGTAATGTAAACCCCCCTCCCCCCATCTGTTGCTGGAAATAGCCAAGGATCCAGGAACAGTTTTTATTATTATTATTTATTATTTATTAGATTTCTATCCCACCTTTTTGCCCAGAGGCACCCAAGGCGGCATTACAATATAAAAATACAATATAAAAGTTAACATTAAAAAGCAATTTAAAAACAATATTAAAACAATACAATAAAACAAAAATTAAAACAAAACAATACAATTTAAAAACAACAAGCCCAGTGGATCATAAAATAAAATATAAAAATGTAACAAACCAGCCAGCCAGCCAGCCTGTCAACAGTTAAAAAGCTTTTTGGAATAAAAAGGTCTGCAGCCCCCGCCGAATTGTTAACAAAGAGGGAGAAGTTCTCAATTCTAAGGGGAGGGTGTTCCAGAGTTGGGGGGCCACCACCGAGAAGGCCCTCTTCCTGGCCTTTTTACCATCTGGCTCTGATGTTTGTAAATCAGACTTGCAACAGATGTGCAAATGTTGTAAAGACGTGGATAGAACATAGTCTGAGACGCATGAGGGTGTGTGTGCATTTACACACAAATTATTTTCTGCACCCTCCTTCCACTTTAGTGGTGGCAGTGGCTGGAAAATGCTCAGCAAACAGCCGTCCTGGTTGTCACACAGCACAATCCTAACGTGGAGTGAGGCCGGCACAGTTAGGTCAGAAACGTTTCGCTGGCACAAGGGATTTAGAATTAGGTCAGCACAGTTTGACTGGCACAAAGGACACTTTAAATGATTGTTTGGACCACTCTCAGAGTCAGGGAGGATGGCGCACGCCTGTGTGCTGGCCTCTCTGACTCCAAGAGTGGTCCAAACATACATTACGGTGTCCTTTGTGCCAGTCATACGGTGCCGGCCTAACTCTAAATCAGACCATTGCTCTGAACCAAAGCATGACAGGTCCGTACTGTCAACAGAGACTTGCAGTGATTTCAGGAAGGGATTTTCTCTGCCCTCCAAGGGATTTTGCTGGGACCTCCCGTGCTCGATGCAGGAGTGCATCAACTGAGCTACAGTCTCCTCAAAGACCGAGCAGTGGCCACCAAGAAGAGCAAGCCCACAGCTGCAACAACCACCCTACAAACTCGGAACAGGCGGGCCCGAATGGAGGCAGACCCTGGCCTTTGACTGGACCAAGTCAATGCTGTAAGTGCAGCATCAACTTAAGTGCAAGAAGCTGCCGGGCCAGGTCTGACCACAGATCCAGCTCACTCAGCACAGTCCACTCTTGCCAGACACAGCTCCACGAGGTGTCAACCAAGGTCTTTCCAAGGCCCAGGTGCCAGAGATCGTGCTTGACGGAGGTGCTAAGGAACAGGTGGGTGGTGTGCAACACACACACGGCCACCATTTGGCCCCCCCACACACGGGGGCCTTGCAGCTCTTCCTGGCGAGTGGACAGGCCCCCTGGAAGCAACACAGGCCTCCGGCTCTGTTCTCCCCCTCCCCCCTTTGCCCAAATCCTCTCCTGAGCATTCGGGGCTTGGAAAATTAGGCGCAACAAACAGCCAGGCTGCCAAGGGAGGAACGCCACTTTCTGAAATAATGAGGCTCTCCTGGGGCTCTTCTCCGGCTTGAATGGAGCCTCCCAGGACCGAGTGGAGAGAGGCAATTTGCAAGGCTGTGCTAAACACTTCCCAGGAAGGAAGTCGAGCCAGGGGGAGAAAATATAGCAGGGGGGGGCACCGAGAGGCAGGCAGTGAGAACAAAAGCAGCAGGGGAGAGCTGCCGAGGGCAAGGGGTCCCATTTGCAGCCGAGGGGCTAGCCCCGATGCGCAGGAGCCCCAGGCCCCTTGAAGCAGATACAGACAGACGGTGCCGCTGTGTACTCCAGGTGATGGCAACGGAGGGACGGAGGGGGAAAGAGGACTCCAGGCTTGCAGGCGCCATCTTATGGCAATCCCACAGTCCGCCAACCAGAGCCAGGGGCCAAGCGATGGCTGGAGGGATGAAGCCACACTCCGCAGGCTGGCTCAGGGAACACAGGCAGCCACCTGCTGCAGGGATGACCTGCAGATACAGGGAGGATCCACCGCCCAGAGATCTTCACACAACGCGCTAAAACTGGCCAGCGAGGCTGCCCAAAGACTTGGTCAAAAAGACAACCAATTAGTGCTCCTGTTTCACAGGTGGGCCAGACTGAGGCTGGGAGAGGAGCGATTTGCACAGGAGACGCTTGATGAGTTGACCGGCAATTGTAGCGGCAGGTAATGGAGGGAAGCTGGGACGTGGTGGCGCAGCGAGTTAATCCGCTGTTGCTGGGCTTTCCGACCGGAAGGTTGGGAGTTCAAGACCGCGCGACGGAGTGAGCTCCCGTTGCTTCTCCCAGCGCCTGCCAACCTAGCAGTTCGAAAGCACCTAAATGCAAGTAGATAAATAGGGACCACTTCGGTGGGAAGGGAACAGAGTTCCATGTGCTACGGCGTAGAGTCATGCCGGCCACATGACCACGGAAACTTGTCTTTGGACAAAACGTCGGCTCTACAGGCTTTGAAACGGAGATGAGCACCGCCCCCTACAGTCGGTCACAACTAGACCATCGGTCGTGGGGAAACCTTTACCTTAATGGAGGGAATCCATTTCAGGTCCCCAATGCAGCTTGCATCCAAATCCTGTGTCTTCCCTGGGTAGCCCTTCCTGCTAGATGCCACCAACTTTATTGTGGGACGTTAGCACGCATGAAGCACAGTACTGGCTCCAGGCCAATAACCGGGGAAAAGAGAGAGAGCATAAGCCTTAGGACATCTATGCCTTAAGGCAAGGGCCTCCAAACCCTGGCCCGGGGGCCAGATACAGCCCTCTATCCAGCCCATGGTAAGCCTCTAGACCCCCATGAGCCTCTGGCCCTCCTGACCTTGCTGGCATGGACTGCACCCTCCAAGCTGTGCTCTGGTTGTGTGCAGAGGGTATTCTGGGGGCCAGGGAGGCTGCCTGGAGCATAAGAACATAAGAAGAGCCCTGCTGGATCAGGCCAAGGCCCATCTAGTCCAGCTTCCTGTATCTCACAGTGGCCCCACCAGGTGCCCCAGGGAGGCATGAGACAACAAGATGCTTGCATCCTGTTGCCACTCCCTTGCACCCGGTACTCTGAAATGGCCTACTACTAATGTAAGGAGGTTGCACAATCCATCATGGCCTATAGCCAGAGGCGGATCTACAGGGAGGGCAAAGCTCTAAGTGTTGCAAGAAGCCTTACCCTGTCATGTAAATCCCTCCTCTCCCTTGCTGCTGTAGCCAGTAAGCAACGGCCAAGATGTTGCTGTTCCCTGTGAGGATTGGCTAAAACGGTGCAGGAGAGGAGTGATTTCCACTGCAAGGTAAGGCTTCTTGCAAAACTTAGAGCTCTGCCCTCCCTTAGATCTGCCTCTGCCTATAGCTCACGATGGACAAATCCGTCCAATCCCCTCTTAAAGGCATCCAGAACAGATGCCATCACCACCTCCTGTGGCAAAGAGTTCCACAGATTAACTACCCGCTGGGTAAAAAAGTACTTCCTTTTATCTGTTTTTAACTCTCCCAACCCTCAGTTTTAGCGGATGCCCCCCAGTTCTGGTGTTTTGAGACCTTTGGGAGGTCGAAAAAAGCCACTTCCTGGTTTACCCAAAGATCTGGAGATGATGTTTTCAGGCCATCTGAAGGGCTTAGATGGCTTTCTGCAGGTCAGGGAGGCCACCCCAGCCATCAGAACATGCTCTGGGTGTTTCCTTTCCAGTGATGGGCTGGTTCTGAGATATTTTCTCCAGCTCATATAAGTAAGCTGCTTGTGAAGTGGGGGAATAGGAGTCCATTGAAGTGTGTGCTATATATCTGTGGTGTGTGTTGGTGCTCGGGGGAATCCTGGAGCTTTGAGCATTCATTCATCTAAGTTCCGTCTCGAATGTATTTATTTTAAATTTATTTATTTTTTCCGGCCCTTGGCACTATGCCAGATATTTGACGCAGCCCACCGGCTAAAGATTTTGGAGACCCCCTTGCATTGTGGAGTTAACAATTGCATGGCAGCAATTCTAGAGGAAGGGGAAGATCTACTTCTTGAGCCAACTGGAAAGCTATTAAGGGCACTCTGAATGCAGACCTGGCCTGGAACTGGTTTAATGGGGATGACTTCCCCAAACAGACTAGTGAACTGTAGTTTTGGGACAATGCCAAGACTCCTTGGACAGCCCTTCAGAGAGCTACAATCCCAAAGGTCCGTTGCTTAGGCGGCAAGTACAGCTAAGTGAATTTGCAACTGGTTTAAAATGTCTGGTATCTATCCACAGATAGAGAGTGCAATCCTAAACTGGAGTTAGGCCAGCATAAAGTAAGCCAGCGAAGTTTGGCCAGCACAAGGGCCACCATATGGGTTTTTGGACTACTCTCAGAGTCAGGGAGGACTGCTCACATCTGTGTGCTGGCCTCTCTGGCTCCGAGAGTGGTCCACACATACTTTACGGTGTTTCTTATGCTGGCCAAACTTTGCGAGCCTAACTGTGCCAGCCTAGCTCAGTTTAGGATTGTGCCCTCAGCTGGTACAATTGAAGTCAAGAGGGTTTGTTAGGCTATGTGAAACAAGGGCTAAATAACTGCTACTTGGGGGAAGGAAGGGCACTGTTGTCCAATAATATCTACAGAGGCTTAAGTAGCAGGCAGGTTTTTTTTAGGTGGGTCCCGATCCTAAAAAGATTTGAAACCAATGATCTATAGAATTTGCTCCTGCCTTGGCACAAACTGGGTTTTGCAATTCTAACCTAATTGTAATTGTAGGTGTACAGCTACACCTGGACTCCCAGGTGGCAGCGGTGGCCAGGGGAGCCTTTGCTCAGCTTCGGCTGATTCGCCAGCTGCGGCCGTACCTGAGCTGTGCGGACCTGGCCACAGTGACCCATGCCCTAGTGACATCTAGGTTAGATTATTGCAATGCGCTCTACGTGGGGCTGCCTTTGAAGACGGTCCGGAAATTACAACTAGTACAGAACGCGGCGGCTCGGGTGGTTGCTGGGGCACGTCGGTTTGACTCTGTCGAGCCGCTGCTTCGGCGACTGCACTGGCTGCCGGTTCTGTTCCGGGCCCAATTCAAGGTGCTAGTTTTGACTTTTAAAGCCCTTTACGGCTCGGGTCCAGGGTATTTGAGGAACCGCCTCCTTCCATATAATCCAACCCGTACTCTTAGATCATCTGGGGGGGGCCCTTCTGACTGTGCCGCCACCAGGAGAAGTGAGAGGGGCGGCGGCCAGGAAGAGGGCCTTCTCGGTGGTGGCCCCCCAACTCTGGAACACCCTCCCCTTAGAATTGAGAACTGCTCCCTCTTTGTTTACATTTCGGCGGGGGCTGAAGACCTTTTTATTCCAAAAAGCTTTTAACTGTTGACAGGCTGGCTGGCTGGCTGGTTTGTTCATTTTTATATATGATCCACTGGGCGTGTTGTTTTAAATTGTATCTGTTTTAATTTTGTTGTTTGTATCATTTTTTAACATTGTTTTTAACTGCTTGGTAATGTTAATTTTATATTTTATCTTTTTATACTGTAATGCCGCCTTGAGCGCCTCTGGGCGAAAAGGCGGGATAAAAATCAAATAAATAATAATAATAATAACCATGTTGAGGAACTGGGACCAGAGCACATTGGTAGAAACATGCAGGCCTGTCGATTCTGGCAATACAATGTATTGTACTTGTATTGATACAATGGGCTTGTACTCATTAGATCCCAACTACAGTTAGGATTATTTACATTCCCACTAGATCCAGGCAGAGGACATGACCTCTGGTGATGACATTACTGGTGATGACTGTGGGCAGGCAGAAATGCACTGGGCCTCCACTAGAGGGCAGTAGCAACCAGCATCTCTTCCCATTGAAGAGAGTTTGATGAACTTGAAAATGATGAACCTTAAGGCTGGGTTAAACACGGGTATGTTTAACCCCCCTAATCTGTAATTTGCACTCCACTTCAACATGCTTTGTTAAATCTACGTGCCTCTCTTTCTCTTCTCTGTGAACAAAGGTGATGAGGTGCGAGAGAGAATAGAACTCGCTTATTTCAACAGCTATACAGAAGATAAGAACATAGGAAGAGCCCTGCTGGATCAGGCCAAGGGCCATCTAGTTCAGCTTCCTGTGGCCCACCAGATGCTTCAGGAAGCACAAAACGAGATGCCTACATCTTGCTGCCTCTCCCTAGCACCTGGTCTGAGGTACCCTACATCTAAAACCAGGAGGTTGCACCACCCATCATGGCCTGTAGCCTGCGATGAACTTTTCCTTCATGAATCTGTCCGATCCCCTTTTAAAGCAGCAGGAGAGAGCTTCCGAGGGCCTAGGCCAGACGCCATCACCACCTCCTGTGGCAAGGAGTTCCAAAGGTTAATTACCCACTGGGTAAAGAAGTATTTTCTTTTATCTGTTCTAACTCTCCCAACACTCAATTTGAGTGGATGACCCCAGGTTCTGGTGTTGTGAGAGAGGGAAAAGAACATCTCTCTACCCGAGACCGTTTGCCACAAAGGAAAAGGCGTTCCAGTGGGATCACAGCTGTCAAGATCCAAAAACCTTCAATGGCTGCCGGTTTGTTTCCAAGCACAACAGGCAGTTCTGATACAAAACCAAAACAAAGACTGGCAGAAAGGGAACTCTGGTTGATGCTGGCCTTTTTTCCATGGGGTGTGTGTGTCATGATACATCTAAACATGCTGCAATAATTTGTGAGTAGCGAATACCCCAAAGTGGGGGTCAAACGATGTTAAAGTTTAACCAGGCTCAGTATCCTTACCTTCTGCCACAAGGCTTCCCTGGATGCTAGTGATGAGCAGGCTGCTATGAACCAGCAGTTCCCCACCTGGCCCTGGTGCAAATCGTGAGAGCTGATGCCGTCCACAAAGAGGTGCGGGTCGTCACAGATGTCCTGCCAGGAGAGGGGACAAAGAAACCCACAAGTGAAGAAGTGAACAGGGGACAGGCTTTGACAAAGTACTAAACTCTCAACCCTCTTTTCCAAGAGGTTACAAGGGATATCAAATGGAGGAAAAGGAGTGCAAGGGAGTGGCAACAGGATGCAGGCGTTTTGTTGTCTTGTGGGCTCCCTGAGGCATCTGGTGGGCCACTGTAAGATACAGGAAGCTGGAGTAGATGGGCCTGGCCTGATCCAGTGGGGTTGTTCCTATGAGTCCATGTCTGAAGAAGAACATCGGGTTCTGGTGGCTGTCAAAGAGAAATGCTGTGGAGAATCTTGACTGGCCACCAGTGTGTTTGCCTCAGGACTCACCTCAGAATGCCAGAAAAAGGGGAGTGGCAACAGGATGCAGGCAGCCTGTTGTCTTGTGTGATCCCTGAGCAGCAACGGGATCTACAAACGACCTGGGGGAACACTGGGCGGGACATCCGGGTGATTGGCAGCCCGTCTGCGGCTATCCACAGCTGCCCTGGACTGGGGGGGGGGGCTCCTGCTCGCTGCGGAGGACGGGTGAGGGTTGCACCAGGTGCCTGGGCGAGCAACGGTGGGGTGTGCTAACCAGGGGCAGCCCCCCCCAGGCCAGGACAGCTGCAGAACGCTGCAGATGGGCAGCCAATCAAGCGGAAGCCCCGCTTCAGTCCCGCCCAGCGTTCCCCCAGGTTGTTTGTAGATCCCGTAGCTGTCCCTGAGGCATCTGGTGGGCCACTGTGAGATGCAGGAAGCTGGACTAGGTGGGCCTTTGGCCTGATCCAGTGGGACTGTTCCTATGCTCCTATGAGTCCATGTCTGAAGAGGAGCATCTGGTTCTGGTGGCTGTCAAAGTGAAATGCTGTGGAGAATCTTGACTGGCCACCAGTGTGTTTAGCTCAGGATTTACCTCAGAAATCTGTCCAATCCCCTTTTAAAGGCACCTAGGCCAGATGCCATCACACCTCCTGTGTCAAGGAGTTCAGCAGATTAATTACCCACTGGGTAAAAAAGTATTTTATCTGTTCTAATTCTCCTAACACTCTAACTCTCCCATCCAATTTTAGTGAATGTCCTCTGGTTCTGGTGTTGTGAGAGAGGGTTAGTCCTCCCTTGGCAGAGCTTGGATGTACAGTGACTAGCATTACACAACAACATCAGCAGGAAAAAGTACCTCTTGAACACACACAGACCCAACAGCGTCAAAGCAATTGGACTAGGGACAGCTGAAAAAGCCTGAAATGTCCCGTGTTGAGCACCAAATTCCTGCAGTCCCCTGACATGCCGTAAAACAAGCTTCTAGGCACAGAGGAGAGAACATCTGCCTTGGAAAGTGCTGACGGGGGAACTTGAGTTGCCGTTGGCCATTCATCATTTAACATTTAACAGCCGTTCACTTCCTCCGCCTTCAAATGGTGTACGAGTCCTCTTGTCCTCTGCTCCACTTTGGCAAGAAGAAAAGAGAAAAGCAAGCCCATTGGACCTTGTTTCAGAGAGGCTTCCCCAGATGCATCAGGGGCCCACATCGGAAAAGCTGCAGTGTTTCCAAAGACAAAGCTTGCCAATCCAGTCTTCCGAATGCACACACACAAACACAGGGACTCATTCAAGCCCAGTCATAACATTCCCAATCCCATACTGCCCCAAGCAGATTAACACTGTATTTGAAGGACACCAGGTCCAACATCACACAGCAATATCCAAGAGACAACCAGAAGCATCACTTTGCACACAAATACACATCTGCCCCTCCAGTCTTTTTTTTATACAGCCATTTAAGCCAGTAGCCTAGGTAAGAACAGCCCTGATGGATCAGATCAACTCCATCTAGTCTACTGTCCTGTTTCCAACAGCAGCCAAAGCAGAAAACCCACAAGGAGACCATGAAGGCAAGAGGCCTCCCCGTCACCAGCAATTGGTACCTCGTGGTATAGTGCCTCTGTTCATGGAGGTTCCATTTAGCTGTCACAACTAACGATCATTGACAGGCCTATTTTCGATGAATTTGTCTCATCCCTGAGATGCTTGGCTAGGTCAAATGCACAATGATTTATAAGGCTGTATTAATGAGTTCTGAGTTGGACTGGTTACAAGCAGACTCGCTCCTTAAATTTAAATTTGTACCTGTGACTTTCTACTTAAAAGAATCTTGCAAAGGCAGGCTACTATTGCTCTTGTTTCACAGATGGGAAACTTAGGCTAGGGGAGAACGATGTTTATTCCAGAGATGACAAGAGAGTAATTAAAATCAGGTTATATCCCATTTGGTCTGGCTTAGAGAACCATCTTTGTGATTCCCAACACAGCCCTCATCACCCAGTCCAAACACTGTGAATTTTACCCAGCGTATAATTAATCTGTGGAACCCCTTGCCACAGGAAGTGGTTGGCCTAGGTGCCTTGAAAAGGGGATTGGGCAGAGTTCTGGAGGAAGTCCATCACAGGCTACAGGCCATGATGCAACCTCCTTATTTTAGAAGCAGGCTACCTCAGAATGTCAAGTACAAGGGACTGGCAACAGGATGCAGGCTTGTGTGGACCCTGAGGCATCTAGTGGGCCACTTGGAAAGCCAGGAAGCTGGAGTAGCTGAGGCCTTGGCCTGATCTTATGTTTTGGGCCAAAAGCTCTCCCCCCCCCGAGTATCTCCTCCAAAGAGAACCCTTCCCCAACTCCAATTAGGCACCTGCTGGTTCATGTCAAGCCACCCACACAACAAGAGGGATTCTCGGCAAGCTGGAACTGTTTTTCATTAAGGCAGTTTTACAAAAAGCAGACTTGTAGCCTGAATCTGCCTAGGGCAGCTTCCTGTCTTCTGACGACAGCCTGTAAACAGAATCACCTCCGTCACGCACTTGTTCTTCCCAACTTCCCACAAAATGGGCTTCCTTCACCTTTTTAAACTCTGCTCCTCTGCCCACTGCTCGGCCACACACACACACACTGCAACGCAAAGGCAGGAATGGATTTTGCTGCCCGCTTCTGATCCTCTTATTTGTCTTCAGCCATGCATGAAGCCACTCAAATTAACACCCTGCACAGACAGCCCTTCGCTCGGCTGAGCCATGCGGCTCACTGATAACACGGCTCCACTTTGATGCCTGTGGAGCTAACCTTGGCCTCCCTCTGGCGGGCTGCGGGGCGAGCCAGGCAGCAAAAGGATGCTCAGCACACATGAATCAGCAGCAGCTTCTCTGCAGCTAGACAGCTAGTTCATAGGTGATCTTAATGCTCAGGACATGCAGTGCTAGTGGCTGAGCTGCTGTTGACCTGGCCCCAGATTAGATCAGGTTCAGAAGAGTGGGAGAGCAACAACCTGCTCTCAGAGCAGTCTGATCAGGGCCAAGGGTTCAATTCCCCATGCAGCCTTGAGACTCACTGGGTGGCCCTATGTAAGAACATAAGAGCATAAGAAGAGCCCTGCTGGATCAGGCCAAAGGCTCATCTAGTCCAGCTTCCTGTATCTCACAGCGGCCCACCAGGTGCCCCAGGGAGGCATGAGACAACAAGATGCTTGCATCCTGTGGCCACTCCCTTACACCCGGTACCAGTAGCCCACCACCTTTGTAAGGAGGTTGCATCATTGCCTATAGCCTATGTCACCCAGGTCACTCTCAGAGTAGCCTGCCTCAGAGGTATGTTAGACAAAATGGTTGGGACCAAGAACTGCTCACCTTACTGATGCTAAGCAGCTCTGGCACCCCTTCAGTTGTGACCTTGAATTCCACCAGGAAAGAAAAGCAGGATGCACACAGCTGAATTTAATTTAAATAACTCTCCGTCTTACGGGTTACACTGTTTTTTTTTGCAGACAGAAGGAAATGTTCTTTACCCAGCATGCGATTCATCTGTGGGACTCATTGCCACAGGATGTTGTGACAGCACCTGGCCACGATGCTCTTCAATGGGGATTAGACCCAGTGGTTTAGTCCCTCCAAAAGCCTCCGAGCCCTCTGAAACTGGGGTTGCAGCAGCTATTCAGCCATGCTGTTGTATTGGAAAAGGCAGGAGATACCCCAAGGAGATAGGGAATGGTTTCAGCAATGGCCCCTTGTCCCAGATAAACCAGGGATTATAGGGTTAACCCCCAAGGTCTTTGCAAGCCTTGGGAGCACAGCTGTAGGCTGATGAGGCCCCTGGCTATGAAGGGAGGCCAGCACAGGTGCAGATGGGTGCACAGGTGCAAAGGTGTCTGCTTCTGGGGAGGAGGGCTGAGTTTTTATGACGTTTGTCCTCCTTGCCTTGCTGCAGATTTGGGCAGGACTTGTAAAAATCCTGATTAGTTCACTCCGAATCATTATCCCCGCTACTCCCTGTCGCTCGATGGGGCATCAGGATCCCACTCCCTGCAGATCACCCTTGTTGAGAGCGGCGCTTCTTTGCTTCTGTGTATTGTGATTAAAGAAATGTGCTCTGTATCTGTTCAGCTCTGTATTTGCTGAGGAACCATGTCCCTTGTCACCCACTCCTCCTTCTCCCCCAGCAAGCTTTGCACATAGAATGAAAATTTTAAACTGCTGACTGAACAAATGACCTTTTGCTAGAGGAAGTTAAATCATAAACCACATACGCAGCTAAAACCGGTCAAGGCTTTGCTGAAGCAGTAAACACGTGTAACCTATGTATTCCAAAATGCTGAACTGTTCTGTGCTCTGCTACGTATGGTGAAATGCTAAAGATAATCATTACTCATGGGAGGTGCAGCGCCAATATAAAAGAGGAACTTCTCAACTGTAAACTTGTGTCTGTAAGCTTTGGAGAACATTCCCTTCAGACACCCAGCAAATGTGCATGCTGAAATAAAAGCTCTTGAACTTTTGCTTAAAGATCCGAGTTTGTTTTTCATGGGGGATGCCTAACGTTGTGATCTCAAATTCAGTGCCTGATCAGGGCAAATTTAATGTTCTGCTCCATAGCATATATTCTTCTGAAGTTGCTTCTGTGCCTCTGTCAGCCCCATGCCAGGCGGATATCCGGCAGGTGAAGCTTGCATAGGCAGATGCAACAATAGTAAAGGCTTAACCTGTTGGATTTCTGACAGTTGCACGGTTGTTAGGAGACATCAAACCCGGCGGCGAGGCAGTCTAAGAATGCCAATTTGCATTTCAGGTGTGTCATTTGATTATGTCATGATGACGACACTCCCTGCTTGAGGATGTCACTTCCTGCCACAGCATCACTTCCAGGTTAATGACGTCACTTCTGGTGGGTCCCGACACAAGTGCCAATCTAAAAAGTGAGTCCCAGTCTAAAAAGTTTGATCTTCCAGGTGTTTTGATAGGGGCACAATTTCATTGCTTGCCATGGGCGCCATCTTCCCTAGATACTCCTCTGTCTGGAAGGAACCTCTTGGGGGCAGCCAAAAACCCAAGATGCTGCTAAAGGGGAAAAATTGTGCTGCCAAGTTTACTGGAGACAATGTAAACCGCTCTTGAAGCTGTGTCCAGCTGACCCTGGGATGACCCTGGGATTATCTCCCAGCAGCATTCAAACAGGCCCACGCTTTGCCTTTCAGCTGTGTCAGTGACAAACTGGGTCTATCGAGGCCAAGCTCTTGAGGCCCCTGCTGTGGAGGACTTGCAGCCCAGCTGTGCACTGCGGCTCTTCCTTGACACTGAAGGATCTTCTCAAAGCTGGAGACGGTCCCAGAAGGCGGCTGAAAGAAGGATAATCAACCCCCCAGCAGGCATTCCTAAAAAGGGCAGCCAAGGGAATTGGATGCATTTGGCTGAGGAAAAGGTATCTCATAGCAAAAGCCCAGAATTGGCAATTTTCCACTGGTCCGAAGATATGCAGTGGGAATCTGGAGCCCAGTGGCTGAAAATCGCGACAAACTCTTCCAGGTTCTGTGTGTCTGTTTCTAGGGCAACTGTATATACATCGTGGCCTCTTAAAAGTACAGGTCTGTAAGATTTCTCCCAATCACATACCAGGTAGCATCAAGTCTAATACAGGCATTACCCAGTATCTGCTTGGGTTCCATTCTGGATCTCCCCCCCCCTCCCTGCCCCATGGACACCACAAACCGTGGATACTAAGGATGCCTTTTTAAAGATCAATCAATCAATCAACAGGTACTTATATACCGCTTTTCAACACGAAGTTCATAAAGCGGTTTACAGGCAAATAGTAATAATAAAGTTAAATGGCTCCCTGTCCCAAAAGGGCTCACAATCTAAAAAAAGGCAGACCGCCAGCAACAGTCACTAGAAAGACTGCGCAGGGGTGAAGAGGGACAGTTACTCTCCCCCTGCTAAATATAAGAGGAACACCACTGGAAAAAGTGCCTCTTGTCCAGTTAGCAGGGGTCATGGATAAAGAACAATTCCATGCTTGGGGTAATTAAAAAAGGGGTTGAGAATAAAACGGCCAATATTATCATGCCATTGTACAAATTGATGGTAAGGCCACATCTAGAGTATTGTGTACAGTCCTGGTCACCACACCTCAAAAAGGACATAGTGGAACTGGAAAAGGTGCAGAAGAGAGCGACAAAAATGATTATGGGGCTGGGGCACCTCCCTTATGGAGAAAGACTGCAGCATTTGGGGCTCTTCAGTCTGGAAAAAAGGTGCCTGAGCGGGGACACGATTGAGACATACAAAATTATGCATGGAAGGGATAGAGTCAATAGAGGATGTTCTTTTCCCTCTCTCACAACACCAGAACCAGGGGGCATCCACTGAAATTGTGTGTTGGGAGAGTTAAAACAGATAAAAGGAAATACTTTTTTACCCAGCGGGTAATTAAGCTATGGAACTCCTTGCCACAGGAGGTGGGCATAGCATCTGGCCTAGGTGCATTTAAAAGGGGATTGGGCAGATTTCTGGAGGAAAAGTCCATCATGGGCTACGGGCCAAGATGGGTGGTGCAAGCGCCTTACATTAGTAGTAGGCTACTTCAGAATGCCAGATGCAAGGCAGTGGCAACAGGATGTAGGCATCCTGTTGTCCTGTGTGCTCCCTGAGGCATCTGGTGGGCCACTGTGAGATACAGGAAGCTGGACTAGATGGGCCCTTGGCCTGATCCAGTGGGGCTCTTCCTATGTTCTTATCAGTGATTTTGCTGCAACAAGGTAAAAAAAGATGTTTTTAAGATTCCCCTATCTTTTTAATGGCGTCCCAGTATCCATAGTATCCGTGGATACCCAATCAGTGGATATCAGGACACGCCTGTATATTTGAAATAAAATACACACTGAAGTGAATGGGGACCCTCCTGATATTGACTTGTGACTATCCTAAAGGCTCCCAACCCACAGTTTGAGAGGTACACGAGAGGTACACCAGAGGTACACCAGAATCAGCTAAATTTTGCAAATGGGGGACATGGGGCTGAGAGGAGCAGAGTGACTAAGGAGACCTCATGAGCATGTGGCTGAGATGCAAGTGGAGGTGAGGGATTTCCAGCTCTCCTCTGTTCCTGCCTCTCCTGCTCAGTGGCCCATACAGGACAATCCTCCGTTCATTTCAAATTGCTTCCCGGCTTATCTCAGTTTGCTCATAGCCACGCTAAGCTCTCTTTGACACTATTTTCTTCCACTCCTGGTTTATCCCCAGGGATCCCTTCCCAATCTAGTCTTACTGTAATCTTTCCACTGAGTCATATCATTTCGCCCAGAGCCTGGTGCGGCAAGGGAAAGGGGCATTTATGGGGCCCTGCTTAGATTCCAACCCCTTTATAAAAAAGGTAAAGGTTTCCCCACGACTGAATGGTCTAGTCGTGACTGACTGTAGGGGGCGGTGCTCATCTCCGTTTCAAAGCCTGTAGAGCCAGCGTTAGTCCAAGGACAAGCTTCCGTGGTCATGTGGCCGGCATGACTATACGCCATAGCGCACGGAACGCCGTTACCTTCCCACCGAAGTGGTCCCTATTTATCTACTTGCATTTAGGTGCTTTTGAACTGCTAGGTTGGCAGGAGCTGGGAGCTCATTCTGTCGCGCAGTCTTGAACTCCCAATCTTCGGTCAGAAAGCCCAGCAGCAGCGGTTTAACCCGCTGCGCCACCACGTCCCCTTTAACCCCTTTATACAAGCAAGGGGGAAAAAAAACAGAGACTACATTGTAGATGACAACTTTTATGTTATGCAACACAAGATAACCAGTTCCGCTAACTTAATTCCTCAAATCCATTTGGAATGTCCAGATCTTGTAAGATTTCCTGGATCCAATCAGAGTGCGACTAGAAGAAAACAAGCAACATCCTGAAGCTTGAACTGCTGGTCAAAACTGTCCCATGCAGAACAAAGAGAGGTTTTTTTGTTTGTTTTTTTAACGGAAAACTCGCAAGACTTGTCGGTTGAGAGAGACACTATTGTGTGTCTCCCTATGGAAGAGGCCGTTTTCAAGTCAAAGTTCTGTAGTTCCTTACTTTGGGGTGACATTTCCTCTGCACAGGCAGGATGGTCCAATGAGGTGTGACCACAAGAAGAAAGAACCAGCAACATAAACAGAACTGGTTTTTGCTATTGCTGCGGCTTGGCAGCTTGATTCAGTTGGGCTGCTGCTCTGGCGATTGCACTGACTGCCGTCTGGGTCCAATTCAAGGTGCTGATTTTCACCTATAAAACCCTCTATGGCCTGGGACTGGGATACCTACTCCCATATAGTCCAGCTCATCCCCTAAAGTCATTTGATAGACCCTAAGCATTGCACCGCCATCCAAAGGAAAAGGGATGGCGGCAACCAGCGGTGTCATCCTGGCGGAACGGCCCGGTATGCTGTTCCGCTAGTTCCGCGGACGGGCCCGGGCCGCACCGCCTCTCCCAAGGACGGGCGAGCTGCTCCTGGGCCTGCCCGCCCTCCCGTGGGTCCAAATCGCTCTGAAATTGAGTGATTTGAGGCACAGGGAGGCGCAGGAAGGCATGGCTGGCCTCCGCCATAGGGGCGGAGGGCTGCCAATCACCCGGGCGTTCTGGTTCCTGGCGCACCCGGATGACATCACTGGCGGCAACAGACCTCTGGGCCGTCTCTGTTGTGGCACCGCACCTCTGGAGCACGCTCCCAAAGGATCTGCGATCAGCCCCCACTGTGGAGCTCTTCTGATGAGGCTTAAAAACACGTTTTTTAATTAGATTTTAATGGGGAAGTGGAGGGTAAGTATCTCACTGCAGTCTTATTTATAATCAGGAGTGTGCTTTTTTGGCGTGAAAAGTTTTCAAAATTTCTCAATTAAACTAGCAAACTGCGGTGTTGTGTGTTTTTATTCTACATTCTCATTCCAAATTCTCATTTTGATTGATCTCAAATGCTTTAAAAGTGTACTAGGTAGATGATACAGGTGATATAGTTTCAGCAGATGCAGTCACAGTAGTATTTGGAAAAGTAATCTATGTTAATTTCTAGAAAATACCTTAAACATCAAAATGTGGTGCACTGTGCTTTTATTCAAATATTTTAAACCCCAAGAGGTGGTGTTTTTATGCGGTATTTTAAAAAAAACCACTCCTACATATAATTATTGAACTGTTTTCTGCCAGAGCTGCCTATGGACATGTTTTATTTACTGCTGCTGTTTTATTGCCTGCTTTTCTGTTACCACCTGCTTGTTGTGTTTGAGTTTATTGTAAGCAGCCTTGCACAGTTTAACAGGAAAGGCAGGGTATAAATTCTTTAAGTAAATCAGTAACTAAAAGGGAGCATTGAAACCCCAAGGATAACAAGGGTCATTTCTGCACTTCATCCAAACTCAGGAACTGTGATTTATGTCAGACCACACCAGGATCACATTAGGGATGTTTTCCAATCTGCTTTGGTTCAGCAAAGAGAAACCAAGAATGGGAGCTGCTCCAGTTCAGCTAATTATCTTTTGGAGAGACATGAACGAAGGACCTTTGCATTTTTCAGCCTGGAGAAGGAAAGACACATTATATTTCCCCAAGAAATGCAACATTCTCACGTTTCTACTTCAGATCGTCTAAAAGGCCAAGGTAAGAGGCAGAGTTGCTAAGTGTACAATTAAAGATACCATTATAGAATTTAGTAGTTCCCTGTTGTAAACTAATCTTTTACAGGAAATGCTGTTCGATGTGGTGGTCTGTGCCTGGGTTTTTCAATGCTGACCACAGAAGAGAAAGATTTTTGATGAAATCAGATGGAAGGCCTGCTCCTCATTTGCAAAAAAAAGGTTTAGATTTAATTTTAAAAGGAAAACAAAATTCGCAGGAACCACAGCTCTGAAAGTGCCCTTTTAGCTAGAAGAAAGCAAGAAGAACATTGAGGGTGCAATCCTAACATGGAGTTAGGCCGGCACAGTTCAGCCGGGCACAAGGGGCACTGTAAAATATGCTTGGACCACTTGGAATCAGAGAAGCTAGCACACCGTCCTGCACCATCCTCCCTGACTCCAGGAGTGGTCCAAATGTGCTTTACGGGGTCTCTTGTGCCGGCCAAACTTCACTGGCTTAACTGTGCCGGCCTGACTCCAAGTTAGGATTGCACCCTCAAAGGACAAATTTAGAAACCTGAACTATATTCCTGAAAGCAGCTCAGTTTATTCAAGAGTCCAATTTGTACCGTCATGCCCTAAAAAGCAGCGGTCTCCAGACTCCGGCCCACGGGCCGGATCAGGTGCCTGCTGACACCGGATGACCAGTGCTTATCATTCTAGCGGGAAACGTATCTACAGCCGCAACTGTAGGTGCTACAGATGCTTCAAGGACACCCCCTATGCCATCATGCAAACAGGTCCTCAATTGTCTCCCCTTTCCAAGGCTGGGGAGTTGGAGTCTACTCAGATGCACACCCAAAAAGATTCCAATCAGCAGTGTCATCCTGGCAGAACGGGCCGGTACGCCGTTCCGCTAGTTCCGCAGACGGGCCCGGGCCATGCCGCCTCTCCCACGGACGGGCGCGCTGTTTCTGGGCCCTCCCTCCCTCCCGTGTGTCCGAATCGCTCTGAAATGGAGCGATTCCAGGGGCAGGGAGGCGTGGCTGGCCTCTGCCATAGGGGCAGAGGGCTGCCAATCATCCGGGCGTTCCGGTTCCTGGCGTGCCCGGATGACATCACTGGTTCCAATATTTGTGCTGGCAGGATGCCATCAGTGCGCGCGTGCGCACGCACGCACGCACGCACGCACGCACGCACGCACGCACGCACGCACGCACGCACGCACTTAGAGACAGGGCTGGCCTTAAGCCAATGTGACCAATGTTATCACATTGGGGGGCCCTGCACCAACACTGTGAGCATATTGCCTGCTGTAAGTCAGTGGGGTAAGCAGAGCAACTTTACCTTGGGCCCTTCCCCGCCCCCAACAGCCAAAATGGGCCTCATGGAAGCAGTTGGCAATGATGTCATGTCACCACCAACTATTTTCAGATGCCACACATGGCACCACAAGTGCTTTTCTTGGTGAGTGTGGGCCCCCACAGGGAGGGTGGGGGCCCCTGCAAGAATGCCCCACATTGGGCCCCACTGCTCCGAGAGCCGGCCCTGCACAGAGCCCTACAAAATAAATAAAGTCAAAACGATGCTATCTGGGTGGAAAAATTTGGTTTGTTGCTCACTAAAGGCCAGTTTTATCTGCCCATCGTTGTTTTGTGCTCTCCTGCTGCAGGTCGAACCGGACGGCCAGCATACCTGAGTGTGTGGGGGGATACACAACTCGAAGATCCCAGTGCCGACAAAACAAACAAGCCTGCTTGCCTCCTGCAGGGGTGAGGAGCAACAACACTTGTCACAGCCAATGTGTCTGCAGCTGTTTGAGGCAGGGGCACTTCTGTGGATGAGTGAAGTGAGGTGCCTTTGGGGAAAGGCAAGCACTAGGGCTAAGTCAGGGGTGTCAAACAAGGCCAGGGGGCCGGATGCAACTGGCAGAAGCTCTTTATCTGCCCCCCAGGCTCTCCCAGCACCACCAACAGCTGCTCTCAGCTGCTGAACTGTCACTGCTGAAAGGGCAGTCCGCATGACATTTGGGCTCTCCCGTATCTTGAAAATAGGATCAAGATTTGCCCGTTTTCTCTTCTATTAGCAGCAGACCAATTCCTAAAAAAAACAGTGCTGATTTCTGGCCATGACCTGATCAATGACATCACTTCCTGCTAACATTACGTCACTTCCAGCTCTCAGCAGGCATCATAAATGCTGCATGGCAAATGCTACGTGAAATGAGTTCTGACACACCTGGGCTGAGCTACGAACGTTTAACAATAACCTCAGTTTGAGAGAGTGGAATCCACCTCATCGTCGATACAGCTGTAGCGTCACAGGTACGGATCCGCCGGAACAACTGGCGTGTAAAATGTGCTTGTTACAGGGATTGGTGCACCGCTGTGCATAACATTCAACAGGGTCAGCCACAGGCTAGTGCGCTTCCCACTTGCTCCCCCCCCCCACAGTTTACCTGGGCAATGATGACAGCTGCAGTGACAATGGTTCTTCCCCCCCTCCTCTGGGAAAACAAAGTGCCCACTCAAACATTTTCTTTCCCTGCGTCTCCCTGTGGCCTGGCTAGCTAACTGGCAGGGAGGCAGCTGTTGGGAGACCAAGCTGGAGGCTGGGAGGGAAGAACTGCTGCTGCTGTCAACACACCAACGTGGGTAAGGAATGCCAGTGCCTCTTTGAGTCTCCATCTCTCCTGCCCTTCCCATCAGCAAACAGGCTTCTTCAGAGGCTCCTGTGTCATGGTAGGAGCACCCAAGGAAGCCAAACCATAGGGGAAGCCAAGGACCAGGAGGAAGCAGAGATGGCGTTACGTTGAATGCTTTAGGCTGCTTGGCCTGATCCAGCAGGGTTCTTCCTATGAGTCCATGTCTGAAGAGGAGCCATCTGGTTCTGGTGGCTATCCAAGACAAATGCTTTGGAGAATCCTGACAGGCCACCAGTGTTTACCTCAGGATTTACCTCAGAATGCCAGGTACAAAGGAGTGGCCACAGGATGCAGGCAGCCTGTTGTCTCCTGTGCTCCCTGAGGCATCTGGTGGGCCATTGTGAGATACAAGAAAGCTGGACTAGATGGGTCTTTGGCCTGATCCTGGAGGCCTGTTTTTATGTTAGTCTGCCCTGTTACGCAAGGACATTTTCTTCTTTATGTTATTTTTCTTTGACATATGTGTTCTCTTCACCAGCCTATAAAATGGTTGATGGCCCTACTAATAAGGATCGGTTGTTCTGTAGGAACGTAACACTGTGTACTATTTCTCCTGTCATATCTGGTCTGAAAGCGGACTGCTTCGTAACTTTGATTAATGCACAAGGGTCATAAATTGCCCTCCCTCCTCAACTCTGCATTACAAATTAAGGCAGCATGACTACATAACACTAACTCAGGATTTACCTCAGAATGCCAGGCAGTGTGGCAATAGAATGCAGGCAGCCTGTTGTCTTGTGTGCTCCCTGAGGCATCTGGTGGGCCACTGTGAGATACAGGAGGCTGGACATGATGGGCCTTGACCTGATCCAGCAAGCCTTTTCTTATGATTTGATTGGTTCCTTCTAGAGAAGGAGGCAATGGCAGCTTCGCACCCCTGCCATTCCGTTTCCTGTGAAGGCTCCCCTTCATCCAGGAGTGACATCACAATGTCGCAGGATATCAACGCCCTGGGAGCCAGGGCAGTGCGTTATACCTCTGCCCTCGTACAGAGGCCTTCTTCACAGGCCACACTGGACACAAGAGTGAAACAACTCAGAGCACTGTCTCTTCTTTCTGCACATGGGAGCTCCTCCCTCACTTGGCCGCACGCAGACAATTACTTCATTGTCCTCCTTGAAATTCAAGTGCCTTTTTGTCTGGGAAGACGGCAGCTGGGGTCAGTCAGCCTGCCCCCCCCCTCTCTCTCTCTCTCTCTCATACACTTATATGGTTCTCCAGAAAGCAGATGGAGATTGAGGGTGCGATCCTAACCTGGAGTTAGGTTGGCCCAGTTTGGCCAGCACAAGGGACACCAAAACGTATGTTTGGACCACTCTCAGAGTCAGAGAGGCCAGCACATAGACATGCACCATTCTCCCTGACTCCGAGAGTGGTCCACACGCACTTTACGGTGGCCCTTGTGTCGCCCAAACTTTACTGGCCTAACTGTGCTGGCCTAACTCCACATTAGGATTGCACCCTGAATTAATGTGTTAGGCGGCACAGAAGGGATGCCAAATAGCCTGCCCTGGGGAGATAGAACATGGGTCACAGAGGAGTACTGTTTGCTGCTTAATCAAAAGGGACAAACCAGGGCAAACGGTGGGGGCTTTGTGTCTGGAGCTGCCAAGTTCTTTCTCTCTCTCAAAAATTATGTCCATCCTTCCACCCTTTTTATATTTTATTACTGCTACATATGGGAAGGGAGACTACCCTTTTGGACCTACACCAAAGTTTCCCAACTACCTCCCCGCACCCAAAAAACAAAACAAAAAACCCGACAACAACATTCTTTTATTAATTGTAGAGGAAATGCTTGCATGCACAATTTATGTCTGCACATTTTCCTCCTGATGACTCAGAGGAGCTCTGGACTGAGGCCACGGTTTGGGAGGAGAGGGCTAAACCTCTCCATGCCCCCAATAAGAACATAGGAACAGCCCCACTGGATCAGGCCAAGGGTCCATCCAGTCCAGCTTCCTGTATCTCACAGTGGCACAACAGATGCCTCAGAGAAACCATAAGACAATGAGATGCCTGCATCCTGCTACCCCTCCCTTGCACCTGGCATGCTGAGGTAAATTCTGAGGTAAACACACTGGTGGCCAGTCAAGATTCTCCACAGCATTTTTCTTTGACAGCCACCAAAACCAGATGGCTCCTCTTCAGACATGGACTCATAGGAACAGTCCCACTGGATCAGGCCAAGGCCCATCTCGTCCAGCTTCCTATATCTCACAGTGGCCCACCAGAAGCCTCTGTGAGCACACGAGACAACTAGCCGAATAGCCTCTCCCCAGTGGCATTTTGAGATGGAAAGAGATGCTGGGAGCTTCAAAGATGGAACTGCCATGTCACATCCAGCTCAGCCCTCCAAGTGTTTCAGATCTTGGTTTGCCGACCCCAAACACCTTTATTTGCAGGGAGGACTGTTCTCAGGCATTACAAATCTATGATTTGGACCGGGGGGTCTTAAACTTTGCAGGCCAGGAGCCACTTTTTAGACTGTTACTTGTGTCAGGACCCACCGGAAGTAATGTCATTAACCTGGAAGTGATGCCATGGCCGGAAGTAGCATCATCAAGCAGGAAGTGCCGCCATTGCAGCATAATAAAATGACACTCCTGGAATGCAAACTGGCATTATTGGACAGCAGCAATTGCACAACCACGAAATATCCCTGACAGATAGCAAGATTAGGACAAACTCCTCCTAAATGCCAGCCCCACTTAGCCGCCACTCTTTCCCTTGGAGAGGGAGCGGATTGCTGCTGCCACAAACATCCCCCCATTGAAGCATTGTGCCCCTGCCCCAGCTTGCCTCCCCCCAAACCCACTCACCACCATGAATGATCCATGGAAGCTTTCAGGCCAACACAGCAAAGGTACTCAGCATGCTCTCCAGGAAGTCACCAAAGTAGTGGTTCCCAAACGTTTTTGACAGGTGGCTCCCTTTACCTTCTGGGCCACTGACCGTGATTCCCCATTAAGGCTTCAATCCTAAACACTGTATAGGATGGTGGGTTTTTTTTTGCAAGGATTCCATGGCTTCTCTGGCTGGTTTCTGCAGCTCCCCGGGGAGCTACAGCTCATGGAGGGCAGGTCCTCTTATGGATCCAGAATTGGTTGAGGGCCAGGAAACAGAGAGTGGGGGTCAATGGGCAATTTTCACAATGGAGAGAGGTGAAAAGCGGAGTGCCCCAGGGATCTGTCTTGGGGCCCGTGCTTTTCAACTTATTCATAAATGACCTGGAGACAGGGATAAGCAGTGAGGTGGCCAAGTTTGCGGATGACACAAAACTTTTCCGGGTGGTAAAAACCAGAAAGGATTGTGAAGAGCTCCAGAAGGATCTCTCCCAGTTGGGGGAATGGGCAGCCAAATGGCAGATGCGTTTCAACATAGACAAATGTAAAGTGATGCACGTTGGGGCAAAAAACCAAAACTTCACCTATAGGCTAATGGGTTCTGAGCTGTCTGTGACAGCTCAGGAGAGAGATCTTGGGGTGCTGGTGGACAATTCAATGAAGGTATCGACCCAGTGTGCGTCAGCAATTAAGAAGGCCAATTCCATGCTTGGGGTAATTAAAAAAGGGGTTGAGAATAAAACAGCCAATATTATCATGCCATTGTACAAATCAATGGTAAGGCCACACCTGGAATATTGTGTCCAGTTCTGGTCGCCGCATCTTAAAAAGGACATAGTGGAGTTGGAAAAGGTGCAGAAGAGAGCGACAAAAATGATTACGGGGCTGGGGCACCTCCCTTATGAAGAAAGACTGCAGCGTTTGGGGCTCTTCAGTCTAGAAAAAAGGCGCCTGAGGGGGGACATGATTGAGACATACAAAATTATGCATGGAAGGGATAGAGTCGATAGAGGGATGTTCTTTTCCCTCTCTCAAAACACCAGAACCAGGGGGCATCCACTAAAACTGAGGGTTGGGAGAGTTAAAACAGATAAAAGGAAGTACTTTTTTACCCAGCGGGTAGTTAATCTGTGGAACTCCTTGCCACAGGAGGTGGTGATGGCATCTGGTCTTGATGCCTTCAAGAGGGGATTGGACAGATATCTGGAGGAAAGGTCCATCGTGGGCTATAGGCAATGATGGATTGTGCAACCTCCTTACATAGGTAATGGGCTACTGGTACCAGGTGCAAGGGAGTGGCAACAGGATGCAAGCATCTTGTAGTCTCATGCCTTCCTGGGGCACCTGGTGGGCCGCTGTGAGATACAGGAAGCTGGACTAGAGGGGCCTTTGGCCTGATCCAGCAGGGCTCTTCTTATGTTCTTATGTTAACCGCTGTTCCACAGGAATGCTAAGTCTGGAGAAGGAGACCCCACCACCTGCTCTTACCTTTGGCCGTTTCCACTGGATGCCCTGAATGTGAGACTTGTAGAAGAGCGAGTCGTCATTGGCGGGGAAGAGGGGATCTTCAAAGAGGACCTTCCTCCGCTGGCAGTCCTTCTTCAGGGCCGAGTACCGCTGGTTCTCGTATGGCTTTGCTGATGAGAACATCCTTCTCCAGCGGCTACTAGAAAAGACAGAAGCAAGAGGGGCATCGCCCTTCAGTGGAGGGGTAGCAGGAGAAGAGCTTCTGGGAGAGGCAGCAGGGGTGGTCCCTGCTCAGTGGTGGGAGGTGTGCTTTGCATGCCAAAAGGTCCTGAGTTTTGTTTCCAACAGCAGTTAGAGAGGGTTTTGAAGAGCAACCCTGGCAAAAGGATCTGCCCACAGTGCAGGAGAGCGTCTGCAGGCAGACTCGAATCGGCCACTCGATGTTAACAAGGGATGAATTTTGAACTGAGGTGATGAAGGTCCACTTGCAGGCAAGGTCCAAAGGCAACAGCCATCTCCTGCGGCTATTCCCCAGCCCCTGGCATTCAGAGGTATATTGCCTCACAGGGGCATAGCTAAAGAACAGCTGGGGGATGCAACTGCACTGGGCAACAAGCTTTAGGGGGGCAACAAGCTGAGCATGACACTAGTTGCCAAAGTGGTGAAAACTTTGCCATGTATGAATAATACCATCATGTTGTATACCAACCGATGTGGTATTCAATGCAGAATGCAATAAAACTGGAGTGAAATATCTTCATTCTAGCCAATGTTACGGTAAAAAAAACTAAGAAAATGGAAGCACAACTGTGATGTCACTTCCTGTTGTGACATCACTCCTGGGGCACCGTTTTGCTCTCTGCACTGGGCTACACTTCCATGAGCTACCCTTGTGCTGCCTCAGATGCTGGAGGTTTCATATAATCAACACGTCTAACAGGTGTGCTGATTGATGGGCTGTGATTCAGTGGATACCCAGGACTATCAAGGGACCAGAGAGAAGGGAGGGGGAAGGAAAGGCTATTGGGCAAGGTATTGGGCAAGTCCACCTAGGAGGGAGGAGGGGGGGGAAGAGCTGCTCCTTCCACTGCAGAAGCCAGATGTAGATATTTTCTCTGCACAGAAGACATCAGGATTTCACAGCATGTTTTGAGCATCCTGGTCTTTATAAAAAAAAAAAATTAAAAAGGCCTCTTGGATTCAGGCCAAGGACTCCCTGATTAATTACTTTCTCTCAATTGCAGCTGTTATTGCGGGAAAGGACATGACTTTACGCAGCACAGAGGAAATCATCATTCCCCCACCACACACACACACACACACACACACACACACAGAGGAAACAAGATCAGAGGATCTGACATTTCTTCAGACCCTGAATCCAGTCAGGCACCCGGCCCCTCACTGCGTTTCTGCACACACATACAAAAGCATCACAACCAAGTCGAACGAAATGGGAGACACACAGTAGTCTACAAACAAGACAGATTAGCGAACGATCTGCACTGTCCATCGTCTGTGCCATTTTTCCTCCCAGCTTACTCCACATGGCTTCACCAAAGTACCCTGGGTAACGCAGTTTGGCGAGGGCGCCAAGAATTCTTTGCAGGGCCCCCCAGATCCAGGGCGCAATCCTAACCTGCGCTGGAATAGGCAGGCCGGTTCACCTGTGCTGCACCTTAACCACGTTGGGAGGCAGCAGCAGCTCAGTTCAGGGCAGGGGGTATTTTCTCCTTGTCCCGGGGTAAGCCCCAGCCAGCCCTATGAGGGTGCTCAGATCGGCACCCGCAAAAGAGCAGGCACAAGTCCACATGGCCAGGAGCCATGAATTGGGGCTGCCCAGCCTGGGGCCAGGAGGGGGTTGGATACAGCCCAATAGCCATATGCCCATCTCTACCCGCGATGCTGCCCCATTATGCCTCCCACCTGCCTGTGGCAAGCCATTTATTTATTTATTTATTTATTTATTTATTTATTTATTTATTTAATTTTTACCCCGCCTTTCCGCCCGAAGGCACTCAAGGCGGCATTACAAAATCAAAGTTTAAAACAATTAAAATACATCATAATTAAAAACAGTAATTAAAAAACAATATAAAAATACAATATAAAAATACAACAATCATCCCTTGGATCATAAAAGTACAGAATTATAAAAAGAATACAAAGACCAGCCAGCCTGTCAGCAACTAAAAGCCTGCTGAAACAAAAAGGTCTTCAGCCCCCGCCGAAATACCGCCAAAGAGGGAGCAGTTCTCAATTCTAAGGGGAGGGTATTCCAAAGTTGGGGGGCCACCGCCGAGAAGGCCCTATTCCTGGCCGCCACCCCCTCACCTCTCTTGGTGGCGGCACAGTCAAAAGGGCCCCCCCCCAGATGACCTCAGAGTACAGGTAGGATTATATGGGAGGAGGCGGTCCCTCAAATACCCTGGGCCCTTGCACCAGCAGGGCTAAGCCAGTGTTCAACCAGCACAGCTGATGGGCCCAGTGGTACCCATGAACTGGTGCTGCTGCTTGCACCAGCCCAGCGACCAGATCCATGGCGCAACATGCCTTATGGCCCATTTGCAACAGTGCTGGTCCGGCACAAGAGCACTGAGGCAGCGCAACACCAGGTGAGGGTTGTGCCCCCGCTCACATAACTGCAGGCTCCTGGAAGGGAATGAACCTGAACCTGAACTGCCAGGTCTAATAATGATAATAATACTTGGATTTATATACCGCCTTTCTTAGGTCACCAGATTTCTCTAATGACTATAACTCAAGGCGGTTTACATGGGCAGACTTTATTCAGAAACCCGAAGGTTTTTACAATTTATATAGAAATGTTCTATCTTTCAAGAACTACACACATACAGATGGATCTTTCTGGATTTAGTCCTTCTTTCTGGCCACCCGTTTGTCTTCTTGCTGGCTGATAAGGGGCTTCCCTGCTCCCACCAGAGAAGCGGCTGAACTTCGGCACAACTCCCCCTCACACAAGGCAGCCGAAGCTCAGCTGTTAATCAGTCACAATTTACAAGGTCTGCCGCTCACAGAGACTTCCGGCTGTCCCGAACTGGCGACCTTCAGATCTTCAGCTCTTATCTTCAGGCAAACTAACCCTCTTGACTAAATCTTCTGCTTCAGCTTCTACTGAAGCTCAGACACCAAGGCAGAACTACAGGGCAAGTCATAAGGTTGCGGAGCCTGGCAGGGATAGAAGACGGCACCTAGCAGGGCAGGAAAAAGCCTGGGTTTGCCTGGTCTTCAAGGGAAGAGTTCGACACTGGACAAAGAGCAGGGTGTTCACATACAGTAAATAGCAAAAGCGCTCCAGCAAAGCATGTTGGCATACAAGACACACCTGTAAACAGGGCCAAATGAGACCTGCCTGAAAACAAAACAGGACCTGTTCCAAGTCAACAAATTAAGAGCACAATCCTGACCTGGAGTTAGGCCAGCACAGTTAGGCCAACAACGTTTGGCCAGCATAAGGGAGACAAAAGTGAAGTACATTTGGACCACTGTCCGAGTCAGAGAGACCAGCACACAGATGTGCTCCATCCTCCCTGACTCCGAGAGTGATCCAAACGTGCTTTATGGTAGCCCTTGTGCTGGCCAAACTTTGCTGGCCTAACTCCAGGCTCTAAATCAATGTGCACGCCTCCAGACTGTAAGGTCTTTGGGACGGGGACCTGACCTCTTTGTAAAGCATCATACGCACTGATGGCACTGTAGTGAAAAACAATCTCTTTATTCTGCAGCCACAGGGGTGGGGAATTGCAGCGCTTGGCGAGGCACTGAAGCGCTCCACCTGCCCAAACACGGGAACTCACAACCAGCATTGCGATGTGTACGCAAACATGCTTTTTTTGTCAGCTGGGGTTCGAAACAGTATTATATGGTCCTTCCTGATCTCCCCGCACAATTCCTTGAAGCTTCATGTTTGCTTGATCCAAACAAACCACAAAAGTACAAACTCACAAAGTGAAAAATGATGTGGTGTTAAATTTTATGCAAACATGCTGTTTGGACTGTGCCAGTTGTGTGGATCCTGCTAATCTCCCAGTAGGTCTTGGGTGCAAAACTAAGGCTCAAATCTTCCATGTGACATGACCATAGGACTTCGGGGATTGGGAACCTGAAATCCACATATTGATCTGAACCAATCAACCATGTCCTGACTGACTGAAAATCTGGTCTAAAAATTAGATCTCTAAGAAGAATTAATATGAAGTGTTAAATCTATTCACTTTTCCTCCATTTCCACCGAAACAGAGCTGCAATTTTCATAAGAACATAAGAAGAGCCCTGCTGGATCAGGCCAAAGGCCCATCTAGTCCAGCTTCCTGTATCTCACAGCAGCCCACCAGGTGCCCCATGGAGGCATGAGACCACAAGATGCTTGCATCCTGTTGCCACTCCCTTGCACCCGATACCAGTAGCCCTCCACCTTTGTAAGGAGGTTGCACAATCCATCATTGCCTATAGCCCACGATGGACCTCTCCTCCAGAAATCTGTCCAATCCCCTCTTAAAGGCATCAAGACCAGATGCCATCACCACCTCCTGCGGCAAAGAGTTCCACAGATTAACTACCCGCTGGGTAAAAAAGTACTTCCTTTTATCTGTTTTAACTCTCCCAACCCTCAGTTTTAGCAGATGCCCCCTGGTTCTGGTGTTTTGAGAGAGGGAAAAGAACATCCCTTTATAGACTCTATCCCTTCCATGCATAATTTTGTATGTCTCAAACATAACATAAGAAGAGCCCCACTGGATCAGGCCAAAGGCCCATCTAGTCCAGCTTCCTGCATCTCGCAGCGGCCCACCAGATGCCTCAGGGAATGCACAAGACAACTAGATATGTGCATCACCTTGCCACTCCCCTGCATCTGGCACTCCAAGGTAGCCACCTCTAAAGTAAGGAAGTTGCACTAACCATCATGGCCTGTAGCCTGCTTTTAAAGGCATCTAAGCCAGATGCCATCACCACCTCCTGTGGCATTCACAGATTAATTACCTGCTGGGTAAAAAAAGTATTTCCTTTTATCTGTTCTCACTCTCCCAACACCCAATTTTAGTGGCTGTCCCCTGGTTCTGGTATTGTGAGAGAGGGAAAAGAACCTCCCTCTATCCACTCTATCCATCTCATGCATGATTTTGCATGTTTCAATGAAGTCCCCCCTCAGGTGCCTTTTTTCTAGGTTGAAGAGCCCCAAAAGCTGTAGTCTTTCCTCATATGGGAGGTACCCCAGCCCTGTAATCTCTTCTGCACCTTCTCCAGTTCCCCTATATCTCCCCGTTTTCAAACCTAAAATCGCTTATCATAGTCATTCTGGGACTATTACTGTGCTTTACAAAGAGAAACGTGAATTTATTTGAGAGAACTAAGGGAAGCGCAGGCAGGCACTAAGAGTTCAAAACACTGAAGGGGATCAGTGGGAAAATGAGCCCAGATTACAAGGTTGTGCAAGGATGCCCAGAAACTCTTCGGAGGTTTTCGTGCTGCTGCAACAACTAGGCATCAGCTGTAACTACATGCAGGAAGGAACAGAGTACAGGCATGCCCCAGTATCCGCTGGGATTCCGTTCCAGACCCCACTGTGGATACCTGAAACCGTGGATACTGGGGGACGCCTGTTTAAAGCTACGGGAACACCAGTTGTGCTGCAACAAGGTAAAAAAAGATTTGTTTAATGTTCCCCTATCTTTTAAATAGGCGTTCCAGTATCAATGGTATTAGTGGGTAACTGAAACTGTGGCTACTGAATCAGTGGATACAGGGGTATGCCTGTACTTAATTTATATAATGCTTTTCAATAGAAAAAATGCTTTTCATTTGCAGTTTACATAGCAATGAGAAGATTACACGCTCTTTGGGGCAGAGAACCATAACAAAACAAGACATCCGGGAAACCACCAAACAAGGGAATGAGGCTTTGCTGGGCTGATTGGGGACAGTCACTTTCCTCCTGCTAAGTAGCACCACTTGAAGAAGTGCCCCTTTGTCCATTTGGCAGGAGCAAACAGGCACCTAGCTGGAGTCTGTGTCTCCTCCCCTCCCTTTGCCCCAGGGCTGACAGCGCTCTACGATTGCTAATGCGATTGCGGTCAGGATGAAAAAGTCTGACTGGTCCAGTTTCCAAGATACTGACTGATCAGTCCACTGACTCAAGGGGGGGAGGAATGTGTGTGTTTGCATCTCCCCCTCCCCAACCAGCATGCAGTCTGCCATAAGCACTGGGGGAGGGGGGGGAGGTGTCCAAATTGCCCCTAACTCTGCAAGTGAAATATAATATTTCAATATGACAGCAGGTGGTTTGCCCAGAATGAAGGGTGCAATCCTAGCTAACTTTCCAGCACTGGGGTAAGGGCAATGCAGCTCTAAGGTAGGAGAACAAACATTCCTTTACCTTGAGGGGGCCTCCATTATTGCCCCCCCCAACTGCAGGATGCAGCACATGCCCCCTTGGCACGGCTATGTCGGTGCTGGAAAGTAGGTGAGGATTTGGGCCCAAGTCTTCAGGAAAAGCCATACATTACCCTCCCAGTCCCAGTATTTTCCTCACCTGGTGCAATGTTGCAGGAAAACGGAACCGAGCAAATGTTTTCGCTCCACTGGCTGCAGCGCAACAACTTGTGCTCAAGCCTGCAGTGAGGCAGGGACTGCCTGGTCGAAACCCTGCAGTCCCGTTCCCTCCTTCTAGTCAAACACATGTCACCAGAGGCAGGAACGCCGTAGGTACACAGAGGGCCGGCCTTGCCCCCTGTGTGCTCTTCCCCCTCCCCAACAGACAGGACAATCAAACACGGTGAGTCACAACATTCCTCCACCTGTTCATGGGAAACATTAAAAAAAAAAACAAAGTAAGACTCTCAGGGTGGTTCTGGATCAATACGTGCGCCACTGAACAAACTTACATCAGCCAGTGCCTGAAAACAATATATGGTGAAATTAAAAGAACCCAAAGCCAGAATCCACAGCGAGGTCTTAGCAATGTGAATAGTGGGGGGCATTCAGAAGCATTGACCAACCCCTAGGAATCATCAGTATCACTCTCCGGGTGACTATCGAAAGTCAACCTATAAATATTAACAAGGCCTTCCTGGCTAAAAGACATTGTGGCTGCAATCCTATGCACACATGGCTACAATAGAGCTTATTTCTAAGTAGACATGCATAGGATTGGGTTCAGGCATGGTGGCGGGGGGGGGGATCCTGGAAGCTCTACAGCGGAGGTAGGCAACCTATGGCCACATCCAGCCCCCCAGCTAACTGGGCAAGAGGTACTTTTTCAAGTGGTGTTCCTCTTATACAGTATTTAGCAGAGGGAGAGTAATTGTCCCTCTTCACCCCTGCTCTTGAAAATGGCTGCTCTAACCTGTCACTTGTGCAAGGCTATCATAAAAACATAAGAAGAGCCCCACTGGATCAGGCCAAAGGCCCATCTAGTCCAGCTTCCTGTATTTCACAGTGGCCCACCAGACGCCGGAGGGAGCGCACGAGACAACTAGATACCTGCATCTTGTTGCCATCTCCTCTGCCTTCCCCTCTCCTGACAATGGGAACAATTAGGTGCACTACCCTGCACCTGGGCATTCTGAAGTAAATCTTGAGGTAAACACACTGGTGGCCAGTCAAGATTCTCCACAGCATTTCTCTTTGACAGCCACCAGAACCAGATGCTTCTCTTCAGCCATGGACTCATAGGAACAAAGGAACAGCCCCTCTGGATCAGGCCAAGGCCCATCTAATCCAGCTTCCAGTATCCCACAGTGGCCCACCAGATGCTTCAGGGAGCACACTGTGGCCACTCTGCTGCACCTGGCATTCTGAGGTAAATCCTGAGGTAAACACACTGGTGGCCAGTCAAGATTCTCCACAGCATTTTGACAGATGCTCCTCTTCAGACATGTACTTATAGGAATATAGGAACAGCCCCACTGTAAAACTTAGTCATGACCTGTGGATGCAGATCCCGTTTCAAGCCCTGAAGGCAGGATTAAAGGAAACGGCTCCTGGCCTGGTAGGAGTTGCAACAAACTGGTTTAGCAAGTTATTTACAGAATGGGAGGAGAGGAAACCCCAGTCATTAGCCTATCTCCAAATAAGAGACATTCATTAATAAGTCACTTTACTCACCTTTTCTAGGGATCCATGATCAGCTGATCCTAAGGGCTCAACTACAGTTAGGTAAAAATCCTGCTCTTGGGATACCCCTGTGCTTGTTTTCATTTACAGCAGCCAGAGCACAAAGAAGAGTGTTAACCCTTCCCCATGTCTTTATCCAGATTAAAACAGCCCCCCTCCCAAGCTGCTGTATGCCTCACAATAAGTAGGGTTACACACACAGACTGGAACAGTGTGCCTATAACTATTGTATAGAAGAGGGCATTTTGGCAGGTGCAGCTTATGAAACCCTCCATGATGAGCTGTACCTGCACAAATTCCCTCCTCTGTACATTGGTTACAGATGTAGGCACTCTGTCCCAGTTTGTATCTGGTAACCCTAAAAATAAGGTACCTGTAGTCATGTATGGCTGTGAGAGCTGGACCATAAGAAAGGCAGAGCGCCAAAGAATACATGCTTTTGAATTGTGGTGTTGGAGAAGATCTTGAGAGTCCCCTGGACTGCAAGGAGATCCAATCGGTCAATCCTCCAGGAAGTCAAGCCTGAGTGCTCTCTGGAAGGACAAATACTGAAGCTCAAATACTTTGGCCATCTCATGAGGACTCTTCAGAAAAGACCCTCATGCTGGGAAAGATTGAAGGCAAAAGGAGAAGCAGGCAGCAGAGGATGAGATGGTTAGACAGTGTCACCGAAGCAACTAACATGAAATTGGGCAAACTCCAGAAGCTGGTGGAGGACAGGGAGGCCTGGCGTGCTGTGGTCTATGGGGTTGCAAAGAGTTGGACACGATTTAGGAACTGAACAACAACAACAGTACCTATATGACATTGCTATTTTTTTCCCTGCAGGGCAACGGCAGTTTCTAAATAAACTGCAGGATATCTACATACAGCGTCATAGCTACCTATGGGGCGGGGGGCAGCACCCTAGGTGCCGTGCTCGGGGTGGTGGTGTCACCACTAAACCCCAAATTTCAAAAATCGCAAGTTTACAAAATACGCTGTATACCGTTGGATGTGGAATTTCACCCAGCATTCAATGGAAAATACCAGATTGTAACATCTCTATTCTAGCAAATGTTATGCTACAGACAGAGAGCACCATAGACCCCAGAAGAGGTTTTGAGCCATTTTCAACCACTGGGCTCCAAACTCCCATGTCCCGTGACACACCTGCAGACTTTTTGTGGCACACTGATTGAAACTTCAGCCCCACTATTGCTGACCTACCCATAACCGGATGACAAACTGGTTAACAAACCCTTTGCAGGACAGAGAATGGCCATCTTTATGCCAATAACAGACAGAAATCAACAGGTGAAGCTTTCCTCAGCACACAGGCTCACCTGGTGGGTTCCGCCCACTATGTGGCCATTAAGAGCCTCTCTTCATAAAACTGGCCAACTCTTAAGCCCTCCCGCCTTGGAGGTGACCAGCAAGGAGGCAACCAGAAGATCAGGATGCAAATCCTAACATCTCACGCGCTGCCAAACCAAGCAAACGTGCAAGATAGTAGTCGCTCCAGTGTGCAGAAAAGCAACTGCATCCAGCCATGAGCTGATGCAACTTTTTGGGTCTTCAGGAAAACAACATTCCCATCCATGCTCTGCGGGGGCAGAAATAGCTGGGAACTGGCCAGGCCAGTTGCTCCACAAACACCACCACAAGTCCGCACACAATCCCTAAGCCACCTGACGCGAGAGTATTGGGCCTCTCCACAGGCTCTTCGCAGTGGCTCACTGCAGGATTACAGTCAGAGGCCCGACCACCAGTGAGCCCTTATGCTCACAACGGCAGGGACTAACGACTGCACATGCGCACTCACAACAATGGCCTCCCCCCCCCCGAAAGCCACCTGCAGTTCTGCCACGGAACACGTCAAGAATATATTTAGCATCAGCTCTGCCACTTGGTATGAATCCAGGTGATAAACCCGGGCGTCCAGTGGTGACACAACAAACAGAGTCAAAGTCCATCGTGCAGGATCCAGCCGCACTCGTTTTTGCTGGCCTGTTGTGCACAGGGGATCTTGTGGACTGGATCGTGAAGCGCCGGAGAAAAGGGACCTGACCTCAGAAAAGCCACCATCTGTCCTCTATGCACCATTTCCCGCTTCTGCCAAACTCCTTTTGCTTCTACTCTGTTAACAAGACGTTAACAAGACACTGAAGTGTTCGAACACTAGGAAGCTTATCATTCCTATCCCACCTTCCTTTCCTGCAGGAACTGAAGGGCGAGGATGTGGAGCTCTCAGACAATCTCCCATCACCAGGCCTTTTTGGATGCAGCAAGGTGGCCGCTTTGTGGGCCAGCCTTAAGCCAACGTGGCCAATGCCATTTCACTGGGCCCTGCACTTTGGGGGGGTCCCCACACCAGCACAGCAAGCAGATCACCTGCTGCTGCGGCTGGGGTCTCTATGGGCTGCAAGTCAGTGGGGCGAGCAGAGCAGCTTTGCATCGGTCCGTCTCACTTGACCCTTCCTCCAAACAGCCCAAAATGGGCCTCCTGGAAGCTGTTGGTGAAGACGCCAACAGATAAAAGGAAGTACTTTTTTACCCAGCGGATAGTTAATCTGTGGAACTCTTTGCCACAGGAGGTGGTGACGGCATCTGGTCTTGATGCCTTTAAGAGGGGATTGGACAGATTTCTGGAAGAAAAGTCCATTGTGGGCTATAGGCAATGATGGGTTGTAACCTCCTTACAAAGGTGGTGAGCTACTTCAGAGTACCGGGTGCAAGGGAGTGGCAACAGGATGCAAGCATCTTGTTGTCTCATGCCTCCCTGGGGCACCTGGTGGGCCGCTGGGAGATACAGGAGGCTGGACTAGATGGGCCTGTGGCCTGATCCAGCGGGGCTCTTCTTACGTTCTATGTCACCACCTACTATTTCCAGGTGCCGCATGCAGTATAACAGGCACTTTTCTTGTTGAGTGGGGGCCCTGCGGGGAGGGTGGGGGCCCCTGGGGGAATGCCCCACATTGGGCCCCGCCACTCCTAGAGACGGTCCTGCCTCAGACCACTCTTTGTCCCCTCCCCTCTCTGGCTTTTGAGAATGTCCAGTTTTGTCCGCACACGCCGGTTCACGCGGACCAGAAACCAGCTGCCCTGGATGCAAACGCAGGTCTAGCCATAATATAGCAGGGAGGACTTGGCTGAACATTTTCCATCCCCACCAGCACAGCAGCCATTTAAAGCACTCAAGACAACAGCCTATGAGTTTTTGACTTCTCATGGCCACAGTTGACCTACCCACGACCGGATGAGTTTCCAAGCTGGTTAACAAACCTTTTGCAGGACAGAGAATGGCCATCTTTATGCCAATAACAGACAGAAAACAACAGGTGAAGCTTTCCTCAGCACACAGGCAAAGTCTCACCTGGTGGGTTCCGCCCACTATGTGGCCATTAAGAGCCTCTCTTCATAAAACTGGCCAACTCTTAAGCCCTCCGCCTTGGAAGTGACCAGCAAGGAGGCAACCAGAAGATCAGGATGCAAATCCTAACATCTCATGCACTGCCAAAACAAGCGAATTCACAGTTCACAAGAGAATTTTCGAAGAAATTGGATGCATTTTCTCAAGACAAGCCATACTGCAGCATGCGCCAGATTCCATATCCAAGGTAAGTAGGTGGGGAAAGCCAGCCCAAATACTGCAAAAGTCCAGAGATTGGAACCGACCTGCGTTCATCTCCCCATGCCTGCTCACCCTTGTCTTATTACGGATATTTATATGCTGCTTTTCAACAAAGAAATAAGTTCTCAAAGCAGCTTATGGAGCAAAAAGAAATCAGAAAAGGCTTTCCTGTGCCCAAAAAGGCTCCCATTTTTTTCTCCCCATCTCAGAATAAACACAAGGGAGATACCAGCAACAGCCACATTCCTGCAGCCCTGAACCTTCAAGTTCCTGGTCTTCACGTTCCCAATCTGCAGGTGGTCAGAAAAGGTTTTAAATAAACAAACGCAGTTTCGCTCCTCTAGATAAGAATGCAAGCAATCCACATATTTGCATGCGGGTACGGATAGGATCCCTGATCCCTGATGAACATTAAACATTCACAGAATGCTTCTATTCAGAATGTTCCAGCCACAGATGCTCCATCCAGAAGCCTGACAACTATCCCTACAAGGTCAGTATCCCCATACTGAGAGTCCCCTAATGAATTCATGGCAGAGATGACATCTACACCAAGGTCTTCCTGACTCACAGCTTAGGTGTTCAACCACTATGCTGCAGTTCCTCCTGTGTGGTCTGGCATAAGCCCTTCCAAAAAGGCAAGCCCACCCCTCGGCCAGACCAGCCTGTACAATTCAAAGCGCAGGGAGTCACCTGCCAAGCGCCAGAGAGAAAGCACATGCAAGCAGTGGTGGATCTAGGGGGGCAGGGGGGGCACGAGCCCTGGGTGCCGTCTTGGGGCTGTCTAGGGGGGCGCCAGTAGCCCCCGCAACATTGCACGGGTAGACCTGGGCTCCGGAGCCCAGATCTACCCATTAGAAACGGCCAGGGGTCTACCCGCAGCCATTTCTAATGGGTAGATCTGGGCTCTGGAGCCCAGGTCTACCTGCGGCCGTTTCTAATGGGTAGACCTGGGCTCCTGTGGGGGCGCACTTCTATTGGGTGCCCCGGGCGCCATTCTGACTAGGTCCGCCCCTGCATGCAAGGCAAACTGAGGGTGGCTTGAGGCGCTCCATCTCACTAGGAAAGACACCACGGGCCTCAGCGTGCAGGAATGAGCAGCGCAGCACGGAGACCAACATTATCCCATCTGCATATCAAGCTGCTCCCAAAAGAAGGCAAACACCTTAACGGAAGCTGGAGACCCTCAGCGGCTCTGCCACAGCAGCACACAGGGAGGGAGCATTGGTTTGGGAGGCTGCACACCTCCACGGCAGAGATTACCTGCTTGGCAGCAGGAGGCCCCAGATCCAATCCCTGGCATTTCCAATCCAATGGAGACCTGCTAGCCAGGCTGGGAAAAGGATGCTCCACCCAAGCCCTCGGGCCTCCTGGAATAGACAAGTCTGGGCTAAGTAGCCATTAAGTAACTAAGACACAGGTACCAGGCTACAGAGACTCTGCAGGACTCCACAGGCGCCCACCGAGGCCACAGGTTCTGTTTCTGCCCTGGAGGCCACCCTCAGCAGCTGGGAATACATAAGAACATAAGGAGAGCCCTGCTGGATCAGGCCAAAGGCCCATCTAGTCCAGCTTCCTGTATCTCACAGCGGCCCACCAAGTGCCCCAGGGAGGCACGACAAGATGCTTGGATCCTGTTGCCACTCCCTTGCACCCGATACCAGTAGCCCACCACCTTTGTAAGGAGGTTGCACAATCCATCATTGCCTATAGCCCACGATGGACCTTTCCTCCAGAAATCCATCCAATCCCCCTCTTAAAAGCATCAAGACCAGATGCCATCACCACCTCCTGTGGCAAAGAGTTCCACAGATTAAATACCCGCTGGGTAAAAAAGTACTTCCTTTTATCTGTTTTAACTCTCCCACGGGAGATTTGGCATTCTGAGCACCTTGAGGACGGCTTTTGAAAGCAGGGTCTTAGCCCTCATTCGCAACATTTGGAAAGAAATACGGGGGGGGGGAGCAGCCAAGGGTTGGGGGCAGCAACGACCCTGCAGTCTCATAAGCAGGAGGTGGGCAGCCCGATCCTACAGTGCCTGCAGTCCCAGTGCTGGCATGGGTATTGCCAGCGTGCTGTAAAGCATGTTTGCACCTCCGTGAGAGTAAGCAGTGCTGGCAGGGTTGCCTGTGCCACCCTCTCAATGCCACAGCAGGAGTCCCAGCTGCCAGCAGAGCAGAGGTAAGAACTGGGTGGCATGGGGAGGGAGGGGGGAGGGATGCCTGGCGGAGGTGTTCCTGGTGGGGGACGGTGGAACAAGGGGGGGGACAAGCCAAGAAGGGGGTGGGACTGGCGGAGGCTTCAAAAGCCCAACATAGGGCTTCTTGAGTCTCTTTCCCAGCAAAACAGCTGGCACTGACTCAAGAAGCCCCATTGAGCAGGCTGGGGAACCGATGCCCACTTCCCTGGAGGAGACCACCAGCCTGCTTGTGTCAGGCACAAGATATAGCAATGGGCGCTTAGCGCCTCTGCTCCTGCGCTAGATAGGACTGGATCCTTGATTACCTCTTTCATCACAACTGACAGTAAAACCCTTGCACTTGTGCGACCACCACCACCACCAGTTAACTAGAAGACCCTCACTCTCCCTCTGGCAGTGGCGGCACCAGGACAAGGTCTTGTTTTTTGTTTGTCAGTAGAGATCAATCAGGATAGAAAAAGTAGAGGTTCTCCTTCCTGAGGACTAGTAGCTTGAGTTTCAGAACTGGGAGCACACAATCCAGAGGAACAGGCATGCCCCAGTATCCATGGGGTTTTTGTTCTAGACAGAACCATGGATACCTGAAACCGTGGATACTGGGAATGCCTTGTTAAAGACAGGGGAACATCAGTGGTTTTGCTGATTTGGACCACTCTCTGAGTCAGGGAGGATGGCGCACGTCTATGTGCTGGCCTCTGACTCCGAGAGTGGTCCAAACATGCTTTACAGTGTCCCTGGTGCCGGCCAAACTTTGCTGTCCTGTGCCAACCTAACTCCAGGTTAGGACTGTGTCCTTAATGTTCCCCTATCTTTTTAATAGGCATCCCAGTATCCTCGGTACCCGTGGATAACTGAAACCATGGATACCGAATCAGTTGGTACTGAGGCAAGTTTGTATTTACCACTAATAAAAATACACACAGAGAGACTTCAGTTCACGCTACATGTTGCACATCCCTATGAATCACAGGTGATTGGAGGCACCTGTTGGATCACTGCTCCCACACAAAACCATTATCTAGCGTCTGTCACAGCATGAGCCAGGCTTGTCCTGTGCTTAACATCTAGAAGAGTGACTGCTGGATTGAAAGCAGATTGGAAGCTCTGCTGTATGATCTAGAAACCTTGCACTTGACTGCTTAGGAAGACCCTTTGCTATTATTCAGTAGCAAGGGTTTGTGTTCTGTGGCTACTCAGGAGCACTCTTGTTTATGCATACTTCATGTCCACTGGGGCCGAATCCTGGCAATGAAGACAAATGGTGGGGTTGTACCAGTGGTGTTATTCTGCTGGAACGCTGGGCGGGACATCCGGGTGATCGACAGCCCGCCCGTCGCGTTCCACAGCGTTACGCCGTTTGCGTAACCAATTATGCCGCTTACGTATGTTACGCAAATGGCATAACACTGCGGAACGCAACGGGCGGGCTGTCGATCACCCAGATGTCCTGCCCAGCGTTCCGGCAGCATAACACCGCTGGGTTGTACCACAACCACGGTTATTGGCACCCTACAAGCCCTGGCTTCAGTGAAATGAACACAAGAACATCAGAAGAGCCCCACTGAATCAGGCCACCTAGTCCAGCTTCCTGTATCTCACAGTGGCCCACCAGATGCCTCAGGGAGCACACAAGACAAAAACATGGCCGCAACTCCCTTGCACTTGGCACTGACGTAGCCTGCTTCTAAAATAAGCAGGTTGCACCACTCGTCATGGCCTATAGCTTGTGATGGAGTTTTCCTCCAGTAATCTGTCCAATCCGCTTTCAAAGGCACCTAGGCCAGATGCCATGACCAGCTCCTGTGGCAAGGAGTTCCACAGATTAATTACCCACTGCGTAAAAAAAAAAAAGTATTTCCTTTTTTCTGTTCTAACTCTCCCAACACTCAGGGTGCAATCCTAACCTGGAGTTAGGCCAGCAAAGTTTGGCCGGCACAAGGGCCACCATAAAGCGCGTTTGGACCACGTTCCGAGTCAGGGAGGATGGTGCACGTCTGCGTGCTGGCCTGTCTGACTCCAAGAGTGGTCCAAACATACTTGACGGTGTCTGTTGTGCTGGCCAAACTTTACTGGCCTAACTCCAGGTTAGGACTCTACTCTCAATTCCAGGGGATGTCCCCTGGTTCTGGTGTTGTGTGAGAGAGAATGAGTTTGAAGCAGCACAAAAAGTCTGTGGCTCCTCTTGCACAAGAGTTCTCGTTCATGTACCTTCCTCAGTTGAGGCAATGCTCAGTGACAGGTGACCAGTAAGCAGCATAGCTACAGGAGGGAATCACGGTCTAAGTATTGCAGGTGCTGTGCCGCGCCATTCCCAGAATGGCTCCAACAGCGAATGGAAGGGGCCACTTACAGGGAATGCTGCGGTGCAAGCAATACTTACCATGCTACTTCCCTGCAGCTACGTCACTGCAACCGAGCGAACAGGCTGGGAGCCTGTGCCCAAAGGGGTCCCACTGTGGCTTTAGCAGAGAGCAAGACAAGGAAAAAGAGGGAGAGGCTGGAGAATGGTAAGTGAGGAAAAGAACGTGTCCGAAACAAGCTGTGTTGGAAAGCAAGTCTTGCAGGAAGCGGTTTTTGAAGAAAGTCAGGCATGGAGAAAGCTCAGAGGCGGGAGCGGGTGAAGGAAACGGGTCACAGAGCAAGGCTGAAGAGAGAACTACTGAAGTGAGATGCAGCACTGATACAGATACTGCCCATTTAAGGGACACAGTCCGGGCTTCAGCGAGCAGGTCTAAGGCTCTGACTCCCTCCAAACAAGCCCTGTCCAGGGCAGAGAAGCAGCCCCTGTCACCACAAGGGCTAGAAACTTGAACCAAAACATCTCCGAGTGAGAACGTGGGATAGAAATGGGTGTCATAAATGCCTGTCGAGGACAGCAGGCAAGGCTATTCTGCGAGTTCGCTGATCTTCAGCGTTCAGAGGGGAGGCCCCTTGCCTCCGCACAGCTAGGGCTGGATTCAATTACGCTCGCTTTCCAGACATTTTATTTCAGGAAATGCAGCTCTGGGGGATGGCAAACAGCCCTGCTCCTTCTGGGGAGTCCTGGCGCGAGACAGGAGACAAAGCGGCCACAATTCATAGCCATGAGTGACCGGGGGCTGCCCCACACCACTGGAATTTGTTCTGCACACTGGCCTGAGGGAGGGCTGAACTCTGCCCAGTTTTCACAGAAGACCTGGGGGCAGAACAGCCTGAGGAGCAGCTGTCCTCAGCCATTTGGACCAAGTCACAATGGGTACAAAGAACCTCCATGTTCAGGGGCAGTCTAACATCGATTGCCAGTTCCCAGAGAGCAACAACAGGGGAGAGCTGTTGCCTTTGTTGCCCCATTTGTGGAGGTCTTAGAGGGATTTGACAGCCGCCGCAGGCAATGCTGGGATTCCTCTCTGTCCTCAATCTTTCTTTTTCAATCCAGGGAGCGAAATGAGGAGCAACCAGTGGAGCCTGGGCAATTTGCTGCCTAAGGCAACTGACTCAGTTGGCCTCATGAACGGGCCGGTCCCGGCTCTTCTTACAATCCTGGGGAACATTGCCACAATAATACCACTGCCTGTATTGTGATGCCACTACAAGGTGCCTGGCTGGCGGCAGAAACAGCTTCTACCGTACCCTGAAAGCAACACTGTCTGGGACGCCTCGTGCAAACATCCGCTGCCCACCTGCTCCCCCGACACACCTGAGAACCAGCCGTTGGTTATGTAACACCCCATAAGGGCCCGGGGCGCTCGCTCTGCTCACAAGAAATTCGCTGGCCCTGCACACTCCCCACGAGGCCGGGGGGGGGGCATGCAGTCATCTGAGAGCGGAAAAGCAGAAGCTGCACAAAGCGGCTCCCCACGAAGAGAGGCGGCGGCCGCCCTGCATTGGACGCAGGTCACTAAACCAAAAGCCCCGAACCAGAGCCTGCCCCTCGTTGGGCTCGCGAAGCCCGGCAGCCTCCGCCACCGGCGGGGCCAAAACACAGACCGACCGACCGACCGACCAACCAACCACACACGCACACACGTGCAAGTCACCGGGCAGCGAGGAAGCTGCCCCGGGGCCAGCGGGCACCCCGATCTCCTCCCCCAGAGCGCACCTCGCCCCCAAGCCGGACGCCCGCCGCCTGCAGGCGCCCCGCCGTGCCGCCCGCTGCCTCGGCGGACGGACCCCGAAGCGGGGCTGGCGCGCGAAGCAGAGTCCGGAGCCCCGCAGCGCCCCCGAGGACTCCGCTCGAGGCAGTGGGACGGGGCCGCGAGGAGGCGGATCCGCGCGGCTCACCTGCCCGAGAGGATGCCCGGCTCGCCGCTCCTGCGCTCCGCCGGCGCCCGCCGCGTCCAGCTCTTCGCTCTCGCCCGGCGGGGCTCGGGGAGGCAAAGGGGCGGGGCCGGGGGCGGAGCTGCAGCCCGCACATGCGTCTGGTGCACGGGGGGGGGACGGGGGGGAGGAATTTCATTCGCACGGTTCTGGGGCGCACGGGGATCAGGTGTCGCCACGCGCTGGGGAGCGAATCCCTTCGCCCCTGTTTCCTGGGAGTCAGTCCGCCCGTCGGAGTTGCTGCTCAGGAGACCCGCCTTAGCCTAGGAGCGCGCCGCCTCTCTCGCAGCCCCGGGCAGCGGAAGGGAGTCCCGCTCAGCTCCGTGGAGAGCCCTTAAAAGAAGAGCCCCGCTGGATCAGCCCAAAAAGGCCCACCGAGCCCAGCGTCCCTCAGTGGCCCACCAGGTGCCTCAGGGAGGGAGCCCAGGAGACAACATTACACCTTGATGGGACTAGTCTGGATGATCTCCAACTTCCCTTCTCCACTTTTCAACAGATGCTCCCAGGAAGGCCATCAGTGAGGCCTCTAACAGAAGCAGGAGCAGAGGTGGATCTAAGGGGGGGGCAAAGCTCTAAGTGTTGCAAGGAGCCTTCTTACCCTGTCATGTAAACCTCTCCTCTCCCTTGCTGCTGCAGCCAGTAAGCAACGCCAAGATGTTGCTGTTCCCTGTGAGGACTGGCTAGAACGGTGCAGGAGAAGAGTGTTTTCCGCTGCAAGGTGAGGCTTCTTGCAAAACTTACAGATTTGCCCCCCCCCTTAGATCCGCCTCTGAGCAGGAGCACCCTCTCCTACTGTTGCCACGTGGAGGGCATAAGAACAGTGATCCGAGTTCGGCAGGCCAAGGGCTCCTTGAGCTCAGCACCTTGTTTTGAACGGTAGCCAGCCAAATGCATCCTGGAAGCCCAAGCTGGGCACGAAGGCAACCACTTTCTCTCTCCCCGTCTGCTTTCTCCACAGGATGCATTGCTTCAGAAATCCCTCTCTGGTTGCCTTTTCTTCTGCTTTGTCTTGCCTCAGCAGCACAATGTCAGGCGTCCAGGTTGGCACAGCCAAGAACCTGATGGCTGAACTATGAAGTGTCTGAGGATCCAGGACGGCAGTCTTGGCTGTGGCTCAGAAACCACCAAAGCCAGAAGAATAGGTGTGCTTCCACACCTTCGGCAGTGGTAAACACACCTTCTGCTGAATGAATGATGACTGCATCCCAAGTTGCAGGCTGTGTGGTTTGTGAGGTCAGAAAAGAAACCTCAATAGTGCAGAGCCCAATCCGACCCAACTTTCCAGCACTGGTGCATAAGAACATAAGAAGAGCCCTGCTGGATCAGGCCAAAGGCCCATCTAGTCCAGCTTCCTGCATCTCACAGTGGCCCACTAGGTGCCCTCAGAGAGCACACAAGACAACAGGCTGCCACTCCCTCGCACCTGAGGTAAATCCTGAGGTAAACACACTGGTGGCTAGTCAAGATACTCCCCAGCATTTCTCTTTGACAACCACCAGAACCAGATCCAGATGCTCCCCTTCAGACATGGACTCATAGGAATATAGGAACAGCCCCACTGGATCAGGCCATCTAGTCCAGCTTCCTGTATCTCACAGTGGCCCACCAGATGCCTCAGGGAGCACATAAGACACCAGGCTGCCTGCATTGTGTGGCCACTCCCTTTCACCTGGCATTCTGAGGTTAAATCCTGAGGTAAACACACTGGTGGCCAGTCAAGATTCTCCACAGCTTTTCTCGCTGACAGCCACCAGAATCAGATGCTCCTTTTCAGACATGGACTCATAGGAATCGCCCACTGGATCAGTACAGGCCAAGGCCCCTCTAGTCCAGCTTCCTGTATCTTACAGCAGGCCACCAGATGCCTCAGGGAGCACAGGAGATAACAAGATACCTGCATCCTGTTGCCACTCCCTTCTACTACTAATATAAGGAGGTTGTACAACCCGTCATGGCCTGTAGCCCATGATGGACTTTTCTTCCAGAAGTCTGTCCAATTGCTTTTTAAAGGCACCTAGGCCAGATGTCATCACTACCTCCTGTGGCAAGGAGTTCCACAGATTAATTACCCGCTGGATAAAAAAGTATTTTATCTGTTCTAACAGAGTGTGCACTGCATCCAGTGGTGGTGAGGCAGTCAAAGTAAGGGAGCATTTGTTCCCTTGCCTTGTGGCTGCATCAGTACTAGAAAGTTGGGAATTTGCCTGCAGAATCTTAGCATGCCAAGCCACTTGAAAATATGTTGAATAATGACAAAGGACAATGAAAAATTAGAAATTATTCATAGGAATTTGTTCTGAGATGATAAGTGTATGACCTCGCTGACCCAAAACACATTTCTCAGATGCCCCAACACTTCCTATTTACCTGAGACAGACTATTTCCAGGTTCCTGCCCCTCGTACTATAACTTGGGCAATGAATATAAAGGGTGCCTGCAGAGGTCTTGTTTGGGCTGTAATCCTCAGTGAGTTCTTCGGAAGCTCTCTAAATCAAATAAGGCAGATAAGTAATGCAGGCTTTGCAAGACAGTGAAGATTAGAATTTTAAAAACCAAACAAGACACTAACAAATTCTGACCTTCTGAAACATTGGCAGTGTGAATTTTGTTGTGCTTGCCACAGCCTTGGAATCAAGGATGTTTAAGTGCGATTAAAATGCTAAAGATCAGAGCGCCTTATTCTGATCCGTTTGTTGTGAAGAGTCAGTTTCTCTGCCCATAAGATTGGTACTGACGATTAGCACAGACATAATAAAGATTACAAGCCGCCAGCTGCAATCCAGTTAGAGCAGGTTGAGAAAGGCGCTGAGCTACAGCTGAATGCATGGACATGGTGCAGACCTCAACCAACTCAATGGGACTGACTTCTGAGTAAAGGTGATTAGGATTGCACTGCCTGGGTTTACAAGGCGAGAGAGGATGTGAGTTTTGGTTCACAAAAGCTCCACTTTAAATCTCAAAATGATGACTGCACAAAATACATTGACCAGCTGCTATTGCTCAACCCTACTCCCCAGCCCCCAATATGCACTCAAACAGTGGTTCCCAAACTGTGGGTCATGAAGCACCAAGAGCAGCCATATTGAAAATATGGGAAGATGAGATGCTGGAAAGGGGAAGGACTGTGCGGTTGTTTTGCTTGTGTCAAGGTTGTAAATAGGCTTCTCCCCCTTTCTGATTCACTTTGCTATTGGAAAATAGCTGAGGAGTCACCCAACTTCTGTCTTGGGGCAGTCTAGGGGGGCACCAGTGGCCCCCACAACTCCACAGGTAGACCTGGGTTCTGGGCTCCCTATAGAGAAACAACAGCAAAGCCCAGATCTACTCATTAGGACCAGCCATGGATAGGGTAGACCAGTGCTCCACAAGTCAGGCAGGCATCCATAGTACAGACCTTCTCCCACCCATTCAAAGCATCTTTGCAGTGCCAAGGCATCTTTAATCTTCATAACTTTTAAGGTGACGGTGAGCTCAGCCTTAGTTGTTGTTGTTTTTTTGTAGTTGGTTCTTTATGTTTGCTGACTTCAGTTTGAAATAACTGTCTCAACTTTCAAAAATCTGAGTCAGTGTCTGAAAAAGCCACATGTGAGCAGAGACCATCATGCAATGCTTCCAATTTGCATAGGATATTAGCATGTGCCTGCCCCCCCCAGTTATATAGGCAAATTGGATCTGAGCTCCGGAGCCCAGGTCTACCCACAACTGCTTCTGGTGGGTAGACCTGGGCTCCCATGGGGGCGCACTCCTATTGTGTGCCCTGGGTGCCATTTTGACTAGGTCTGCCCCTGGTGTCACAATGATGGTACTTCTGGCCATGACATCACTTCTGGTGGGTCCCGGACAGATTGTCATTCTTAAAAGTGGGTCCCGGTGCTAAAAAATTTGAGAACCACTGCAGTAGAGAGATTAACGCTGCCTTGCATTATTGAGTGGTTCTAAGAACCAGTGTGATGATGTTTGTGAAACACTTTGAATGTGCAAGCATACTGTCTAAGTGGTAGTAGATATTACTGTAAAAACTAATGGGTTTTGAATTAAGAGATGTTGGCAACTGCATACCACAGGGGGATGTACTCCCTGCGGTCTCCCAAGCAGTTTTGGGTTGAAATGGATGCTGCGGTGTGTCCATCAGGAAGTGCTGTTCGATTTCTTTTTGCACCGAACCCATTCAAGTGGGTGTTGTCTTAGTATTCCTGGAAGCAGATGGCTGTATCAGGAAGTAGCTGCTGACGGCACACACAAATTAAGTTGGTGAAGCACTTCCTTGCATGGCCACAAATAAGTCAGGTGGGACATTTTTGGTTCACTTCCTAATTTCTGCTATGTGCATCAAGCTGCTGTTAAAGGCACAGAAGCATGACCAATCAAAAAGTTGGCAACTCTACCAACATGGTTGCCAACTTAAAAAAAAAGAAAAGCCCCTGCTCTTGTGCAGACAGGTGATAATGCTTACCTGTGGAAAAAGCTTCACTGGCTTATTTCTGCAAATGAGTTTTTATTAAAAGCACAGGAGCAAACCAAGACACTTTTCCTGGACCTTTGGCATCCCTCAAAAGGGTATTTTGCTCCACCAGAGCAGACAGATTTTCTTTTGTCTGGACGATTGCAGGCTCAGAATTATTCTTCACATGTTAAAAAATAAATCTGTTCAGCTGTGAGTGGAACTTTGTTTATGCATGCATAGTTCATAATCTGTGTGCAGCAGCGTGTGTAAGTCCTTGGCACGAGGTCATGTGGTTGTGGGTGGAATGTTATTATCCTGTGGGGAGCGAAAGGCCGATCCGTCCCTCTACAGCAGCAGGAAGGGGAGAGCAGCTGAAGTTGAGCATCTCTGCAGGATGTACAGTAACGCACAATTCTGGGGAGGCTGTGAAGCGATTCCTTTGGCAAATGCAAATCAATGCTATTGTCGCTCCAGGGCAGCAATTTGCAGCCAGTGTGCCGCGGCACACTGGGGGGCTGGGAATGGTCCAGAGGTGGGCTATTATGGGAGTTCCGAGGAGGGTCATTTATTACTAGGGCCTTGGGGTGTGTGAGCCCCCCCCCCGCACTGTCTTGTCAATTGATAAAAAAGTAATGGGGCGCCTTGGGAACCCGGGGAGACCTCCCGGTACGGGGGTTTGCCTCCGCCTGGGTTTACTCCGGCTCCCCTCCCCGGGACGAGCGGGGGAGGAGCCTCTTTCCTCCTGGCCCCACCCCGTGGAGGCCCCTCCCCTGACGTCATAGCCGAGATCCGCCTCCAGGGGGCGCCCGGGCCGGCTACTCTTCCCCCCTGCGTGTGGCTCACCGGAGGGATCGCAGGAGCCCAGGAGCGGGTCCCTGGCGATGCGGGCTCGCGCCTCCATCTTGGCCCCGCGCGCGCAGCTGGGGGTCCGCGTCCGCCTGGGGCTGAGCCCCTCTCTGCGTGGCGTGCCGTCTCGCGGGGGACAGTCTCGCAGGCCCTCGCCGCCTGGACGAGAAACGACCCCCCGGGCGGGCTTTCGCTCGCCCGGGAAAATCTTTTGCTCTTGGGGAGGGGGCAAGGAAGGAAGAAATAAAAGGAAGGGTGGCGAAAGCCGCGATCGCAGCAAAGCAAAGCGGCTGTTAAATGCACAGGAGCAGAGGCAATACAAAAAGTTGGCACCTTATCAAGCACTCTTGGTCACCGCAGGGAGCGGAGCTGGTATGGGCTCGCCGGGCGCTCCAGTCCAGGCTCGTTTACTCGGAAGGAAGTCCCGTAGTCAGAGGCATTTCTACAGGGAGGGCAAAGCTCTAAGTGTTGCAAGGAGCCTTACCCTATTATGTAACCCCCACCTCTCCTTTGCTGCTGTAGCCAGTAAGCAACGCCAAGATGTTGCTGTTTCCTGTGAGGATTGGCTAAAATGGTGCAGGAAAGGAGTGATTTCCACTGCAAGGTGAGGCTTCTTGCAAAACTTAGAGCTTTGCCATCCCTGTAGAAATGCCACTGCCCGTAGTGGCGCTCCACTGCCCCACTGCCCGTAGGGGAGGAATGCTAAGGTTTGCCTGAGCTCTCCCCTCTTGTTGCCACCCCAGCTAATGGCTGTGTCCAGGTTTCCTGCCTCAGAACATGGAGGTTTCACACAGTCACCCTGATCAACTGATAGAACAGCTCGGCCTTCTCCGAGAATCTGCTGAATCTGTATCTAAAGGGTCACCACCATATCCTGACACAGCAGGAAACATAGATGAACCACGACACGCGAGGCCGTCTTTCCATAGTTTGTCCTGCATCCCCTGCCTAGCTGTTTTGCTGGATGACCCTGGGCTCGGTTGCGTGGCTACCAGGGGGTGGTGGTGCGGTCAGCACTGCAGCTGCTGCAACGTGCCATGTACGTGGCCCCTCCCACTCGCCGTCAGAGCCATTCTGGGCACCAACAGCAACACAATTGCGGTCGCTGGCCAGAGTGGCTCTGACAGCAAGTGGGAGGGGCTTTGTGGGGGTCTGCAATACGTACTGCACTGCCACCTCCTGTAGCGACACTATTGCCTTGGCTTTGAGGGGGGGGGGTCCCAGGGTGTTTTTTCCCATAGAAGCACAGCAGGGATGGGCGAAGGCACTGCTAGGATAATTTTCCTCTTGCTGCAACTTCTGAAGATACAGGAACATCCGGCCTTGGCAGGAACCCTCCCCCACGCCCCTACAGCAGGTCTCTCCAGGAGGGACAAGAAGTAGTTGGCTTTTTCCAGGACTCCAAAGTACAATTCTCAGTAAGGGACCATCGTGATCTATGATGATCTGCTTCCAGACCTTGGCATCGTCGTCAGACTGCTTGGACATTACAGCGCCGACTGATCCCTGGCACTTCTCTGCGCCTGGAGCAGCTCCTCGCTTTCAAGGTCTGGAGCACAGCAGCAGCCGATTCCTGGAAGCAAACAAGACCAGCTGCATTCCCAGCACCAGCCAGCAAGGCAGCGGCCTCTGTGTTTTTATGTACAGATGCTCTGTGCTTCAAAAGGAACACTCAGAGCACAATCCTCACCTGGAGTTAGGCCAGCACAGTTTGCCCGGCACCAGGGCCACTGCACAGCGCGTTTGGACCCCTTGCGGAGTCGGGGAGGATGGCGCACGTCTGTGAACTGGCCTCTCTGACTCCGAGAGTGGTCCAAACATACTTTACGGTGTCCCTTGTGCCGGCCAAACTTTGCTGGTCTAACTGTGCCGGCCTAACTCCAGGATTGCACCCTCAGCCTCCCAGGGGTGGGAAAGCTGTGTCCAGGCTGCAGCACTTGTGGACTATGGTGAAAATCCCAGCTTTTCTCTGATTTCTCTTCCTGATGGTGACTCCTCTAATCCCTGGGCCTGAACTGGCACAGTCCAGGGCTAGGTTTAGCTTCAAAAGAACTAGGCCAAAAGCATTGCCCCTTGCCGATGTTTCAAACGTCCTACAATTCAAGACAAACAGGGTGTGGGGTGCCAGCGTCAAGTGGGGCTGCCTGCACCACTTGCTTGGGGGTTTGTTCTTTGTTGCTTCGCTCATTGAGCTGCATTAAAGGAGGCGAAGAACCCCCCCCCCCCAATCAATGTATATGAGTGTCTTTCGTTTTTATTTGATAATGACCTACATTTTTCTTGACTGTCCTACATTTTGGGGTGCTACATTTTGGGGTGATGAGGGTGAAAGAGGAAAGTGCAAAAATTGGCTTGAAGCTCAACATCAAGAAAACTAAGACCATGGCAAACACTCCCATCACTTCCTGGCAAATGGAAGGGGAAGAAATGGAAGCAGTGACAGAGTTTATTTTCCTGGGCTCCAAGATCTCCGGAGATGGTGACTGCAGCCATGAAATTAAAAGACGTTTACTTCTTGGGAGGAAAGCTATGGCGAGCCTAGACAATAGAAAGCCGAGACATCACCCTGCCAACAAAGGTTCGCAGAGTCAAAGCGATGGTTTTCCCAGTAGCAATGTATGGCTGTGAGAGCTGGACCATAAGAAAGGCAGAGTGCCGAAGAATAGATGCTTTGGAATTATGGTGTTGGAGAAGACTCTTGAGAGTCCCCTGGACTGCAAGGAGATCCAATCGGTCAATCCCACAGGAAGTCAAGCCTGATTGCTCCCTGGAAGGACAAATCCTGAAGCTGAAGCTCAAATACTTTGGCTACCTCAAGAGAAGAGAGGGGACTTTAGAAAAGACCCTCATGCTGGGAAAGATTGAAGGCAAAAGGAGAAGAGGGCGGCAGAGGATGAGATGGTTGGATAGTGTCAACGAAGCGATGAACATGAAATTGGGCAAACTCCAATGGAAGACAGGGAGGCCTGTTGTGTGCTGTGGTCCAGGGGGTCACGAAGAGTCGGACACGACTTAGCGACTGAACAACAACAACCACCCTCCTTTGTGGCTATGACATCTGGTCACCCTGCCAGTTCAGCACAGACTGCCTGCATCAAGTGGCCGCCTTTTTTCTTAGCGCAAGATTGCTCTCCCCTTCCGGTTTGCGTGGCAGGCAGGCATCAAGAGGCGAGCCTTCAAACCCTGCCCCTCCCCAAACTATTACTTGGCAGAGCTGCTGGTGCCGTGGAGCTGACCCTTGTACGACAAGGTTGTCAAGGCGAGCGGGACCAGGAAGCGATGCGGCCACGATGCCCGACAGCCAGACTCCTCGCGCGGAGTGGAAATGGGACACCATCGGCCTCTGCTGTGCAAAGCAGAAAAGGCATTCCTTTTTTCCTGCACTGTCAGCCCTCTCAGCTCCAAAGGGGGGGGAGTGCATTAAGATCACATTAGCCCAGCCTTCACAGGGCTGGAGCTGCCTGGTGGGGGGGGGGTCATGAAGAGCAGGGCAGGGGCTCCGCTGCCTCAGCAGTTGGCATCCTGCCAGCCAAAGCAGGGTGACCACATGCAAAAGAGGGGAGGGACCACTTTCGAAGCAGGGGAGGGGGAAGGAAGGGGGCAGCTGCAGCCTCGCAAGTGTTTCAAAATGCCATTTCATTTGCTGCCTGCGCATTTCACATGGGAGAGGCTGGTTGCCAACCCTGATAAGAGCCCAGCCCTTACGGCCACCGTTATCAGCAGGAGCAGCACAGCTCTGGGGAGGGGGAAGAGAGAAGAAAGACCAAGACAGTTCCCTGCAGCAGCCACCCATTCCATGACCGTGAAAGCACCCTGTGATGCTTGCAGTCTGGCAGAAGGATCCATAGCTCCACGTCAGGCTTTTTCTCCTCATTGGCTGGAGCAGGACATCGTCCCCTCTGAACTGGTTAACAAGCTGGCTGCTGTTTACGAATCTTACTTTTTGCCTGGATGCTCGTGTCACATTGAGACACTTTTGAAATGATGCTAGTTGTATGAATGAATGACTGGGGTGGAGAGTGAAATCAGAACCATTGCAAAAAAAAAAAGTCTATAGCAAATGCAAAGGAACAGTGTTGTGAAACACACACACACACACACACACACACACACACACTCTTCCATAAAAAGACAAAGGCAAAACTCCACGCTCAGCATTCATTTCCACCCGTCCATCTTTTGGTCCAGGGCCAAAAGAGGGGAGGGTACATCCCATAAGAAGAGGCCCACTGGATCAGGCCTCAGGCCCATCTAGTCCAGCTTCCTGAATCTCACAGTGGCCCACCAGATGCCTGAGGGAACACACAAGACAACAAGATGCCTGCATTCTGTGGCCACTCCCTTGCACCTGGCATTCTGGGGTAATCCTGAGGTAAACAAGCAAGATTCTCCACAACATTTCTCTTTGACAGCCACCAGAATCAGATGCTCCTCTTCAGACATGGACTCATAGGAATATCCCCACTGGATCAGGCCAAGGGCCCATCTAGTCCAGCTTCCTGCGTCTCACAGTGGCCCACCAGATGCCTCAGGGAGCACATGAGACAACCAGATGCCTGCATCCTGTTGCCACCTCTTCTGCCTTCCCCTCTCCTGACAATAGGAACAAATAGATGCAATGCAAAGCCAACATCTCAGCATTGGTCAGAAGAGACATATACCTTGAAATCTGACTTTGATTGCAGCAGTTGTGGGACACACAGTGACCTTTCAGGCAGGTCACATGGATGTGCCAGTTTTTTACTTTGGACTGAGATATTTGGGGATGAATGTCTGGCGCCACCTGCTGGCTACTGGAAGTTACAACCTGCTGGATGCCTTTTCTGCAACCACTGCCTTCCCCCAAATTTATCTCCCGAGAAATCTGAACCATATAATCCTGGACTCCTCACTTCTGCTACACTGGAAGATGTACCAGTTGTTCATACACAGGGCAAATAGCTGCAGGACTGTCGACAGTGGCACAGAACAGATTCCCAACCTGTCCAACCTGTCCCTAGATGTTGGATTTTCAATTGCATTGTCTTAAGCAGGGTTTTTTTTTTGTACTTTTGGGGTTGGGGTTTGAACTGCAAGGCCACCTTTAAAGCCAAGTTGAATAGGAATTTATTCTTAAAGAATTGCTGCTTCGTTTCACACCCCTGCAGTCTGAGCTGTGCTGGTTGTGTGTGTGGGTGACTCCGGAGCAGCAATTTTCAACCAGTGGGCCACGAAAGGTCTGTAGGCACGTTTTGAGCACAGCAGTTGAAAATGAAAAATGTTGAAAATTGCCACTCCAGAGGACAGCAAGATGGGGCAGTTGCAAGGAAGTCCACCTGGGGTGGCAAGGAAGAGAGCTGGATGAGCAAGAGGAAAATTCCAGCAGAGTCATCACATGGGGATTCCGGTCCCCTTAGTTCAACAGCAGTGCCTGGTAGTTAAGGCTATCACAACTGGTATCAATATGCTGCATATCAGCTACACAGTGACAGCCCACCCTTGCTAGTGGTGGCAAAAAGCAAAATACACACATTTTATTTTTAACATCCCCCCTATATGACAAAATGCATTCATTGAGGGCGCAATCCTAACCTGGAGTTTGGCCTACATAAGAGACACCGTAAAGTGTGTTTGGACCACTCTCAGAGTCAGAGAGGCCAGCATGCAAGACGTGCGCCTCTCTGAGCACATTCATATTTTCATGCACCCTCATTCATGTTCTCATTTTTCTACTACCCTTCTTCCCAGGAGCTCAGGGCAGTGTGCAGGGTTCCTCCCTTTCTTTTGTCCACTTTAAAAGTTATCTAAGCCAGCGATTTTTACATGACAGTTGTATTTTTGATTTCAGTTTTTGGCCATAACCTTTATTAGAATGAAGATATTACACACTGGTTTGTTGTATGAAAGTCAGCATAAAATGGTATATAACATGACAGTATTATTCCTAAAACCCGCAATTTTAACAAACCACAATCTTTACACGACAGTTGTATTTTCGTTTTCTGTGGTTTTTTGGCCATAAAGGTAAAGGTTTCCCCACGACCGAATGGTCTAGTCGTGACCGACTGTAGGGGGCGGTGCTCATCTCCGTTTCAAAGCCTGTAGAGCCAGCATTTTGTCCAAGTACAGGCTTCCGTGGTCATGTGGCCGCTGTGACTATACACCGTAGCGCACGGAACGCCGTTACCTTCCTACCGAAGTGGCCCCTATTTATCTACTTGCATTTAGGTGCTTTCGAACTGCTAGGTTGGCAGGAGCTGGGACAAGCAACGGGAGCTCACTCCGTCGCGCAGTCTTGAACTCCCACCCTTCCGGTCGGAAAGGCCAGCAGCAGCAGTTTAACCTGCTGCGCCACCATGCCCCTCTTTTGGGCCATAACTTTTGATAAATATATTACACTTGTTTGTATTATTGCGTTCTGCATTAAATGACCTTTCCAATGATTTACAATATGATAGTATTATTTGTCATTACCAAGGTTTTCATCGTTTTGGCCACTAGTGTCAAGCTCAGCTTGTTGCCCAGTGCGATTGCACCCCCTGCACTTCTTTAGCTATGCCTCTGCTTTCACAGATGACTGCAGGGATCGTAAAAGGAACTTAAAGGGAAGCAGTTAATTCACTCTATACTACCATTCCTTGGCAGTAGATGGCAGTATTGCCTTGAAGCTCAGAAGATGACTGTGTGAACTGTGGCAGAGGTAGAGGTAGCAATCCAGAGTTCATACCCTGCAGCAGAGTGGGAAGCCTCCTCCTCTCAGGGCTAGTCTCAGGATCCACGTGCTCCAAATGGACACATTCAGACCAGCCTGTGCACAGTGCTTGCAAAAATAATGAAATGTGCATGTGGGCGGGCCTGGCCACAGCTGCAATTACCTATACATAGTAAGAACATAAGAAGAGCCCCACTGGATCAGGCCAAAGGCCCATCTAGTCCAGCTTCCTGTATCTCACAGTGGCCCACCAGATGCCTCAGGGAGCACACAGGACAACAAGCTGCCTGCATCTTGTGGCCACTCCCCTGCATCTGGCATTCTGAGGTAAATCCTGAGGTAAACACACTGGTGGCCAGTCAAGATTCTCCACAGCATTTCTCTTTGACAACCACCAGAAACAGAGGCTCCTCTTCAGACATGTACTCATAGGAACAGCCCCACTGGATCAGGCCAAAGACCCATCTAGTCCAGCTTCCTGTATCTCACAGTGACCACACAAGCCAACAAGATGCCTGTATCCTGTTGCCACTCCCTTGCACCTGGCATTCTGAAGTAGCCGACTTCTAATGCAAGGAGGTTACATCATGGCATATAACCCACGATGTACTTTTCGTCTAGAAATCTGTCCAATCCTCTTTCTAAAGGTACCCAGGCCAGACACCATCACCACCTCCTGTGGCAAAGAGTTCCACAGATTAACTACCCGCTGGGTAAAAAAAGTACTTCCTTTTATCTGTTTTAACTCTCCCAACCCTCAGTTTTAGCGGATGCCCCCTGGTTCTGGTGTTTTGAGAGAGGGAAAATAACATCCCTCTATCGACTCTATCCCTCCCATGCATTATTTTGTCTGTCTCAATCATATCAGGCACCTCAGGCACCTTTTTTCTAGACTGAAGAGACCCAAACGCTGCAGCCTTTCCTCGTAAGGGAGGTGCCCCAGTCCAGGATGGCCGAGAAGTGGGATGCCACAACTCCAACATGATGAGCAGTTCCAGTGGCACGTGGGGTTCACCGGCTCAGTCCAGTTCAATTCTTAGCTGAACTGACATTTCGGATGTGGAACGTTTTCATCCCACTCTTCCTCCAAGGAGCGAAGCGTGGCATGCACAGTTCCTCCTTTTGTCCTCACAACCAGTAGTGCTATCCAGCCGGTACGCTGGTCGGGACTTACGTTTGATTGGCAGTCCACCCGTTGCGTCACACCATGT
>JAJKFI010000017.1:4188680-4208029 GCA_029204185.1 Lerista edwardsae | reverse complement strand
ACATGGTGTGACGCAACGGGTGGACTGCCAATCAAACGTAAGTCCCGACCAGCGTACCGGCTGGATAGCACTACTGCTCACAACCACCTGTGTGATGGATGCGGCTGCGGGATAGTGACTGGCCCCAGGTCACCCAGGTAGCTTCATGGCATTCGAACTCAATCTTCTAGGCCTAAGTCCAACACAGCAGAACTGCGACAGGATCCTGGCTCGGGATGTTCAGTGAGGTTCTCTGATCAGTTTTAGTCGCAGCAAAAACAAAAGGTTGGGGGGGGGGTTAAAGGTTAAACCCTCCCTTTAAATTAGGCTGCTGAAAAGAAGTGGGAGGAGCCTGCAAGCTCGGTTCTGGGACGGAACACAAATACCTGGGGGTTAAGCTTGTGCTTGGAAGCACCCCAAGTCTGCCTTTCTAAGTGCATGTCTGCCATCTCAGTCACTCTTTTTCTACTGATTCCTTGGTGTATTTTGGAGTTATGACACAGCACCCTCCCCAGGACATACTCTGTACACTGAACACAAGTGCAGCCCCACTGGGTCGGGTCAAAGGTCCATCTAGTCTAGCTTCCTGTATCTCACAGTGGCCCACCAGATGCCTCAGGGAGCACACGAGACAACAGGCTGCCTGCATCCTATTGCCACTCTCTTGTATCTGGCATTCTGAGGCAGCCTACTTCTAACATAAGGAGGTTGCACCACCCATCATGGCCTGTAGCCTACAATGGACTTTTCCTCCAGAAATCTATCCAATCCCATTTTAAAGGCATCTAAATGAGATGTCATCACCACCTCCTGCAGCAGCAAGGAGTTCCACAGATTAATTACCCGCTGTGGGTAAAAAAGTATTTCCTTTTATCCATTCTAACTCTCCCAACACTCAATTTAATTGGATATCCCCTGGTTCCGGTGTTGTGAGAGAGGGAAAAGAACATCTCTCTATCCACTCTATCCATCGATGCATAATTTAGTATGTCTCAAACCCCGCCTAGTTCCTGGCTAAGGAGAGATTTGAACCTCGTCCACAGTTGACACACTGTCCCTCTAACGCCACCAGCTCTCATCTTCTTTTCTTGGCTACAGGGACACCCACTCAGCAGCTCACGCACTGCGATACAAACCTGCCGGTTGGCAGGACCACTGCAGATTGCAGGCAGGGCCTCCAGGGATGGAACGTTCCTCCATGCCAAAATGAAAACACACAACCACCAAACCACGACTGCAAAGAAAATTAGTGCATAAGGGAGAACAGGTCTACCCCAGCCTCTCTCCCCCCAACGTGTTGGTTTTCTACATATAGGGCCAGCCAGCCACCTTTTTTGGCATAAATAACAAAGAGAAAATCCATCCATCACCCAAATATAGCAAAACAAATAATACTAAACCTAATACATGTTTCGACACTGAAAATAAATATACTTTGTCAAAGACAGTTCCTAGCATGATGAATCTTGAGCATTTTTGTAAACCACCGAAAGTAAGAACTGTGAAACCCTCTCCATAGCTTCAGGTAGACAATCATTCAGAAAGAAACTTTAAGTTTGCTAGGTCTGAGAAGCCTTCTCTCGTAGATAAGAAAGGGTGCAGGTACACCAAAAGGGCTCTTGACATGGCAAACATTATGCAGGGCATCTTCTTACACCTCCCACTAGTGACTGACTGACTACATACAGGGAATATTTCGGTGAGTCAATCCATACCCCCCCTCCCCCACCTGCGGTCTGAACTGATGCAGGCCACACACCTGCTGGGATCCCCTCTCCCAGGTAAAAAATTAGGCCCAAGATAGCCTTAGGCCACTATTTTCTCAGCCATGTGGCAATAATAGTGTTTTACTTTACATACTTGTGTGAAGAATTATTGAGATGATAGCTTTTAACTATTCCACATATGCGAGATACTATATATACACACACCTGTCGTCTAATTAGATAGCTGTATTGTGGCTCATCACCCTGAATTTGTGAAATAGTGCAGGGGAGAAAAAAAAATATCTCAGGGCGCAGATACCTGACACAAAAGAGCCACAAAAACCCACACATAGCCTTATTTATTTAAAACAAAAATTTTTTATTAGAGATGAAGAAATTGATTGAATACATTATTGAAATTCCAAAAAAGCCACTTTATTGCAATAGTATTTAGATATATTATTAGCATATTAGTCAACGATGGTCCCCATAGAAAGATTTCGATATAGTGTATCAAAATGCTTAAACATTCTTTAGTACGTTGTCTTTTATATATAGGTTACCGGCTGTTTCATGACAGAACCACAAGAAACTCAACTGTAAAGGAAAACATTTTTTTAAAAAGAAAATGGACCTAGATCAAACAAAAAAAGTTTTGTTTTTTTTAAAAAAAAAATGTTAATACAAGTTTTGGTCACTTTACGCAAAAGTGTGAGCTCATCACAAATCCCTATCAGCTTCTCTCTTGGAACTAACGCGCTGCCGTTCTCTACTTCACAGGCAGACCAGAGGCACGCACGACGAGTGGCAGGTCCGTGGGAAAGCTGGTTCTGGCTTCTCAGAAAGGGACGGTTGCCCAACCTTTCCTCCACTCGAGCAGCACCCTTGGATGCGGAACATCTTGCATGATCCTGAAGGCTAAATCTCCACATGCCAAGCCTGGGGCGAAGGCGCTCTGTCGCGAACAGAGGCAGCTTTCCAAACACCGGGGTGCGCGATTGGCATGATACCACAATTCAAAATCACCGGAAGGCAGCAGAGGTGGACAGTCTCAGAAGCACATTCTTTGCCAGGAACGCCAGGGTTTTTTTTTTAGAAACAGCGCTATGAAGAGCAGAGGTATACCTGCACCACAACGACTTTAGCAGCAGGGCAGGGGTGGAATTCTCCCAGGAGATTCCACGTGGAGTCCCTGAACAGACCTCCACCTGCCTTCTCGGATGCGGGGTGGGAAATACGGCCATCTTTAAAAAAAAGGGAGCCACGTTTCCCTGCGATGTTGTTTCATACAGTGTCGGATCATGTCCCAGACCAGAGCTCTCCTCCTCGCTGACAGGCCTGCCGCCGCCACGGCAAGCCTGCACACTTCATTCTTAAAGCCTCAAAGGTTTCTTCTTAAATTACCTGCCTTTGGATAAATCCTAGTTTCTCCCCTAACTTGGCATGGCTCTGTGTGCGCTTTTTGAAGCAGGAAAGCCCCAGCCAGCGACTCCTACGGTCGTATAAAGAGAAGCCTCTGCCCAGACTAATCCTGCTGAATTCTCCGTCTGGGAAGTGGCTGAGCAGGCATCCCCAATGCATCTGTCCACAGCGAAGGCTGAGTGGAAGGAGGCCGGACCACAGAAGGAGCGTAGCTTCAGGAGGGGCAGAATGGCAAGTATTGCACTGTGTCAAGTTGCTGTCGGAGCCATTCTGTGTTGCCTGCAAAGCGGCCCCTCCCACTTGCCACAGGAGCCATTCTGGGCAGTGATGGCAACATAGAATGGCTCTGATGGCAACTTGACACGGTGCGTTGCAGCACCCACAATTCTTACTGTGCATAACAGCGCACTTACAGTAGCGATGCTACTGGGCCAAAGCCGTGAACCATGCAGAGGCTTGGAGCGCAATCCTAACCTGGAGTTAGGCTGGCACAGTTAAGCCAGCAAAGTTTGGCTTATGTTAAGTTTGGCAAAGTATGTTTGGACCATTCTCGGAGTCAGAGGGGCCAGCACACAGACATGTGCCATCCTCCCTGACTCGGGAGTGCTCCAAACATACTTTACGGTGTCCCTTCTGCCGGCCAAACTTTGCTGGCCTAACTGTGCCAACCTAACTCCAGGTTAGGATTGCGCTCTTAGTGGGGCAGCTCCTCTGTGGACTGCTATTTAGGGCACACAGAAACCTTCAAATGGTTTGCGTTTTATCCCCATGCTGTAGACCATTTTATCATTTAGAAATTACCGAGCCAGAGTTCTCCCAAGATAACCCCTGGAATTTCTTGCTCCTACAGAAAGGGGTTAACAAATCACTCGCCCCCTTTCACATCATTATGAGCAATTCTACAAAATAGAGTGTAGGCACAGATATGTGGGTTCATGTCCCCGCTCTCCCCTCCCCCTGCACATGCAGGACCGGCCTGGGGATCGCTTGCCTCCCACAATCTGAAAGGAGCACCCAAGGATGTGAGCACAATTCTTTGATCGTGTGCTTCTTCACTGGGGCACGCCTTGCCTCCAAATACTGGGGCCCCCCCCAGTGCTGGAGGCCAGGAGGACCAGCCTCATCTTTGCACACCTAAGGGTGGAAAACCCCTACTTAAAAAAAAAACAAAAACACATTCCCATTGTGGCACGACTGTTGATGTGGCCGCAGACTGAGGCTTGCACTTCTTAAACATGTAAACGTATTGTTAAAAGCAGGGTGAAAGGGAGAGCAGGGGATGCAAAATTCTGAACAGGAAAGACAACCCTTTTGATTCCTTCAAATCTCATAAGGAAAGCGAAATCATTTTAGGGTGGAAACATGGCTCCCTTTTCAAATAGCCACATGGACAAAAAGTACAAGGTGAAGCAAATTCATCATTTGGCATTCTCACCCACCCACCCACACGAAGTGAGGAAACTGTTGCCTCCTGAGCAAGCCCAGTGGTCAGCCCAGCTCAGTACTGTCAACCCCGACTCCAGCAAACCTCCAGGGCTTCACACAGGGGTCTTCTTCCCCAGTCCTACTTGGAGATGCTGCTGTGGACTCAACTAGGGACCTCCCATGGATAAAGCAGCTTCCCTTGTCAGCAGGAGACGAGGTTCCCCTTCGGAACTCACGCAGAGAAGTAATCTGACATGCATCATAGATGTACCAACTTCTATCCAACTCCACCTTGAGACTCCTCTTAGCACTTACGGTTAAAAAAGAAAAACTTACGGTTGGCGGTTATTCCACATTTAAGTGGTTGCTATGAATTGAACTATACAGCAAAGCAGCAAATATCCCAACAGAAGACCACGGAAGATTAGATACATGATGTTGGGTATCGGGCCACAAACAGGGCAGCCAAATAAAAAGTGGACTCAAAGGGGGCTTCAGAGGAAAGCAGTTTACCAAAGCATATTTTTTGCCGCTGTTAGAAGTTCAGCAGCCTGATTCTAAGCCCCCTACACTGCAAGGAAGCAACCAGGGCCTACTCCTGCCCCTCTCATACGCTGCGATGCCTGCCTGCAAAATGCATGTCCTGCTGCCCCCTTTAACTGCGCTGGGCGCCCAGCTGTGGAATTAGGCAGGCAGACATCCACACACCCGCAAAAGGGGCACCCAAGAAATGAGCATAGTGTCGATTCCGAGGTTGTCGCTTTTCCAAATACGTTTTCCCGAAGGCGCTCAGGGGTGCCCACAACCCACCTGCACGCCCCCCATTTCACAATCACCCTGTGAGGCACGTCAGGCTGAGAGTGAGCCAGCAGCCAACAGTGGTGGGTGTGCACTTGGCAAGCTTGATGGCATGCACCAGATACTGTGTTATGCATATGGTGGTGCCCGAGTCAAGTGGTTCTGCCGAGTTGGCCCTTGAGTACTTCCTAGCAGCTAGTTGGGACCGGGGTTCACCCCCGATGCCAATGTGGCTAAGGCAGGTTTGCCACTTTGGCCCACGGGTGTCACAGGGAATGGGTGTGGCTAGCACTGCGCCTCCGATTTCTCGTCACCAACACAGCCTGCAGACTGGACTTCTGGCCACCCCAAAAGTCTGCACAGCGAGACAAGAAAAACATCCCCCTGCCTCCTCTACCACACTCGAAGGAACGCTGGGGAACATCTCTGCAACTAATACTGTCTTATCAGCACCCCCAAGTCTCTGCTTGAGTGGCTTGTGCAGTTTGGTGGGCCAGCCAAGCATCACAGCACGGGTCAACACCCTTGGCATGTTACTCCTCCGACAGTGAAGAGTAAGGGAACGTCCCCAAATAACACTCCACATTCTGAGAAGAAATGCAGCTGCCCTGTTAACAGACGAGCGCTTCTGCCCCATTACCCCGGAATCTGTGCAAATCACTAAAATAAACCACTTTGGCGAAGGTAACAGAACACCGTTGAGATGTACCAATGGACACACAGGATGCACATTTAAAAAGTCCCCCGTAAGCCAAAGAGATCCCCCCATCCTCATGTGGCTCCGACATTTTCACAATCCAGTTACAAATATTAGTTTCAGTCATACTTGAAAAAAGCCTGACCCATCAAAGGCAAACTTCGGCAACCTACTTGCAAACCCAAGCAGACGACGTTTTCTGTGGCCAGCTCAAGACACCAGCCCAAGACCTTCCACAATGCAACATATACACAAAATACTGCCCTCTTGCTTTTGTTTGACAGTCCAAAAACAAAAAACCCTTGAATGGTGGCTTCCGGAGACACATTGTCTGTACTAGGTTCTACATGATTTTCTAAAGCTCCAGGAGTACAGGGAGGGGGAAAAAACGCCCTTGATGGCTCCAAGAACCTCCAACGTGTCAGTCAAGATGGTTGAGGAATCTCCGTAGGCATCCAGGGTTGGTGTCTTCTCCACTTGGCCCAGAGGTCTGTCTTCATCATGGCTTCTTGGTCGATTCTACTAACAGAACTGGCCAAATTCCAAAGAGAAACTATTGGAAGAAAAAGAAATAAGGGTACCTTAGACTGGTGGGCCAGAACATAGAAATAAAACAGACCTCTTTTGCAATCCTTCTCTTGCAATTGTTGATCAAATTATACATTTATAGTGTTTCCCAAACCATGCGCTGCAACAAACATGTGCTTGTTTTTCCTCTGCAAAACAGCAGAAGTGGGAAATAAGAAGAGGGGGGGGGGAGATGGATTGGAATTGTGGCAGGAACAAAGAGCTAAAGCCCACCTTCTCCCTCCCCCACACTGTGCTCCTAAATTTGACCGTGGCTGTTAGACGAGGGGAAAAATTAAGCATGAAATTGAGGAACACATGCTTATAACATGTGGCATGGATCCAATTTTGTCTTCTAAAGGCACAAGAGATGGGGGGAAAACAGACAATGCTGCTAAGGCAGGTGGTGGGAGAACTAATTAAAAAGTTTGAGTGGTTGTACTAGAGCTGCTCTGTATTCAGAGAATAAGCCTTTCATTTCTCTCTCCGTATTTGTTAAATCTGTATTCATAACCAACAAACATTTAACGTCACTCCAAAAGACATCTCCACCCGTTTTCAAACAGTGTTAGCTTTCTTCCTTCAAGTATTAGTATACCCACTTTCCCCAAAACTTAACAGTGTACAACCAAAAGCAATATAAACAAAACCAAGCAATAGTGGAAGCCTATACTATAAATCCAAAGGAACAAAACCACTAATATAAGAGAAAAACACAAGTTAACCAAACAGTTGATGAACAGTCCTGCAGCCCTGTTGGATAGAGAAAACAAGAAAGGGCTTCTCACTGTTTCTGGGAGGGGGCTCCAACGTTGGAGACAAAGGGCCCAGCCCCTGCCTGAACCCCAAAAAGAGCAAGCAGAGCTGGCTGATAGGGTGTTAAACAGTGAGCGGCTCCACCCAGGAGAAATGGGTATCGAAAAAGGTGGCCCTTCTATGTAAAAAGGATAAGCAAGAAGCAGTTCCGATGTGGAGAAGCAGATCAGAACACGGTTGGTTCACTTTGAAGTTATAGGCTCATGCAGGAGGTGTTAAGAGACTTTATATTCCATGCTATCACTTCTGAAGAATCACTGGGGAGGAGGTCCAAGGCAGCCTCAGTTGCAAGAACGAAGAAGCTGAATTGAACCCAAAACCAGTTCAGAGCTCTTTTCAGGAAACGGAAACAAAATCTAAAATCTATCGATAGGGGAGGAGGTGTGGACCGATGGGTGAGCGGCTGGCACTGCCTGAAGCTAAGCAGGAGAATCTGTGGTTTGTTTTTGGATGGGAGACGGATGCCGGGCTGTGACAAGCTGCAGTACCTGTGGTGGCAGAACAGAGTCGCTGTGGAGCTGATTAGCTCACCGCAAGTCAGAGTTGCAGTGGAGTGTGTGAGGAGGCCAGCCGGCAAAGAAGGGAATACGACTTTGAGAACCTGTCCAGGCTTGACCTGCGATTGCCTGCTGAGGGATGATGACGGGCAGCCAGAGGAGAGAACCACACTGTGAAGGCTACATCTGAGCCTGAGGATTGGCGGATCACAAGAATACTGCATATTCGTAAAAACCCCATTGAAAAGGCTAGTTTAGACTAGCCTGCCCATGAAAGCCGCCTTGGGCATTTGCTTCGGCATGGGAAAGGCGGGGTAGAAATTCTTCAAAACAAAATAAAAATTGATAGCCTTGCGCCTTAACTGAATTCCTGAACACAAAGAGGGGCAACGGGCTCAACACTGGCTTCAGTAAGAAACACAGAACGATCAGGCACGCAGGAGACTCTTCTCATGGGTCCCTCCCTGCTGCAGCGGTGGCTGGAGGAGCTACACTGCCCAGGGAGCCGTCGGCAAAGAAGGGGAAGGGCAGCGAGAGAAATTGGGGACAGGGTCCAGGACTAGGGGTCACCGAGGTTGTCGTCATCATCCAACTACAACCAGCGGCGTCATGCAGCCGGAACGCTGGGCGGGAGGAACGGGTGAGCGGCAGGCTGCCTGTTGCGTTCCGCGGGGGCGGGGAAGACGGCGAAATGGACCCATTCCTGCCGCCCAGCGTTCCGGCTGCATGACGCCGCTGACTACAACAAGGTTTCAGGGTGGAGGATTTGTAAACCGAGGCTGCTCACAGCTTTGCGTGTGGCACTGCAGGTCCTCGCGACTGCTGTTCTATTGCTCATCCTAAATAAGGCAGGTTTTTTTTTCCCTTTAGCCAATTAAAAAGAAACAACAGTGCGCTCACGATATCCGCTGATTCGGGACCCATGTATTTCAGAATCCGTGGGTCGTGAACCTGCCGCCTCAGGCCCAATGGTGTAGCTGGGGGGAGTATGAGGGCCAAATGCCCCAGGTGCCAGGCGGGGGGAGGGCAGCAAAATCACCCCCCCCTCCCACTCTCAATGAGGAACAAACACACCGGTGAGGAATGCTTTCTCTTTTGGTTTTGAAACGGTGCAGGTCAGTGCCTGCCCTCCCATGCACAAGCTCCCCAGCGAAACGCTTTGGATAAGGCAGCATTCTGGAATGTGTGAGAACGAACGTTACAGAAAAATCGGCTGCCCAATTAATCTACAACAACTCCTGAGCTGATTCAAAAGTACGAAACTTTAAAAAGGCATGACATGCTGTGGCTCTAAAAACGAAGGAAGCGAGACGGCCAGATGGAATCGTCCACCCGTCGAGAGGAAGGTGAGCCCCGTTAAAAGCATGTGTGGGGGAAAGAAGAAACCTGTGGGGAGCGCCGCACAGACCTACAGTGTGAGTTTCAACATTAATGCGCATTAGGGCCCGTTGCTCAACAGATGTGTGCCTATTCGGGCAAACTGTACACGACCACATGAAAAATGCACCCATGCAACCTATTGTTTTGCATGAACCTGCTTGGGGCCGTAAGAGGGCCCTGCCTCCGCCACAGCAGACTCAGGATCCCTCCAGAAGTTCCCGTCACTTACCTTCACCTTTGGCCTGTACTTCAAGTAAAGTGTCCTTGAGTATAAACTAGAAGGGGGAAAAGAGCGTTCAGGATTAGACAAGCATTTGAGCAGATGAACTCAGGCCAACCACTTAGGATCCAGTGAAGCCTCTCATTTTTGCCGCCGGCCTGGCAGCAGCATACTTACGGGAAGGCAGCAAGGTAAATTTTGAAGGCTCTGCAGCAAGCTCTGTAAGTGGCCCCTGCCCGCTCGCCGTTGGAGCCATTCTGGGCAGTGACGGGGAATGGCAGCGAATGACTCCAGCGAGTGGGAGGGGCTGCTGACACGGTGCGTTGCGGCACCTGCAATTCTTACCGCACTGCACCCCCCCCATAGCTATGCTACTGCCACCAGGGATTGCAACATTGCAAGAACCTGGCAGGCCTCCGGAAGGGATGCGGTCCCAGCGGCAGCCTCTTGCCGGTCCGGTTCTTTCTGCTGCTTGCTTTGATCGCTTCCTGCTTTTCTCCCACTTAGGGATCAACTTGGAGTGGCTTATTTATTAAAGTTTATTAAATACGCAGACGATACTACGCTAGTGGGGCTCATCATGGAGAACGATGAGTCAGCTTATCGGGATGAGGTAAAACAGCTGCTTTTGTGGTGTAAAGACAATAATTTTATACTCAATATCAACAAGACTAAGGAGATCATTGTGGATTATAGAAAAAAGAAAATCGGATATCCAGCCACTGTGTATAGAGGGTACCAATGTAGAACAGGTGGCCGAATGCAAGTTTCTTGGAATCATCATGAAGAACGACTTAACATGGGGAGCAAACACCACTGCGTTGGCAAAGAAGGCCCAACAGAGACTGTATTTTTTGAGACTCCTTATAGCAAACAACATCTGTCACAGAAACTGTTGGTTACCTTTTATCGCAGTTGTATAGAGAGCATTTTTTCTTACTGCCTGTGTCTGGTATGTAAGCTGTACAGGGGCAGAGAAGAAAACGCTACAGAGGGTGATAAACATTGCTCAAAGGATTGTTGGATGTTCTCTTCCTTCTCTGGAGGAACTATACAGGAAGGGGTGTTCGGGGAAAATTTTAAGAATTTTGAAAGACCCCTCACATCCCGGATATCAGTTTTTCAACTTGTTACCATCAGGAGGAAGATACAGAGTGTTAAGATCCAGAACTAGCAGATTTAAAATAGCTTCTATCCCTGTGCAGTAATTAGTTTAAATGCGGCGTTGTAGTGTTTGTATCTAGGTGGTATGTGTGGTTGTTTCTGTTGTTTTTGTTGTTTGTGGCTGTGTTTGTGTATTTTTTGGTTGGTGTTTCAGTTTTTACCATTACAAAAAGCATCTCATTTCGTTGCACTCGCGTTACGTGTGCAATGACAATAAATTCTTATTCTCTTATTCTTCCTGATGCAAAACAACCCTCAAGACAGTTAAAAAGAAGCATCTTTGTATCTCTGACCTCCCCCCATTTCTCCTCCGCCTCGCTTTAAGCTTCTTGCACCTCCTTTCCGGATTTCTCCATGGACCTGCTCCTCTTACATGCCTCTTCTGACCCTCTTCAGCTGCGTAGACCCATCCTTGTTGAGCCCTAGAAAACCCTTCTCCCCACCCCCACCCCACCCTTTGCAGCTCACTGGAATGCCCTTCCACCTGACTGATGGCAGCCTTGGCTTCCTGATTTTAACTTTCAAGCATCTCATTAAAAACATTTTTTTGCCCTGGCTTATGGGAACCAACATTCCTTTCTCTGGTACTTTCAATGCACCTCATCTCCGGTTTGGATCCAGGCTTGCACAAGTATTGCTTGAACCCAAGCAAGGGGGCTTCCCCACTCCCTCAAGTCACACTTCAGCACTCCCCAGAAAGCCATTTCCAAGGGTTGGGGGGGCACCTGGAGTGGCATGGGATGCAGTGTAGAGGGCTGAAAGGGGGAGAAAATTTGTACAGGTCACGCATAGTATCTTGCCTGGGTAGTTTTCTGTATGCACAAGTCTGGAGCCAAATGATCATCTTTAGTTTACCAGGCTGCATTTTTTTTTTAATTTGCACATTGCATTGATGACGTTTTCAGGCAAAAGGACTACGGCAGTATTGACATTGACTCCCAAAACTGGGCCCCAGAGGTGAGCTGTGATCAGCGGAGGCATTCACCTGGTATGCTGGGCAGGATAGCCTGGCGGGCGGGAAAGCGGCGGAACGCGGTGTGACGCAACGGGCGGACTGCCACTCAAAGATAAGTCCCGCCCAGCATACCGGGTGAATGCCACCACTGGCTGTGATGCCCATAACCGGCATCATCCCACACTCTGGACTGAGCCCAGGGGAAGAGGGTGCGGCTAGCAAGCCGCCACCTGCCACTGCTTTCAAGGAAAGAGCAGCCCAAGAAGGCAGGGCAGGAGGATGCCCCAGCTCAACCAGGAACAGATCCGTTCATCAGACAGCCTGGTTTCTTCACCAGTTTTTGTCTGGTGGGAAGAATGACCGCAGGGGCCTGGCAGGGGACAGGGATTCCTGCACACAGAGACCACAGAAACGGAAGAGGAGTCGCACCTGAACAGGATGTGAAGGTAGGAGCCGATGCTGCTGAAAATGTGCCACCACGCATGGAACTGGGTGAAGACGCCCACGACTGGAGGCAGCCGCTCCCGCAGTCCCCTGTGGAAAAGAAACACCCCTGTCTCACACGGTTCCTGCCAAAGCAGCCTGCGATGGGGTTTGGGCCATTCATTCCTTGCAAAATCAATACAAGGTACAGGGAGATTGCATCACAGCCATTGATTCGGCTGACATTTGGCAGAGTGACACGTAGCTCCAGCCAAAATAAATACACTTCGTAGCACTAGAGCAGTGCAATGTACACTCCCAGCTGAATGCTGGTGAATTTCAGAGGCTTCTTAAAAGCCCACCAACCAGAGAGGTGAACTGAAACCAAATTCTTCTCTCCACCCAGCTTTCAATCTGAGTACGGAATTGCCAGCTCTTTTCTTTCTCACATCATGTAAAAAAGCATGAACAAGAGGTTAAATTCCAATGCTGCTGGGGCACAAACCAAGGTGGGAGTGAGGGAAGATAACCCAATGCATCCTACAGGAACCACAAGGAGCTGGGCCCTTCTTTTTGGCCCCTGCAAAGTCTGAATGCAGCACCGATTTAATACAACGGAGTGACTCTACTCAGCTACGTCCAAAAAGAGCTGGTCATGATTTCAATGGAACTCAGTCGTGATTTTGGTGGCGGCTAGACATAGGGCATAGTGGCTCCCCATTTATGGAATGCCCTCCCCCTTGAATTAAGAATGGCTCCCTCTCTTGAGACCTTTCGGCGTGGCCTCCAAACCTTGCTTTTTAGGAGGGCATTGGAGTGAGTGATTGGCTGGCATTTAAAAAATGAAATGGCTTTTTTTTTTAAAAAAAGTTGGTGATCTGGTTGTTTTAATCGGTTTCTATTCTGATTTTGTAAGCTGCCTTGAGTCCCCTTTATTGTGGGAAAAGACAGGGTAGAAATCTTTTAAACAAACACACACGTTTTAAAAAACACACATTGCTACGCCCCGTAACCAGTAGTGTCAGCCTACCGGTACACTGGGCGTGTCTTCCGGGTGAGCGGCAGCACGATCGCTGCGTTCTGTTGCGTTCTGTCTGCTGCAGCGGGCGGGCTTTCGCCGTTACGCAACAGAACGCAGCGATCGCGCTGCCGCTCACCCGGAAGACACGCCCAGCGTACCGGTAGGCTGACACTACTGCCCGTAACTCCTGAGCCAGGAGCAGTGGAAGGCATGGCGGTGGTAAGGCAGCTCAGTTGGGCTCACCTGTTCCAAACCTTCCAGCATCTGAGCAGAACGTTCTCTCTTGAACCTTTGATTCTGCCCTAAGGTTAGTTGTATTAATTGAACAGCACCACTGTGCTCTGCGGTTAGTTTACAGCTCCGCAGAGAGGGTTTTTGTTTGTTTGTTTGTTTTTGCACTGCTGCAAGAAAACAAGGAGCTGGAAATGGGATTCCAGCAGCCACTCCTGAGGCCCAGGCAGGTGCAGGGGGCCGAGGGTGACGGCAAGGCAGGAGGGTGGGAAGAACAGCGCAGAAGCACAGGACAAACCGACTCACCTCAGCTTGTCGCAGAAAATGTTGTCTAGGTTCCAAAAGAGAAATCCCAGTAAGAACAGTGTCAGGGACGTATAGGCCAGACCCCTGAGCCACGGGTAGACCCTGCAGAGACAGAAAAGAGAAGTGAAAAGCACCTCCAAGCAAGGAAGGGCAGCAGAGAGGATGGACGTGGTGGATCGCTGCTTTTACGTTGTTGCTATTTTTTTATATTTTAAGTGGCTCCCGTGTCCTTTTGAAGCTATTCTTGTCTATATGTTATCTGTATTTTTACTCTTATATTGTGCATGGCCTTGAGCATAGGGAAGGTGGTCTATAGCTATTTTAAACAAGAACATAAGAACGTAAGAAGAGCCCCGCTGGATCAGGCCAAAGGCCCATCTAGTCCAGCTTCCTGTATCTCACAGCGGCCCACTAGGTGCCCCAGGGAGGCATGAGACAACAAGATGCTTGCATCCTGTTGCCACTCCCTTGCACCCAGTACTCTGAAGTAGCCTACTACTAATGTAAGGAGGCTACAACCCATCATTGCCTATAGCCCACAATGGACTTTTCTTCCAGAAATCTGTCCAATCCCCTCTTAAAGGCATCAAGACCAGATGCCATTACCACCTCCTGTGGCAAGGAGTTCCACAGATTAACTACCTGCTGGGTAAAAAAGTACTTCCTTTTATCTGTTTTAACTCTCCCAACACTCAGTTTTAGTGGATGCCCCCTGGTTCTGGTGTTTTGAGAGAGGGAAAAGAACATCCCTCTATCAACTTTATCCCTTCCATGCATAATTTTGTATGTCTCGATCATGTCCCCCCTCAGGCGCCTTTTTTCTAGGCTGAAGAGCCCCAAAAGCTGCAGTCTTTCTTCATAAGGGAGGTGCCCCAGCCCCGTAATCATTTTTGTCGCTCTCTTCTGCACCTTTTCCAGCTCCACTATGTCTTTTCTGAGATGCGGCGACCAGAACTGGACACAATATTCCAGGTGCGGCCTTACCATCGATTTGTACAATGGCATGATAATATTGGCTGTTTTATTCTCAACCCCTTTTTTAATTACCCCAAGTATAGAATTGGCCTTCTTAATTGCTGACGCACACTGGGTCGATACCTTCATTGAATTGTCCACCAGCACCCCAAGATCTCTCTCCTGAGCTGTCACAGACAGCTCAGAACCCATTAGCCTATAGGTGAAGTTTTGGTTTTTTGCCCCAATGTGCCTGTAAAGAACTGTAGAAAACTAAGTTACAGCATGTTTAAGATTTTAAAGTGCAGCGTTGACCTGAATGGGGTAAAGGATTCTGGGAAGCCGGGCTGTGGGCCTAATACTATCTAAGCTGCTGAGCTGTGGGAACGATTTGGCTGTAAATTAATTGGCGCCAAGGGGGCAGGATGTTATCAGGCGTGTGAAGGGAAAAAGGGAGTAAAAACTTCAAGGACAGGATAGTTGCCGCCCTAAAAATGCCATGCAGCTGTTGTAAACTCTTGATGAAGCAGGTGATGCTAACCAGATCAATCACTAACCTCTGAGGGGAGGGGGAGTAGTTGGGAGCTATAATAGAGGACTAAAAATCCCAAGTCTTTAGTCAGATTCCCTAGCGGAACTGCCTCACCATGCTGTCCTGAAGGAAGGAGGAGAAACTATGCTGAAGTTGTGCAACTGAACCATCCAGCTAAGAATGTATCTGTAAGACAGCCTGTGTTAAATGTCTCTATGTTAGTCTGTGTTAGGTTTTATTATTTTGTTTCTATGCTGTAGTCCTTTTGCTAATTACTCGCAAGCCAATTTGTTTGTTTGCTTTAATAAAAGCTTTGGAGGAGATTCTGTGTCCTGGGGGTACTTTGGTGTTCCTAAGGGGAATGTAAAATGCTGAACTAAATCCAGAGACCGCTACCGTAATTAAGAGTACCCCTTATCCGGTCTGCCAGAGTGGGTTTTGGAAGGCAGGCAGTTGCCTGGTCCCTCCGTCAAGGTTTTCCCATCTGGAGAGACTGGAGCTCTTTACAGTGCCTCACTTTACATTTGTCTACGTTGAAACGCATCTGCCATTTGGCTGCCCATTCCCCCAACTTGGAGAGATCCTTCTGGAGCTCTTCACAATCCTTTCTGGTTTTTACCACCCGGAAAAGTTTAGTGTCATCTGCAAACTTGGCCACCTCGCTGCTTATCCCTGTCTCCAGGTCATTTATTAATAAAGGGGATAAATAAGTCACCAGGCCCAGATGGTATACACCCAAGCGTTATTAAGGAACTAAAGAATGAAGTTGCTGACCTCTTAACTAGAGTATGCAACTTGTCCCTTCAAACGGCCACAGTGCCAGAGGACTGGAGGATAGCCAATGTCACGCCAATCTTTAAAAAAGGGAGAAGCGGGGACCCTGGAAACTACAGGCCGGTCAGCCTAACGTCTGTTCCGGGTAAGATGGTGGAGAGCCTCATCAAAGATAAGATCCTAAAACACGTAGAGGAGCAAGTACTTCTAAAGGAAAGTCAGCATGGCTTCTGTAAGGGTAAGTCTTGCCTCACAAACCTTTTGGAATTCTTTGAAAAGGTCAACAGGCACGTGGATGTGGGTGAACCTGTGGATATCATATACCTGGATTTTCAGAAGGCGTTTGACACAGTCCCCCACCAAAGGCTGCTGAAGAAACTTCACAGTCAGGGAATAAGCGGGCAGGTCCTCTTATGGATCCAGAATTGGTTGAGGGCCAGGAAACAGAGAGTGGGGGTCAATGGACAATTTTCACAATGGAGAGAGGTGAAAAGCGGAGTGCCCCAGGGATCTGTCTTGGGGCCCGTGCTTTTCAACTTATTCATAAATGACCTGGAGACAGGGATAAGCAGCGAGGTGGCCAAGCAAAGCAATGACTGCATTTCTATTACGTTTTGTAACATACTTGAGCTACCTAGTGGGACGACAACTAATATACTCAGTCAAAATGTTCACGCCTTCTCCGTTATCTGCCCTACTAGCTGTAAAGGGGCAGGCGGGGAGAGAGGATGTTACTGTGGGGGCCACAGCCAGGCAGCTGCTGTGGCCCACTGAAAGCACCAGATTGTCAGCCCTGCAGGCAGTTCTTGGTAGGGTAGCTTGCAGGCCACACTGGGAGGCTGGCCTGAGGTGGCCCGCGCCACAGTTCAACATTCTCACACAGGGTAAGTGTCCAGGGCAGAAACCTACGTAAGAAACATATTGATGCTAATGGAATTTGGGGAGAACTTTTGCATCGTCCCAAAATGCATGCTCAACCGCCAAATTAGTTTTCTCCCGCAATATCTGACTTCTGCCAACGTTTCTTTCAGGCTTCCATTTTCATACTTTTATGACTCGCAAAGCTCCCTTTGCATCATCCCATGAAATCGAGTTGCTGGCATACAGGCAAGTCAAGGCACCACCTCTCCGTCCCTCTCACTCACACTGGGAGGCATGCGTGATGTGCGATGCGCAAACACGTCCCATTATCGCACGTATCCTGACCAACTCTCTGCTTCTGAAAATGATCAACTGCATCCCTGTTCCCCTTCAAACCTACACGTAAGGTGGTAATTCCAACACAGTGGGTTGCAGCAAAAGAAAATTAGCTATGATTAGCTTGTCTCATCGATTTCAGTGGTCCTTAATTGTGACTACTTTTCTTTGGATACACCCAGTTACTTGAGATTAAATACACCTCACTGAGGCTTATATATGAGAGCCAATATGATGCATTTGGGACTATGACCAGGGAGACCCAAGTCCAAATTTCCTGTTAGCCTTGAAACTCACAGTGACTATTTCGTAGACAAACCTACCTCACAAGATTGTTGTGAGAGTAAAATGGGAAGGAGGGAGTGAAGAACCAGGAACACAACCAGAAGGTCATTGGAGGTAGGGCAGGATAAAAATGTAACAAATCCACCAACGTGAACAAGACTGTGAGTGTACACATGCATCGAAAGAAGAGCCTCACTGGATCAGGCCAAAGGCCCATCTAGACCAGCTTCCTGTATCTGACAGTGGCCCACCAAATGCCTCAGGAAGCACACAAGACAACTATATACCTGCATCTTGTTGCCACTCCCTTGCATCTGGCATTCTGAGGTAGTTTACCTCTAAAGTATGGAGGCTGCACTACCCAGCATGGCCTGTAGCCTGTGATGTACGTTTCCTCCAGAAATCCATCTAGTGCCCTTTTAAAGGCACCTAGACCAGATGCCATCACCACCTCCTGTGGCAAGGAGTTCCACAGTTTATTATCACCATATTATCATAAAAGCCAAAGTAAAGGTAAAGGTTTCCCCACGACTGAATGGTCTTGTCGTGACCGACTGTATGGGGCGGTGCTCATCTCCGTTTCTAAGCCTGTAGAGCTGGCGTTTTGTCCGAGGACAAGCTTCTGTGGTCATGTGGCTGTCATGATTATACGCCGTAGCACACAGAACGCCGTTACCTTCCCACCGAAGTGGTCCCTATTTATCTACTTGCATTTAGGTTCTTTCGAACTGCTAGGTTGGCAGGAAAGTACACAATACCAAAGCAGCAGTGCTATTTTCTTGTGGATTGCACAAATAGGTGCATACAAGATGCTTTCTGGTTGCACGGGAGCCATTCTTACAGTTTAACACGTGGGAAAGAAGTCCCAGGGACACTCATGCCCTGATGGTAACATACCACTGTTCTCACTAAAACACCTCTTCATGACCCACAGAAACGACTGCTCCTATTCCAAGCCCGCCGTGCTAGAGAGAGAGAGAGACTCCAATAACAGTGCAAAGTGGATCAGAAATGCTGGTATTTACGATGCCATTGGGACGCCATCAGCATTTCCCCGTTTCTTACCGTGGGCCTGCTTTCAATTAACAACCACTTGGATGCAAGGCACAGCCTGTCATTCCAACATTAAAATTCACTACTTACCATAACACTATATATACAGATCGTAGTACTAAAACAGCCACCATAGTCCCGTACATGACCTGCGGGAAAGAGGAGGGGTGGGGGGAAAGCATTAGTTCTCTCTGCACCAGAGTCTGCCAGGCACTGTGCCCATTTTCAGGGAAGTTATTCACTCTGGGATGAAAGGCGCGCGACACTGGGCTAGCCAGCTGAAATGAAGATGTTGGTACAAGACGGATTCAATTCTGACACATACAGGCTGGAGGGGAGGGTGCGGGGAAAAAAGCAGGTTTCCCAGATCAGATAAGCAGGTGATGGAAATGTGTTAATTAGGCCCCTCCTTGGCCATCTCGGAATCTAGGTGCGTGCTTGGCTGTGGCCCACTCCTCCGTTCCACTTCTGTATCCAGCACCCTCATTATTTAACCACAGTAGTCAGTCTCCACTTTACACGGGGGGCCTACAAGGCACAGACTGTGCTTGTTACCACACCCCACTCTAATTTCTTGCGTTGTGATGTAAAAGGGCCTAGGAGCAAGCGGTTAAAATATCTCATTTCCCAACCCTGTCAAAGTCCGATGTTGCCTACAGATAATCCTTATTTCTTCGTTTTCGTTTTCCAACATTTCACACTAAGCAGAACCTCTGTCTGGTTAAACCCGCTCAGCTACTGCTCTCCTCGCAGTGTGCGCGCAACCAAAGAGCATTTCTTGACCCAGCCGCTGTGCCCCTTTGCCCTGTGCCACTTCATCACCAGCCTGAGATAACCAAGCCTGCAGCAATCAGGGGACCCACAACCTCTTCCTGTTCAGAGATTCCAGTAGGACTGTGATCAGTAGTGTCAGCCTACCGGTACGCTGGGCGTGTCTTCCGGGTGAG
>JAJKFI010000017.1:4152423-4172337 GCA_029204185.1 Lerista edwardsae | reverse complement strand
GTGTGTGTGTGTGTGTGTGTGTGTGTGTGTGTGTGTGTGTGTGTGTGAGAGAGAGAGAGAGAGAGAGAGAGAGAGAGAGTGAGTGAGTGAGAGAGAGACATATTAAAGCAATAGATGCCAAACTTTTCAGATCTAAGATCCCTCAGTTAAACCCCATCCAGGACTCTTTTTTAATTGTATCCGTGTTATTTGTCATTTTTTCTCCCCATTCAATTTTTTTTTTTAAATGGTCTAAAGTAAAAAACATGTCGTGGTTCTGGGGCAACCCCACCTTTGGATCAAGGTGTGACTCACTTGTGAATAGGGGACATGATGGGGCGGTAGAGCACATGCTTTACATGCAGAAGGTCCCAGATTAAATCACCACCATCTGCAGTAATGTATCAGTACAGGTAGCGGGTGATGAGACAGTCTCTTCTCTGCCTAAAAAAGCTTGGAGAGTTAAGCTGGCTAGACCAAGCCACGGGACCACTGCATTATGAAAAATGCTGTGAGTGCCTCCTGGAACTAAGTACCTCAGAACAAAGCACCAGGTAAGAGTGTTAAGCAGCTGTGCGAGTTCAGCAGCAGGGCGAGGAAGCTAGAGCCCCAAACAGAGGCGTTTCTACAGGGATGGCAAAGCTCTAAGTTTTGCAAGGAGCCTTACGCTATCATGTAAACCCCTCCTCTCCTTTGCTGCTGTAGCCAGTAAGCAACGCCAAGATTGGCTAAAACGGTGCAGGAGAGGAGTGATTTCCACTGCAAGGTAAGGCTTCTTGCAAAACTTAGAGCTTTGCCATCCCTGTAGAAACGCCACTGGCCCCAAACACTGCCCTACACGTCCCTTGAGAAGAGGGGCAGCCAACTCACATATCAAGTACAGTTGCAAGCAGACAGACAGCGGCAGGGTGGGGGGCTATCCAGTGTTCTGCACTACCATATGTATGATTAGATGCTTCTTGACATAAGTCATGGGTGTGTCCTCAGTACACGGAGTTCCAAGCACTCAGGGAATGGGTTTGCTCCCTAAAGGCCTTGGTCGCAGACCCGGAGAAGCAGAGGCAGGCAGAGAGGGTCCATGGTGAGACTTCCGGGGACGTGTAGGCTTCATCCCACCCTCAGAGGGGCAACTCCTCGGCTGCTCTGGTAGGACGTCTCAGGGCTGGAGGGTGTCATTCTGGGACTCCTTCTTCAGGTGTTGGCCTCAAGCCAGTCACATTAAGGATACTCCTCAGCAGAAGGAAGGTTGGGGGCTCCTTCTCATGGGCGGTTCTATAGTTATGAATATAGAGTGGAGTCTGTGATAGATGTGAGGACCACATGGTGCCATGCCTGCCTGGTGTGAAGGTTGTGGACACCACCTCTTGTCTACATAGGCTAGTACAGGCTGCTGGAGAGAAGGTAGCGGTTGTGGTGCATGTCTGCACCAATGACATTGGAAAATGTAACTGGGTGGTCCTGGAGGCCAAATTTAGGCTGCTAGGGAGGAATCTTAAAACCAGGAACCCAAAGGTAGCATTATCAGAAGTGCTACCTGTTCCATGCACTGGGCCAGCTAGACAGGTGGAACTTAGGGGTCTTAATGTGTGGTGAGAAGGTGGTGTCAGGAGAAGGGGTGTAGATTCATTAGGCACTGGGGAACGTTTTGGGGCAAGCTGGGCCTGTACAAGAAGGATGAGCTTCACCAGAACCAAAATGGAACCAGACTGCTGGCGCATGATATTTAGAAGGTGGCAGAGCAACTTTTAAACTAAATCCTGGGGAAAGTCGACAGGAGACGAGGGGCATCCAGTTCGGAATTCTTCAACCCTAGGAAATAAGAGTGGCATGGCAAGGATACAGAAGGACAAAGTAATGCTAGAGTAGTAGTGGAAGTGTGAGACAGTCAGTTCAGCAGGACAAGAGGCTGAGGAGATGGAAACAAGCAGGCTACATACAGATGCTTTTATGCTAATGCTTGAAGTCTCTGATGGGAGAATTGGAATGCTTAGTGGCCAGGGAAAACATTGACATAGTAGGCATAACAGAAACCTGGTGGAATGTGGAGAACCAGAGGGATACTGCAATCCCAGACTATAAACTCTATAGGAGGGACAGGGAGTAGTGTGTTGGTGGGATGGCCTCCGACCCATATCAAAGAAGGGATAGAGTCCAGAATAGTAGTGAGTGGTTGGACTCCACCACAGAGTCACTGTGCATTAAACTACTAGGTCCAAGTAGCAATATAATAGTGGGGGTGTGCTACTGTTCCGCCAGATCAAACATTTGAAAGGGGCCTTGAGATGAGGAAACAAATCAGGGAGGCATCAAAGAAGGGCAGGGTTATGATCATGGGGGATTTTATCCTCGTATCGACTAGGTCAATTCATGTTCCGGTCAAGAAAGAGAGACTGGGTTTCTTGACCTGCGAAATGATTGTGCCTTTGGGCAACTTGTCATGGAGCCCCCAGAGGACAGGCGACTCTGGATATAATATTGTGCAATACGCAGGACTTGGTTAGAGATGTTACTGAGCCATTGGGAAACAGTGACCATGCTGCAATCTTCTTTCCCCATGTATGGTGGGGTTAGAGTGCCAAACAAATATGACACAAAAACCCTTGCCTTCCAAAGGGCGGACTTCTCACAAATGAGGAGGCTAGATAGGAAGAAGTCGAAAGGGAAGGTTAAAAAAATCCAATCACTCAAGAATGCCTGAAAGCTGTTTAAAATAATGGTAGTAGAGACCCAGCAGAGGTGTCTACCGCAAAGAAAGAAGGGTGCCAACCTGGCTAACGAGCAAAGTTAGAGAGGCTATAAAGGGCAAGGAAGTTTCCTTCTGTAACTGGAAATCTTGCCCAAAAGAGCGGAATAAAAAGGATCCCAAACGCAGACAAAAGTGACATAAGAAGGTGATATAGGAGGCCAAAAAAGACTTTGAGAAACGCATGGCTAGCAACATAAAGAGGAATAATAAAACCTTGTTTAAATGTTAGGAATAGGAAACCTGCCAGAAAGGCAGTTGGCCTGCTGGACGGTGAGGGAGGAAAAGGGGAAATAAAAGGGGACTTGGAGATTCCAGAGAAATTAAATGAGTTCTTTGAATCTGTCTCCATGGCAGAAGAACTTGGGCAGATACCGCTGCCTGAACACTCCCTCTTGACTAGGGAATTAAGGGCGCAATCCTAAATTAGGCTGGCATAGTAAGGCCAGCGAAGTTTGGCTGGCACAAGGGCCACCATAAAGCGGGTTTCGACCACTCTCGGAGTCAGGGAGGATGGCGCACGTCTGTGTGCTGGCTTCTCTGACTCCGAGAGTGGTCCAAGCATACCTTACAGTGTCCTTTGTGCAGGGCAAACTTGGCCAGCACACCTCCAGGTTAGGATTGCGCTCCAAGTCAGATAGAGGTTAAGAGAGTAGATGTGTTAGACTTAATTGATAAATGAAAGATCAATAAGTCAACTGAAAAATTGCTGACCTCTCAAGTATAGTATGCAACTTGTCCTTTAAAACCACCATGGTGCCAGAGGATTGGAGGATAGCTAATTTCACACCAATCTTTAAAAGAGGTAAGAGAGGGGATCTGGGAAACTACTGGCCAGTCAGCCTGTTCCAGGTAGATGGTTGAAAGTCTCTTCAAAGATAAAATCCTAAAACACACAGAAGACCAAGCCTTGCGGAGAATCAGCATGGCTTCTGTAAGGGTAAGTCTTGCCTCACAACCCTTTTAGAATTCTTCAGAAAGATCAACAAGTATGTGAACCAGTGGATATTATACATCTGGATTTTCAGTAAGTGTTTGACATGATCCCTCACCAAAGGCTGCTAAGAAAATTTTCACAGTCGGGGAATAAAAGCACAGGCTCTCTTATGGATTAAGAATTGGTTGAGGACTAGGAAACAGAGTGGGTGTCAATGGAAAATTTTCAGTGAAAAGTGGAGTGCCCCAAGGATCCAATGGAATTAGAAAAGTACAGAAGAGAACAACCAACATGATTACAGGGCTGGGGCACCTCCTTTATGAGGAAAGGTTACAGTGTTTGGGGCTCTTCAGTCTAGAAAGAAGAAGCCTGAGGGGCAACATGATTGAGATGTATGAAATTAGGAAGGGGGTGTAGATAGACGGAATCTCTTTTCCCCTCTCACACAAAACCAGGGGACATCCACTAAAGTCGAGTGTTAGGAGAGTTGGAAGAAGCAAAAGAAAATATTTCTTTATCCAGCATGTAATTAGTCTGTGGAACTCCTTGCCACAAGATGTGGTGATGACATCTGGCCTAGATGCCTTTAAAAGCGGATTAGATATATTTATAGAGGAAAACTCCATCATAAGTTACAAGCAATGATGGGTATGTCCAGTCTGAGTATAGCTGGCTGCTCACCATGAAATGGTGAGAGTAGCAATTTTTTTTTCTGTCATGTGAATTGGCCATGGATGGCAGGTTTTTTGCCTGCCCCAGGCAGGCAATCCTACCTGCCTGCAGTAAGCACCACTGAACAAAATGTGACTTACTTCTGAGTAAAAATATACATATAGGATTGTGCTGTAAAAATACTTAGTCATTAGCTGATTAGTCAGCTGTCCAACCCTAGCTACCATAAACCTTGAGCAGTCACAGGTAGTATTTTAAGCCAAGCAACATAACTGAACAATAGCCACAGGTGATTTCTCGCCACAGAAATGACCTTCTCCACCCCACACTTAGGAGGGCTAAGCTGTGGCTCCCATTGCATCAGATGGCTATAATGTTGCATCTGAAAACTGGCTTCAGAAAACAATGTTATCAGTCTTCTGTTAATAAGGGTGGAGAAGTATGGTGAACAAATAAAATTCCATGCAGCTTTAACGGAAACTGAAAAATTAAACATCTGCAGAATTCCAGCAAGTTCCTGGGAGAATGAAGGAATCCTGGCCATACCTACCCCCATTTTAACCTCTGCCCCCCCCCAAGTGTCTCTTCAGACATAGCATATCCACCTTCAACAAACAATGCAATCTTATGCATGTCTACTCAGATGTAAGCCTCACTGAATTTAATGGGAGTTACTCCCAGGTACTGTAAGTCTGATATGACTTCAAACCAAGTATATCATTTTTAATGTGGTGAATAAAGATATTCACTTCTGATAAATTCAAAGTGAGAAGTGACATTCCCCCGCCCCCAAAGGGATCAAGGATACACGGCAACACTGATGGCTGAATATCTTTCTGAATATCTTTCTTTCAAGTTTAATGCATAACTTGGGGCAACGGGGTGAACCGCATGTCAATAAACATGAGGGGATTATTAACTAAATTAGGCTGGCACAGTTTAGGCCAGCAAAGTCTGGCTGGCACAAGGGACACTGGAAAGTATGTTTATATTAGACCACTCTCGGGATCAGAGAGGCCAGCACACAGACGTGAGCCATCCTCTCTGAGAGTGGCCCAAGCGTGCTTTACAGTGGCCCTTGTGCCAGCCAAACTTTGCTAGCCTAACTGTGCCAGCCTAATTCCAGGTTAGGATTGTGCTCTATGACAGTTTGCTAGTATATATTAAAAAGGACAACTCTGTTGACCAATGTATATTCCACCAATGACTGCAGAAGCTACCAAGCATTTGAGAGAGGAAAAAAAGCCCAGCGATGAAATCCATTCATTAGGCTGGTTAATTTATAACGGCCAACTTATGATTTAGGCCTAGGTTTCAAGCCTGGGGGTTCCTCTACTCCTTTGTTCATGCAGACTCCAGATAAGCTTGAACCACTGGTTTGAACCACTGAGTGTAATGCAACAGTACTTGTAGTTCATCACATATTTGCATCATCATGCAAACCTATTACAAGATAAGTTTCATAGTATTTTGAATAACGAACTTTCTCTTAAACACTTGTTGCACCTGCTCAGAACACAACACACTCAAGCATAATTGTAGCTTACAAATTAAGTTGTATTATTACTGTGTTAAGATTTAAGTGTCAAAGATATACACTCAGAGAACCAGGCAGTTTAATACCTTAACGGTGTTTATAAGAAGCGACCTTGTCTTGGAATTGAACACTACTGCAGAACATGTGCAAGCAGGATAACAACGGGATAACTGTCTGACAGAAGCAATTCTATTACTGTATGAACCAAGTAATATTACAAAGGTCACATGACAGACTGCAGCAACCCACTGAGTATGCAAAAGGAAAAAGAAGAAGTGAGACAAAGTATCATACAGGCTGACCAATCAGAGAGGTTCAAAGATGCCATGCTCAGAAACATGCAAGAAATAAAGGTTATGGAGGGTCATTTCAGTTTAGAGGCTCTGTATAAGATACAGGATTTGTCACTTCGACAGCACTTGAGAAAAATAAGTCAATCGTACCCTTTAACAGGAAAGCAGGTGGTCGTGTTGACCGGCAAGGCAAGGGAAGAAAACAGGCCTACTTGCAGATAGGGAGAATGGGCTTCTACTCAAAGGGATACAGCCTTTTGCAACCAGGAGCATTTAAATGACAACCCCCCCCCCACAAGTTATCCAGCCAGGCAAGCCTAGGACACCATAAGCCACTAGTTCCCAAACTCTGTGCCACAGTGCCCCAAGGCACCCGTGTTAACCCACATGTGCACTGAGGAATGTCCTTGGCAGCCTCTTTTCCCTGGCTCTCCCAGGTGCCGCCATCTTGGCCAGGCCGAGATCTCCTGGGGGAGTGCTGGCAACTGTCACTGCTGTGACCAGGAGCCTTGAAAGAAGGGCACCATTATCAAGGTTTGGGAACCCCTGCCATAAGCTATTAAGAGCTCTACCCTTCTTCCAAAGGGGAAAGAGCCTGTTTGTCCATCAGTCATTGTGCCTGAGCATGACACTGCTCAGGACCTTTGCCCGATAAGCAGCAAGTGACTTCCTTAGCTCCAAACCTGAGCAGCAAACTGTTACTGCGTAACTGACAAACCAAAAGATCCAACGTAAGTTTTGCTTCAGGTCCTTACTGAAAAATGGCTAATATGCGAGGAACGTTGAGGTATAATAAACAGTAAAAAAGTTGATCTAAAATGCAACGTAGCTCGAGATGATTTTGTCAAAGTTACACTCATGCCAGAACAGTCAGAAAGGAAGTCTCTCTGCTGAAACACTCCATCTCCAACACCAGCTGGCCAGATCTTTGGTTGACCTCAGAATCTAGTACTGTATTCATAAAGTATACTTCCTCTGGAAATGGAGGCTCTGTTTGTAGCTATCACAGCTAACCAGAGGCAGATCCGAGGGAGGGCAAAGCTCTAAGTTTTGCAAGAAGCCTTACCTTGCAGTGGAAATCACTCCTCTCCTGCACTGTTTTAGCCAATCCTCACAGGGAAAAGCAACATCTTGGCGTTGTTTACTGGCTACAGCAGCAAAGGAGAGGAGGGATTTACATGACAGGGTAAGGCTCCTTGCAATATTTAGAGCTTTGCCCTCCCTGTAGATCCGCCTCTGCAGCTAACAGACGTTGACAGAATCCACAGCTTGTTTACTCATTTTCAAAAAGCAATTCACACTAGTACTGTTTCTCCTAACATCCTGCGACAACAATTTCACCAAGTTAAGCAAGCTGCCCCCTGCCCCAGAAATACCACTTCTGATGAACTTGGAACCAAACAGTTTCACTGGATAACTTAAGATCTAATGCTGGGCGAAACTCCAGCTGCTTAATCCTCCCACCCCAAAGCAGAGTTCCATTTCCCCAACTACCCACATTACCCTTCTGCATACCTTCTCCAGGTCTAGAGTGACTGGCAGCAGCCCTACCTGAAGATGCCAGGGAAATGGGCACCGGCTAAATGCAAAGCAGCTGCTCTTCCACTGAGTCATGGCTCCCAACCTGATATAAACTGCCCATTTAAGCCTTGCTTCTGGACACAAATTCTGGGGGTGGGCACAGTAAGAAAGCAGTGGGCTAGTCTCCCTTTAACTAAAAAAAACCCCCATCCTGTTGATTCCCAAGAATTAGGAATACTTTACCACTGGAATCTGACAGTCTACAAAATCTGGAATATTGAAGATACAATTTGCTGAATTGGTGGTGCTCCTAGGAATTACTGTGAACGGTATTTATGGCATAGTTGACATTATGGCAAGTTCCAAGATTTTAGAGATAGGTGCTCAGAAAGGCGCTTGATTAAATGCTACGTCCTTCAGTCACCATCCAAGACTATAAGGTTCACACTGTTGAATGAATTGTAGTCAGGTTATTAACTGTAGGCTACTCTGGAATTAGACTTTGGGCAGATTCCAGCAGGGGTGAGGAAGTCTGACCCCATTCAAAGTTCTTCCACTATCTCAGTCAGACACAGAACAGAACATTTCCTAATTCACCCGTTATATCATGGACTGCTGAATGCAAGCAGCATTAAAATGAACAACTGGCAACCCACTGATAAGATGTGGGGAAACACTATCGTTCCATCCCTTTAAGATGCTCAGAAATTCATATTAAGCAACACAACACAATGTGTGGACTTTTTCCTAGATTGGGAGTGCGTGCTATTAATGATTTGCAAGAACAAACTGCCATTGCTCTCAACTGCCACTTTCCCGTCTCCTGGGATGAAAGCAAGATGGCCTAAAAAGTTTCCATAAGTTTCCACGTAAAAATTATCCTTATTTATTCTTTGCTTTCTTTGTGCTAGCTGTTCATGTTCATTCAAGTCTGTAATAGTAGTCAATCACACCAGGAAGAAGAGAACTGTAATAAAACAGTGTTAAAGGAAATGGCATTATCTGAAGTATTGCTATATATTATGCCCACTGTACCAACCCCATCTACATGGTACGGTGGTCCACACTCTCAAAAGAGCTCTAGAAGGCTAGTGTGGCAGAACTCTTTTCAGGAGTCTGGGCCATTATTTGCCAGCAATTCTTGTTCATCGGGCAGCCCAATCCTATACTGTGTTGGAACAAGCAGGCCAGCAGGCCTGTGCTGCATCCAGCACAGTATCGGAGGCAGCTGGAGTCTGCCTCAGGCTGATATTTTCCCTTTATCCTGGGATAGGCCCAGTGATGTCATGCAAGGGGAACGCGGGGGAACTCAGTTCCACTAGTTAAAATTAGGGCTGACTCCGCCCACTTCACTCTCCCTCCTCCCCCCTCCCAATTCCTCTGCAAAGAGCTTTTCTTCTTGGTTGGCCGGCACTCAGAGGGTTAAAGGGAGCGACTCCGGATTCCTAGGGGGGCGAAGGCAGTGATGTCATTCAGGGGGAACGGACCAGAACGGGCGTTCCGGATCCTAATGGGCTCCGTGGGTGGTTCCGGGTTCCCGACAAGTGCCAATCAAAAGTGAGTTCCTGTTCCTAAATCATTTGAATGACACCACTGGATAGGCCCCAGCAGCCCCAATAGGGCTACTCGGATCTGTGTCAGGGAAATCGCTGGCACAAATCCAAGTGGTCCATGCAAGGCCAACAAGGCAGGCATGAGGCAAAAGTGCCAGATCCTGTCTCCACTCTCTCCCTGGGCCGGCCTGCCTGCCCACAGCCCCCCCCCGACCTGTGCCTAATCTGTGGTACATATTCCAGTTAAGCATCTATCATAGCGATTTTTGAAAACAATCTTTTGAAGGAAAAAAAAGAAAGATGCAAAGAACCTAAAACACGGACTGGCTGGTGAGTAGCTCAAATTTACAGGACCGGACAGGTGATGGCAAGCATAGAACAATCGATGTTTCCTAAAGATGGACAGGAAAACAAACCTAGCAGGTAACTCCCAACTCTAACATTCTAAGCAGACCCATAACCTGCATTCCTGAAACTAGTTAACACAAATACTTCGTGAGTTTGACAAGGGAATTGTTGCTGCCCCCACTTGCTTTCAAGCAAGCTTTGCAAAGCAGGCTGGCCGAGTTGGATCCTGGAGAATCAACTCATGTCTGCGGGGTCAGACGTACGACGATGATAACACTAAGGAGAGGGTGTTTGTACTCTTAGATATGACATACTAATGATAGCAACATAAAAACTACTTCAGACAAGCCCATTACAGTGTCAGAAGCACAATTAATAGGAGTGGAGGCAGCGATGCAATAATGGGTGTGGAAATTTATGGCCAAAACTGGGAAAGGCCACGAAGAAAGGCAAGGAAAAACAACTCCAGGGGGACCAGCTTGCTGGGACATCTGGGAATTATGTTCCTGTCCTTGCACAGGCTAAATTACACAGACATGGTGGCTGCAGGCACTGTTAACCGTTTGGTTTCTTGCAGTTCAGTGCCTGCGTTCAGAAAAATGAATTTTGTGCTTATTTATAAATTCTTCTGAACGTCTTCCAACCTTCTTCACATCTTCTATTCAAACAGAACAGCTTACAATATTCAATACAAAAGCAAAAAAAGGAATTCCAAAAGGGAGCAACAGTTTAATTTTTAAGGTGGCACAAAACATTCTGTTATGGCAAAAATAAGCCTCACACACACACACACACACACACACACACACTCTTAATGAATCAGAGCTCACTTCCCCAGATAGAAGGAGTACCCTAAACTAGCAGGTATATATGTGGGAAGTAGCTACTTTGGCAGCTCTTGAAATGCCAGCAACGTTCCTGGTGGCTGGCACCTGCAGGTTCTCGTTTTTTCCTCCCTACAGTACAGCGCAACAGGAAGTGACCCCTCATTTTTTCCAGGGGCACTGTAAAAAAGAAGAAGTTGTGCCCGGCAGGAATGGGGAGCTAAGAAAGCTCCTAGCACTTCCAACGCTGCACAAGCAGCAGCTTGCCCATAGGGAAGTTTAAAAAAAATGACCCCACTACTGCCAACACCAACCTGGGTAACTGCCCGTCCCAACAGACAAGCTAAAATGTTGGAAGGTGGGCACATTCTGCAGGCATAATTACAAGGTTGCCTTTAAATGCCATAACTAGCACCTTGAGCACCCAAAAACAACCTGCTAACTTGTAAAGCCAGTGGACATATGAGCTGATCTGGTTGGCCCCCAAGAAAACATTGGAAGCGGAATTCTGGACCAACTGAAATTTCTCAACTGTCTCCAATGACAGCCTTATGTAAAGCGCACTGGAACAATCCCCCTAGAAGTGACCAGACCGACTGTGGCCAGATCCTATTTCTCCAGAAAACAGTACAGCTGCCTCACCAGATGAATAACAGTACCAGGTAAAGAGCTCTCCTGGTATTTTGCTTTAACAAGCAATCCATAATTTTTCACGTCATTATTTCTATATTAACCCATCTTAGTGCAGCTCAAGTCCTCATAGCCAAAAGGAAGCCCATGGTTCAAATATCACTGGTCATGGACTCATTAGGTGGTTGCAGGCCATAAAGCCACAATTCTCCTGGGTCCAGATGCCCCAATCAGCAGCACGGGAGTAAGAAATGTGTAAATAGCCACTCATCTGCAGAGCTAGGATCTCCTTCAGACACCCAGAAGTTATGCTTACAAAGGTTGGGATCTATATTTACGACCACATTTATTTATTCATATGGCACCATCAAGATACATGAGAGGGCAACCCCTGATCTTAGGGGCTTACAATCTAGCCAGCAATTTTCAACTGGTGTTTTGGAAGAGGGCTGTTTATTAGTAGGGCCACTGGGATGCAACACGGGGGGGGGGGGGGGGGGGGGGGGGGGGGGGGGGGGGGGGAGTTGGCAGGGGACATAACCGGGTTTCCCCCCCCCCCACACACACACAATTTTAGCACCTTTTGAGATGAAAAAGGTTAAAAAAATCACTGCTCTAGAGAGAAACAGAGGAAGGGGGAAAACAAGGATATGCTGTTGCTTTAGTTACAGTAGAGAAAAAGGTCTAAGGCCCTGTGTCAAACACTTCCAAGGAAAGGTGGGTTTTAAGGAAGGAAAGGAAGTGGACATTGTGCAAATGTTCTGGGAGATTGCTACAGGCGTAAGGAGTAGCAAGGGAGAGCAGAAAACCTTCACATAATTGACGTTGATTTAAGTGCACAGGCAGGAACACAGCAGAATAAGAGCTCAGAGAGAGGAACCAGCAACACCATCAAGGTAAGGAGTTTGTGCTGAATTTATTTCATTTTAAAAATGCATACTCTGCCTTTCTCTTGCTGAAGTAAATGCCCAAGGCAGCTTACAAAATTTCATAAAACCACCCATAAAGCAATGAAAACATACACAAATGGAACATAAAATCAAAAGAGCTGAGGCAACAAGTCAGTCCAAGCAATGTAACTACACTAGGAGTATTTTATAGTAGACAAGAGCTAGTGAAGGGATTTGGGGGGGGGGGGAGTGGAGCAACAAGAGAGAGAGATTATTTTGGCAGCAATCTGCTAACTTGACCAAGGAGAGAAGAAAAGAACATAAGAAGAGCCCTACTGGATCAGGCCAAAGGCCCATCTAGTCCAGCTTCCTGTATCTCACAGCAGCCCACCAGGTGCCCTAGGGAGGCATGAGACAACAAGATTGCATCCTTGCACCCAGCACTCTGAAGTAGCCTGTTACTAATGTAAGGAGTTTACACAACCCATCATGGCCTATAGCCCACGATGGACTTTTCTTCCAGAAATCCATCTGATCTCCTCTTAAAGGCATCTAGGCCAGATGCCATCACCACCTCCTGTGGCAAAGAGTTCCACAGATTAACTACCCGCTGGGTAAGAAAGTACTTCCTTTTATCTGTTTTAACTCTCCCGACACTCAAATTCAGTGGATATCCCCTGGTTCTGGTGTTTTGAGAGGGAAAAGAACATCCCTCTATTGACTCTATCCCTTCCGTGCATAATTTTGTATGTCTCTGTCATGTCCCCCCTCAGGCACCTTTTTTCTAGGCTGAAGAGCCTCAAACGCTGCAGTCTTTCTTCCTAAGGCAGGTGCCCCAGCCCTGTAATCATTTTCATTGCTCTCTTCTGCACCTTTTCTAACTCCACTATGTTTCTTTTGAGGTGCAGCGACCAGAACTGTACACAATATTCCAGATGTGGCCTTACCATTGATTTGTATAACGTCATGATAATATTGGCTGTTTTATTCTCAACCTCTTTTCTAATTACCCCAAGCATGGAATTGGCCTTCTTATTTGCTGCCGCACATCAGATCAATACCTTCATTGAATTGTCCACCAGCATCCCAAGATCTCTCTCTTGAGCTGACACAGACAGCTCACAACCCGTAAGCCTATAGGTGAAGTTTTGGTTTTTTGCCCCAATGTGCATCACTTTAACTTGTCTACTTTGATACGCATCTGCCATTTTGCTGCCCATTCCCCCAACTTGGAGAGGTCCTTTTTGAGCTCTTATATGAACTAGTAAAAGTTGTGAGTTCGTAACTTTTGTGGATTTATGTGCAAGGCTGCTGCATACACACAGTATATTTCATTTGCATCCTACTCATCTCCCAAGCACACCTCCATGCAAGCACCATTCGTTGGGCCAAGTAGGTTCAAAACTGCAGCTACATCAGGTGTTCTAAAATATGGATGCTTACTACATCATTTTCATCCATCTTCATTTATCAGTTAGCACCCCCATACCCAAATCCTTGCCGTTCATTAAATTCTATCTTCTTCCCTGTAGTTTAGTCCTCCAAAAGTTTTCACAAATAGTTATTTCACATTCCGGATTATTAAAAAGCACAATATTATATGGTAGCTATATTATCTACAACAATTATGCAATTCTATTCATTAAAACATGAAATCAGAATTGTGGCATATTTCCAATAAAATCCACAGTGCTGAACAAATTATGCCCTTTCTACTTTCTAACACAGCACTGCATTTCGAAGTAGGAAAAAAAAATACAGGCTGTCACTCATCCTAGAAGAGCCCTAGCTCCAAGTCTTCCAACAATCCTTATAATTCAACTGGATGTACTTGTACCATCTGGATAATTTCCTTCCTGATCTTACTTTCTGTAAAACCGTTTTTTCCCCTTTGACTCTCTTCATAAACTCAGTAACTCAATTCAGACATAAGGTCAGCCAAACACTAATTGAATGCCAGAAGTGCCTTGCAAGGTTCAAATCATAGTTTGGGAGTTGATTTGGACATCATGGCAAACTATGAATTGAGCAAACCAGAAGGGATGAGGAAATCTCCAAGCAAAAATTAGAGCATTGCACTGCAATCCAACATTCCATTTCTAATAGAATGATTTGTATTTATTTCAACGAGCCATTGAAATGCATCTGGGCTTTGATCAGCAAGGAAGTGGAAGGCACCCCAAAAGCTCTTATATGGGGCTTCCCCTATCCCACAGTGCTTCACACAGGACGCAGGTAGGGACCCTGCCCAAATATCCTTGTGGATGGCTACAAAAAAACTATCCACTGACACATGGTCCCTAATATAAGCAATTAGCATGTATTACTGCACAATGTCATCCATTACTGTGCGGCACCAGCAAGGAGGAGATATTTTTGGCTTCACTCCATTGTCCCATGAGGACCCTCACTGGCTGTGCCAAGTGTGGCATCCCTATACTGTCCATGCAAATGAAGTAAATCAGAGTATTTGCCCCATGCTCTCTCCTGGGCTGGTTCCTGGAAGGCATTTCTCCTTGTTTCCAGCATCATCAATGGAATTAGGGTCTACAAGAATATGCTCTGTGTCCTTTGTCTTTTTTGAGGTTGTTTAAATAGCAAACAAGGAGGGGAAGAACATATTGTTCCTACTATGGTCCAATTATGCGCCAAGACCCAATACTTCACTTTCTACCCACCCCACTGTATTAGAGAGAAAAGATGTTCTCTAAGATGCATCTACATTCTCATAATACGGCCTTTTTAGTGGCATCCTACAACTCTGAAGGGGAGGGGAGGAGAGAAAGCAAGAAATACCCCTTCCCCACAAAAAATCTTCCTACCACCATATCCTAGCATATCTCCCACCACGGGGTGCCCAGCCTACTCCAATTTCCACAGAATAGGTATGCTTAGAATCTAACCTCAAATATCCCCTCTGAGCCCTGACACTCATTAAGCTCTCCCCCCATTTGTGTGGGGCAAGGGGAAATGCAGGGATTTACTGAGAAATATTTAAAGCCTGAAAGCCACTACACTTTCAGCTTGTTCATAAATGACCTGGAGACAGGGATAAGCAGCGAGGATGACAGCGAGTTTTGAGTTTTGTGTTGGCGGATGACACAAAACTTTTCCGGGTGGTGAAGACCAGAAGGGATTGTGAAGAGCTCCAGAAGGATCTCTCCAAGTTGGGGGAATGGGCAGCCAAATGGCAGATGCGTTTCAACATAGACAAGTGTAAAGTGATGCACATTCGGGCAAAAAACCAAAAACTTCACCTACAGGCTTACGGGTTGTGAGCTGTCTGTGACAGCTCAAGAGAGAGATCTTGGGGTGCTGGTGGACAATTCAATGAAGGTCTCGACCCAGTGTGCGGCAGCAATTAAGAGGGCCAATTCCATGCTTGAGGTAATTAAAAAAGTGGTTGAGAATAAAACAGCCAATATTATCATGCCATTGTACAAATCGATAGTAAGGCCGCACCTGGAATATTGTGTGCAGTTCTGGTCGCTGCACCTCAAAAAGGACATAGTGGAGCTGGAAAAGGTGCAGAAGAGCGACAAAAATGATTACAGGACTGGGGCACCTCCCTTATGAAGAAAGACTGCAGCATTTGGGGCTCTTCAGCCTAAAAAAAAGGCTCCTGAGGGGGGACATGACAGAGACAGACAAAATTATGCACGGAAGGGATAGTCAATGGAGGGATGTTCTTTTCCCTCTCTCAAAACACCAGAACCAAGGGGCATCCGCTAAAACTGAAGGTTGGGAGAGTTAAAACAGATAAAACAGATAAAATGGAGAGTTAAAACAGATAAAAGGAAGTACTTTTTTACCCAGCGGGTAGTTAATCTGTGGAACTCTCTGCCACAGGAGGTGGTGATGGCATCTGGTTTAGATGCTTTTAAGAGGGGATCAGACGGATTTCTGGGCTAAAGGCAATGATGGATTGTGCAATCTCCTTACATTGGTGGTGGGCTACTTCAGAGTACTGGGTGCAAGGGAGTGGCAACAGGATCCAAGCATCTTGTTGTCTCGTGACTCCCTGGGGCACCCTGGTGGGCTGCTGTGAGATACAGGAAGCTGGACTAGATGGGCCTTTGGCCTGATCCAGCAGGGCTCTTCTTATGTTCTTACACTACAGTGTTCGTCATTACTAAGACAATTTACAGCCCGGTCACATGTATGTCCTACTCAGACGCACGCCCCACTGAATTCAATGGGACTCTCAGAAAAGCAGGCACAGAACTGCAGCCCCAAAACGCACTTTTCAACAAAGGTTTACGAGCAGGTTTGTAAAGCAAGAGACATGAATTTGGGGAGAGGAAACAGAGCCTGGGTGAACTTGGAGGAGTCACCCTCATCCCAGCACACTTTACAATGTGGTTATGAAGATGCTGTGTGGGTGGGGGTGGGTGGGGGGCGGAGAAAGGCATGTACCCCATCCTGAGCACCTGGGAGGCAGAGGAGGATATAACTGCAACAAGTAACACTGTGGTACCCGCTTTCAAATGGTTTAAGGGGGGGGGTGTCCAAGGAATACTGCAGGGAGAAGATCCACATTGGACAAGGGTCATTCTTTAGCATCGCCACCCTCCATCCCAAGGAGCCCCCAAACCGGCAGAGCCCCCCCACTAAAGCAACTCAGCTGAAGGGGGGCATAGGGGTGGGGGGAGCTCCCCCACGTGCCCCCCACCCACGAGGGGCCCCAGTTCAAGACAGAGGTGCAGCCACTCCTCGCTCATTCCCTCCCCCCAGGCTGGTGGTGGAGGAGGAGGAGGAGGAGATGCGTGTGCGTCTGAACGCGCTGCCTCGCTGCCCCAGTGCCGCTGCTTCCTCCTCGCCCGCCCGCCCGCCCGCCCTTCGGCATCACTCACAGAACTCGGCCAAGTAATAGGAGACGACGTAGTTCTCCTCGCACCAGTCCAGCGTGGAGGTCGGCGCGCCCCAGTAGCCGAGGCGGTCGCCGGCGGGAGCCATGGCGGGTGGCGAGGGATGCTGGCCCGGGCGGGCGGGCGGGCGGGCTGCCTGCCTGCGGACGCGGCGGAGGAGAAGAGAGGAAGCGGCCGGCCGCTACTGCCGCTCCCGGATGGGCCTTGAGCCGAGCTGGTCCCGCCCTCCCGCCGGCTGGAGGCGAGGGGGCGGAGTGAGGCCCTGCCCGGCCCCGCCGCCGAGGCCTCGCGGGCCTGGCCTGCCGCCGTTGCCATGCCGACCGCCTGGGGCCTACCAAAGCCTCGCGCCTTCCGCGGCGGGGGGGGGGGCGCGTGCGCGGTCGGAACCGGCGGCGGCGGGGGCGGCCCCGGCACCCCGCTGCGAGGTAGGTCGGGCCGAGGGGCCTCAGGCGCAGCCACGCCAGATTCTCAGCCGACGTGAACGTATTCACTCACTCAAAATATATCTCCCCCTTTTCCTTCGCAGTCAGAGGCGTGCGAGGCAACGACGCCTTGCTTAGCGAATCACGTAATCTGTGGAACTCCTTGCCACAAGAGGTCGAAGTGGGAGGGAACCGCCCTGCAAGGAGAGAGACTGCCTAGTGCCCCCATCTCTTTAAGCAAAGGGTCAGAAGCCTGCCCGATGGAGGTTTCGTTTCCCCTGCCTGCGCTCTCCGTTCCTGTCAAAGTAAGCAGCCCAGGATCCCCCAGGGGCCTCCTGCTACATAGCGTACCAAAAAGAAAGTCCATGTAAAAGCATGCCAGCTGGAAAGAGCTGTTTGGTGTTGCAGAAAGAGAAATGCATTTTACTAATCTGTAGGGCACTAACAAAATGGACACAAGAGCAATGCACTCCCATGGAGACCACCGAACTTGCGCCATTTGTACACCTGGGCTTGATGAGTTATACAGTTGAACATGCAAATGTGGAAGTGGCAACAACAAATAAAAACATTGGCAACCTGCTACTGGCAATTTTGGTGAGGTGGGACACCTGATTGGTGGTCCTTCTTTGCTGCTGCTCCCCCTCCCCTCCAGTGTGACCCCAATCAAGGGTCAGGGAAGGGAAGGGGTAGTCAGATGCAAACATGGGTACACTTAGCAGTAAGGGGTATTTACATATTTAGGAAGGACAATAGGGTAGATAGGAAGGAAGTATCAGGGTAGAAAGGAGACATTTAGATAGGGTTACCAGACACAAACGGGGACAGAGTGCCTTTACCTTTACCCATTGTGTAGAAGAGGGAATTTGGGCAGGTGCAGATTTTAAAACCCTTCCATGTTGAACTGCGCCTGTCAAAATTCCCTCTTCTATACAATGTATACAGGTATAGGCACTCTATTCCCATGGTATCTGGTAACCATACATTTAGACAAGAATACAATTTACAAATTCAGCCACGATACATTTGATTGGGTTATTGATGGATGTGAACTGTTTGCAACCAACAGTATTACAGTTCCCCCATTCCCAATTCAAAGAATAGGAACATCACTATTGCTGGAGGCACCAATATTCATAGGCTATTGGGTGTGGTTAGTACTTTTGCATTTGCATAGCCCTGACCAAATCCTGGAGTACAGTAGTGGTGATAAGATTGACAATAGATACAGAAGACAAACTCAGGTACAATCTTTAAACCTTATTTGCAACATTTCAACACTTTCCCCCCTTTTTCTGCTGAGAAAATTTCTTTCTATCCAGCCAAAACCTTGTTCCTTTTAAAACTGCTCCATGCCTTTCCTAAACACAACACTGTGTTTCTTTTACAAAATCACTCTAATGCTCCAGTCCTTTTCTGTTGCTGCTTTAAACTTTGGTGGGGAGACCTTTTGGCTTAGCCAAAGACTTCCCAGGTGAGTTTAGTTCCTGGGCAGATTAGAATCTAAATTGAGAGATTTAGGCAGCACTTGGCCTCCCCATGTTTTTTGTTAGATATTCAGATTTGCATCACAAGAACCCTGAGGGAAGGGAGACTTTGGACATCCCTGGCACCAATTCTTAATGGCTGTAGAGTCGGCATTGTTTTGTTCCCGAGGTTCACCTGTGTGACCTCCTCTTTGCAGGATAGCAGCTTGTAACTCCCAGGATGAAATCCAAAATGGAGTTAGACCTATACACATGTAAAGAAAGGAGAGGGTGTTCTCAGCACTGCCCCCCCATGGCGTCCTTACCTGTTCCCATCACATCCTGGTCTTACCCCTTCACAAGTCCTGCATTAGGTGTATCTGGTTACACCTCCATCTGACCATCATGAGCATAGCAATCACAAGTATTACCAGTGGTGTCATCTACTTTCCAGTAGACGGAACACTGGGCAGGACTTACGCGTGATCGGCAGCCCGTCCACTCACTTCCGCTTTCTTCCCGCTCGCCGCGCGGCTTTCCCTGGCCTCAGAGGGGGCGCTTGCTTGCCCAGGCACCCGGCGCCCCCCCACCCATCCCCCCCAGCAAGCAGGCGCCCCCCTCCGAGCCAGGGAAAGCCGTGCGGCGAGCGGGAAGAAAGTGGAAGTGAGTGGACGGGCTGCCGATCACGCGTAAGTCCCGCCCAGCGTTCCGTCTACTGGAGAGTAGATGACACCACTGAGTATTACCTATAGGCCAAAATAACCACAGTGGGGTACAGAGCCACGTTAAGGAGGTTCTCAACAGTTGCACTTCTGCCAAGAAGTGTTTTCCCACCAAGAGTTGCTGCTGACTGCTTTTACGGTTGCCAGAACCTTTACTGTTTGCTGGTTACTGTACCACACTACAAGGGTGGTGTTCTTGCTTAAAGCTTTCAGCTTCAGAAGCTCATACAGTCCATTAAATAAGAAAGGTTCCAAAAATAGACACCTGACTTGTCCCACATCAAGGTGGTGATAGTGTCTGGCCTGGATGCCTTTAAAAGGGGCCTAGAAAGATTTCTGGAGGAAAAGTCTATCACTGGCTACAGGCCACAATGGGGATGTGCAACCTCCTGGTTTTCAAAGTAGAGCTACCTCAGAATGCCAGATGCAAGGGAATGGCCACAGAATGATGCAGGCAGCCTCTTGTCTTGTGTGCTCCCTGAGGCATCTGGTGGGCCACTGTGAGATAC
>JAJKFI010000017.1:4135682-4152413 GCA_029204185.1 Lerista edwardsae | reverse complement strand
GTGCTCCCTGAGGCATCTGGTGGGCCACTGTGAGATACAGGAAGCTGGACTAGATGGGTCTTGGCCTAATCCAGAGGGGCTTTTCTTATGTTTTTACATGCGATATTGGTCCACGTTTACCTCATATTTACCTTAGAATTTTACCTCAGAATGCCAGTTACAAGGGAGTGGCAACAGAATGCAGGCATCTTGTCTTGTGTGCTCCGTGATGCATCTGGTGGGCCACTGAGATACAGGAAGCTGGACTAGATGGGCCTTGGCCTGATCCAGTGGGGCTGTTCCTATGAGTCCATGTCTGAAGAGGAGCATCTGGTTCTAGTGGCTGTCAGAGAAAAGCTGTGGAGAATCTTGACTGGCCACCCGTGTGTTTCCCTCAGGATTTACCTCAGAATGCCAAGAGCAAGGGAGTGGCCACAGGATGCAGGCAGCCTGTTGTCTTCTGTGCTCCCTGAGGCATCTGGTAGGCCACTCTGAGCTACAGGAAGCTGGACTGGATGGACCCCTGGCCTGATCCAGCAGGGCTGAGGTTCTTAACTCGCAACCATTGCCAAAGAAGCACACCACACAGTGAAATCACAGTAAAAGCAACAGTAAGTCCAATAAAAAGTAATCAACGGCTTTAACAAGGCAGCTCATTTGCCATGTTTGTCATCTCTTGTTCCTGGAGGCAGTCCCAATGTGGATGGCAGCCAATGCCAAAGGATGGAGTCATGTCAGTGTAGATCTTAGAGCCAGGTTGGAAATCCCATTTGCTTCATTCTGCAGTTCAGAGCACGTTTGTCTGGGATACATAATTGGAATTGAATTACATGTTTAGGATTTTGCTGGGAGCAGTATGTATTCCTAATCTGGATTATGTTCATAACAGATTGTCAGTGACACTGATGTTTTTTTCACTTAACAGTCACTGTTGCTGCTGATAATATTTCAGTGCCACTAACAATTAATACATATAATTCATACAGTCAAAGAGTTGTCATCATTAAGCATCAGAGTGCCAAACCGTGGTTTCTCCAGGCAGTAGCGTCCCTACAGGCAGGGTGAAACACTAAGTTTGGCAAGGTGCCTTACCTTGCAATGTAAATCGCTCTTCTTCCTTGCCATTGTAGCTAGTCTTCATGGGGAAAGCAATGCCTCAGTGTTGCTTACTGGCTACAACAGTGCGGGAGAGAAGCGATTTATACAGCAAAGTAAGGCACATTGCAAAACTTGGTGCTCTGCCCCCTTTAGGGAAGCTACTGTCTCTAGGTAGCCTTTCAAGGACCCTTAACATCTACTTTTGCTTCATTGACTATGCTAAAGAACTTTGATTGTGTGGATCACAACAAACTGTGGCAAGTTCTTGAAGATATGGGAGTACCAGAGCACCTTATCTGTCTTCTGAGAAACCTGTATGCGGGTCAGGAAGCAACAGTTAGAACCTGACATGGAACAACCGATTGGTTTCAAATTGGGAAAGGAGTAGGACAAGGCTGTATACTGTCACCCTGCTTATTTAACTGATATGCAGAGTACATCATGAGAAAGGCTGGGCTGGATGAGTCACAAGCTGGAATCAAGATTGCTGGGAGAAATATCAACAACCTCAGATATGCAGACGATACCACTCTGGTAGAAAGTGAGGAAGACCTAAAGAGCCTTCTGATGAGGGTGAAAGAGGAAAGTGCCAAAATTGGCTTGAAGCTCAACATTAATAAAAAAACTAAGATCATGGCAACCACTCCCATCACTTCCTGGCGAATAGAAGGGGAAGAAATGGAAGCAGTGACAGACTTTATTTTCCTGGGCTCCAAGATCACCGCAGATGGTGACTGCAGCCCTGAAATTAAAAGACGTTTACTTCTTGAGAGGAAAGCTATGGCAAACCTAGACAACTTAAAAAGAAAAGCCGAGACATCACCCTGCCAACAAAGATTCGCATAGTCAAAGCTATGGTTTTCCCAGTAGCAATGTATGGCTGTGAGAGCTGGACCGCAGGGAGCTGGAAGGCAGAGCGCCAAAGAATAGATGCTTTTGAATTATGGTGTTGGAGAAGACTCTTGAGAGTCCCCTGGACTGCAAGGAGATCCAATCGGTCAATCCTACAGGAAGTCAAGCCTGATTGCTCCCTAGAAGGACAAATCCTGAAGCTGAAGCTCAAAGACTTTGGCCACCTCATGAGAAGAGAGGACTCTTGAGAAAAGACCCTCATGCTGGGAAAGATTGAAGGCAAAAGGAGAAGGGGCGGCAGAGGATGAGATGGTTGGATAGTGTCACCGAAGCGACGAACATGAAATTGGGTGAACTCCGGAAGCTAGTGGAGGACAGGGAGGCCTGGCGTGCTGTGGTCCAGGGGGTCGCGAAGAGTCGGACACGACTTAGCGACTGAACAACAACAACTGTCTCTATGAGAAACAAGGTGTCTTACTGAACTCTGCTGGATCCTTTGCTTACACCTAACCATTGGTCAGTGTTTCGCAACTAGTGGTACTCGTACCACCTATGGTACTTGAGGTAGTGTATTGTGGTATACATGGGACCCCCAGACCCCTCCTGCCAGGCAGCAACGCAATGTACTTTTCAGTACAAGTGCCACATCGTATATTTTACACATTTTTGTGGGCCGAAAAAATCAGTTTTGTAACTGAATGAATGAATTAGTTTTACTTGGATCTTTTTTGTAACCAGCATGATATGATTCAGAACAAAAGAGAACTGTGACAATTACAAAGAAACAATGCCATCCTTAAACTGAGAAATAATACTTAGTCAGGGAAAATGTCAAATATTTTAAGTTGCTGTGGCCTGGATAACATCTCGTGGCAGGCTGGGTTTGGCTCCCGGGCCGTAGCTTGGAGACCCCTGGCCTAGAGACTTAGGCCCAATCCTATCCATCCTTCCAGTGCTGATGCTACTGCAATGCAGCCCTGAGGTAAGGGAACATTTGTTGCCTTATTTTGAGGAGGTCGCCATGACTGCCCCCAACTGCAGGATGCATGGCGTGTCCCATTGGCATGGCTGTATCAGTGCTGGAAAGTTGAATAGGATTGGGCTCTTACATTCTGGCAAGTCCTTTAAAAAGTTCCTTTAGCTCAGATGTTTGGGTCAGAGGCAAGGCAGTCCTTTATTTATTTTTTGAGTGCAGGCAGTTTTCTGTTGTCAGGTATAGGCAGAGACCCTGAATGGATCTCTTGCACTCTGGGAAGGCAGGGCATTAGAGCCAGGTCAGCCATGCATACAGCAGAAGAGCAACCGGAAGCCAGTGCTGTTGGCGGCAACCTGGAGAAGGTCGAGAGGGTTCTTTCTAGCCCTATGCGCCCAGCTCCTGAGAATGATTCAGATGGGAACAGTAGGGCTGGGGAAGATACATGGTGGTGAGACACACATTGAAACTTGTAGTGCACAAAAAGTTTAGAAGAAAGACAGCTGGTGAGAAGAGAGAAAAGTAGCCCTGACGAATAAATGAGAAAAGCGCAGATATAAACTGGCACGCCTGTTTACAGAGTGCACCTGCAGCCCGTCTCCCTTCCAATTCTGCAGTTCAAGGGGTAAGTCCAAAATGTGTCTCTTCCTGTAGTCCCAGGGAAGACGTAGGGACCTTTATTGTTGAGAAAGCGTTTACTTAGACCAGTGAAACTCAAATTTATTGTTATGAAAGTGTTTACCTAGACCAGCGATTCTCAAACTTTTCAGACCGGGACCCACCGGAAGTGATATCATTAACCTGAAAATGATATCATGGCTGGGAGTGACATCAGGCAGGAAGGGCCATCATTGTGACATAATAAAATGACACTCCTGGAATGCAAACTGCAGCAATTGTACAACCATGAAGCATCTCTTGCAGAAAGCAAGATTAGGAAAAAACTATTATATGTAAAAACATTTTTAGCAGAAAACTAAACTTTTTTTTTTTTTAAAAAATCCTCCCTTGAAAATTCAAACTGTTAGCCCTCACAAAAGGAATATCGCAAGAGTAAGGTCCAAGATGTCTGCTCCCAGCTTTCTGCGACCCATCTGATATCAGGTCCCAACCCGCAGTTTGAGAAACACTTGCCTAGACAATACTATTCCCCCAGAAACGTTTAGATTTCTACACACACAAGTTACAGGTAGGCTTGCATAAGAACATGAGAAGAACTCTGCGGGATCAGGCCAAAGGCCCATCTAGTCCAGCTTCCTGTAACTCACTGGGGCCCTCCAGATGCCTCAGGGAGCACACAAGACAACAAGATGCCTGCATCCTGTGGCCACTCCCTTGTACTTGGCATTCTGAGCTAGCCTACTTCTAAAACCTGCAAAGTCCTTACGAAGAGGCAAGACACAGAACTGAGCCTCTGAGACTTGCTTGAGGAGATAATTCAGATCCAGTTGGAACTCAACAGATCAGGTGAGGCATACGTTCAGAGGGCTGAAGCAAGAACTCCTAGAAAGTTCACGTGCAGTGTGCTTGCGGCGTGGATCGCATGTCTTGCTTGTGGGCCAAAAGTTCAGGAGTCAAAACACTAAAGGCTTTACAGATTTTCATACGTTTTTGCTCTGGAATTCTGGCAGAAGTTGTGTATGTGGTGTTGAACAAAGAGCCAAGACCACAGAGGAGGACCGCACAGCCTTGGCAGGCCTCAGAAAGGCCTCTGGAGACCAGTGGAGCACAGCTTCGCTGGTGTCTGGGGGGGGGGAGAATCCGCCATTCTGAGCCCTGCCAAGGCCGGATGCAAACGCGCACAGCCTTGGTGGGGCTCAGTAAGCCCTCTGGGTTTAGGGAGTGTGGGACAAAAAGGTGCACCTGTGTGTATGTAGCCCTGTGAGAGCTGGGAGGGCCTGCTTAGTGATGAGGAAGAAGCCCGCACAGCCCTTTCCTGCCAGGTTAGCCGCCAGCCTGTTGGCTCGGTCCACGTGGAGCAAGAAGTGCCACTGCTGAAGCTGCCCAGGGCACGAGAGAAGGCCAGAATCGGTAGTGGATCTCCGGTCTCATACTTTATGTACTGTATTGGGATCATGGCATGAAAAGGGTTGAAGACCACCGGCCTCCACCACAGCGTACAGAATTTGGAGGTTCCTCTTCAGGAGACTCAGATGTGTGAAAAGCTCACTCAGAAATTCTCCATACTTCGTAATGTGTTAGCCCCTCTAAAGTGGTTTTGGGCTGGTTTTATGGGTCTGGTGACTAGAAAGTGTCAAGATGGCGCCACCTAGTGGAACCAAAGTAGACACCCTAATGATCCATCTCCATATAGGAGTTATCACAATGTATTTCGATAGCAGCCAAGCTGTGAGGAAAGTGGTGGCGGCAGCATGGGATTAGTTTGTAGGTCCTCAGTCTCATCTCTGCCTCTAATGCTACCCATATAGAATGGTTGCCGGGAGAAACAGGATCTGTCTCTAGTTGTAGATAGATAGATACAGATTTTGAAAATGATGTCATTAGACCAGTTGTCAGTATCCTTCAACCTAGAACCTGAGGCTGCTGGGAGCAGCGGTCGAGCCTATAAAGACTATCATGGTCCAGGTAAAATCCCAGCATGCACTGTAATTCTGTGTAGTCTTTTCTAGCGAGGACAGCCAGTGGCCAGACTAGGTGGATGGAGTTTCTTCAGGAGCTCAAGATTCAATTGGCAGGAAATGTTTCAGCCTATAATCTTAGTAGCTCAACACGTGAATGTCAGGAGTTGCTAGAGCTCAGGATCTGAGGAGTCCTCAAAAGGAGCGGCAGTATCCAGCAGTGAATCCCAACGCCTGGGGGACCCCAAGGAGACAATGGTCATAGCTGGAAGTCACAATGGCATCTTGCCTGAGGCAGGCTAGAGCTCATGCACAGCAAGGGCCCATGCTGAGATCCAGATCTGGATCTGATTTTTTTGTTGTTGTTGTTCAGTCGCTAAGTCATTTCCGACTCTTCGCGACCCCGTAGACCACAGCACGCCAGGCCTCCCTGTCCTCCACTAGCTTCTGGAGTTCGCCCAACTTCATGTTCATCTGATACCCAGATTTATTTATTTATTTATTTTGAATAATTTATACCCTGCCTTTCCCATGACGAAGCAAATGCCCAAGGCGGCTTCCATGGGCAGGCTAGTCTAAACCACCATTTTTCAATTGGTTTTTTTTTTTTACCAGTATCCAGTCTTCTGCGATTCACCACATCCTCAGTCCCGGATGTCACCTTTACAGTGTGGTTCTCTCCTCTGGCCATGTGACATGAAGCTTCAGCAGGTGATTGTAAGTCCAGCCTGAACAGGTCCTCATGGTCATACTCCATTCTTTTGCCGGCTGGCCTTCTCACCACATTCCCGCACTGGCTCATCAGCTCCACAGTGACTCCATTCTGCCACCACAGGTACTGCAGCTTGTCACAGCCCGGCGTTCCGTCTCCCATCCAAAACTAGACCACAGATTCTCCTGCTTAGCTTCAGGCAGTACCAGCAGCTCACCCGTTAGTCCACACCTCCTGCCCTGATCTAGCTTGCTTGCCCATGTGGCAACCTGAGGCCTTCCCTCTGCCTAGTCTTCTTGGCCCAGGGAGGAGGAGGAGGAGGCAAGCATTAACACAGGCTCTGAATTGGAACTCTGGGTGAGATTCAGGAAGACGCAGAGCCCCCAGATTGTCTGTAAAGCCCTTGACTCCTAGCTTCTCCATGCCGGTGCAACAGCTCTGTGGGGAAGCTCCTTATTTAGCTTTGCAGATTCCCCTCTGGCTGCTTGGATCCTGCCGGACAGTTCCCTGGCTGGTCTGGGCCCCACGTTCTGCTCCCATGTGCCAACCTGTGCTGCTGGGGTGGGGGTGGGTTTGGCCCACAGTGGGGAACCCATGTGCAAAATGGGGTGTTCCCGGCTCTAGCCCTAGGAGCTGCTGGCCATGGAGGGCTCAACCACCCATTCTTTTTTAGAACCTTTTTTTTTTAGAAAAGAAAAGGAAGATGGGATGAAACAGAAAAATGAGTACAGGGAGAAAGATAAGATGAAATTCAGGAGTGGGGAGAAGAGGGAAAGAGAAACAGATATGTAATGATAAAGCATTTAAGAGTCCCATGTTGCAGGAAAAAACTCAATGCAGTGCTGCCTTAAACTGAGTCAGGCCACTGGCCCATCTTGCCCACTCTTATCTGCTCTGATGGGAGTAGCTTGGCAGGAATCTTGTTCATGGGGTCTTTCCAATTGAACTGGCAATGGAACTGGGGTCCCTATGCATGGGAAGTGTGTGCTCCACCTGCCTCCAAACTGCATGGAGTCAGTAGTGTCGCTATAGGGGACGTTGCAGTAAGTATTGTAGGTGCTGCAATGCACCGTGTAAGCGGTCTCTCCCACTTGTCTTCCAAGCTGTCCTCGAGCGCCCCCTGTGGCTACACTATTGCATGGGGTGTTTCTTCCCCAGACCTGCCTGTTGTGATGGACTATCTAGGTCTGGTAACAGGCAGGTGGCACTTGCATACCTTAAGAATATAAGAAGAGCCCTGCAGGCCAAAGCCCCTTCTAGTCCAGCTTCCTGTATCTCACAGTGGCCCACCAGATGCCTCAGGGACTACACAAGACAACAAGATGCCTGCATCCTGTTGCCACTCCCTTGCACCTAGCATTCTGAAGTAGTCTACTTTTAACGTAAGGAGGTTGCACAACTCATCATGGCCAATAGCCCACGATGGACGTTTCCTCCAGAAATCTGTCCGATCCCCCTTTAAAGGCACTTAGGCCAGATGCCATCATGCCCTCCTGTGGCAAGGAGTTCCACAAATTAATTACCTGCTGGATAAAAACGTATTTCCTTTTATCTGTTCTAACTCTCTCAACACCTAGATGCTGAACACCTAGATGTTTTGGTTTTGATTTGGATAAGTTTAGAGTTAGTGGGGGCTTGTTAATGGGATGGTATTATTTATTAGTTTAAGATAGATGTGAGAGCTTTTGGGCCGAAGTAAAATTCCATGTATGGTGAAATTCCATGTATGGCCAATAAAATTCTATTCTATTCTAGTCTCAACACCTAGTTGAGAGAGGGAAAAGAATAATAATGATGATAAATAATGCAACTTAACATTGTATGGAGGTCTCGAGTCAGGAGAGTCAGTAACAAGCCCCCAAAACCTGCTAATGTTAGACATCCCTATTATAAGATCTTCGGAGCATAGTAAGCAAAACTTAACAAAACCTAAAGAATCAACTGTGGGGCCATCCACGAAATCTTCCCCTAGCAGGATCGCACCACTGAAGTAGCAATCCCGGGGAAATGCGATGCTCCAAGGCCAGACCACTAGGGGGCAGTGGGCCAATGCAGATCAGAGCGTCAAGCAGAAAAGGCACTTGTGCAAAGTTGCACAAACTGGCTGTTCAGTACCCCTTCGGGCAGAATCGGCAATACGAACGGAGACAAAACCTGCCCAGCATCTCCTTGGGATGAGTATTGTGTGAATGAAAATGAAGCTGTTGAACCTAAAACCAGGCAGCAATATAGTTCCTGGTTCTGGAGTGCAATTTCCCCAGGTAGCATTATAGAGAATGGGTCGTTTTCTTACATTTTTAGGGAAATGGACAGACAGGATTAGGCAGGGCCACAATCTTAGTGGTTTGTGTGATGAAACAAATTACGTTTCATGTACCTGTTTCTGTTTTATACGTTCTGTTTACTTACTTTGTTAAAGTGCATTTCCAAGGGCCTGATCTGTTACTCTAAGGATGTCCCAGCTGGGGGGAGGTGGAAGGAACAGATCACGTGTCGTGGTTGCCAACCCATCAGTTATTTTTCCAGCTAAGGATCCTGGGACCGGCAGAGTCTCTCGCCCTCTTTCCTGCTGGCTTTGCTACAAGACGGCTGCAGGGAGAGCCGCGCTGTGAGGAGACAGAGGGGATGCTGCTGGGAGAGGCCTGGCAGTGAGGAGACTGAGGCAGGATCTGAGGGGGAGCAAGAGCCCGTCGGGTCTATGGTTGTGTTGCTCTGTGTCTTCCTAGGCCGTGTGTTACAACCCCTTTTATGGCTGGCAAACTGTTAATAAAATCTTTCTCATAAATCCATCTGCCTTGTTCTGGATTCCAGTGGAGAGGAGGTTAGCCCAGGAAACTCCTCTGGCAACCTGACACCTGGGCTGGTGGCAGCGGATTTAACCCACCAAAGTATTTCCCACTAAGCTTCGGGTTCAGACCGAGTGGGCGAGTGGGGGGGGGGAATCAGAGGTTATAACCCCCCTTTCGTTCATGACAGTTTGAAAAGACTTTCAAGGCTGGAATAAAATTGTTTCTTGGTGAGATACAAGGTAGGCAATACTATAACTTTTATTCGAGTGATTTAGGACCAAACTAAGCGTTCCACTAACATCGCAATCCTATACTCTGCCTGAATTTATGCAGCTGCCCCTGTGCCAGTTCAGCATGTCACTAACGTGCCATAAAGCACTTTTGCAACTACTTGTGAGCCAGCCTGAACAAGACCTGCCTGAACTGCGTCCAGGAGCAGTACTGGCTGGCACAGGTACGGTTGTGCCCAGGGGCACAGGGGCAAGGGCTGGGTGGCTGGGAGGTGGGGAGGGGCAGGTGTATGGGGCAGACCAGGCGCAGGAGGGGTAGGATCAGCAGCAGGTCTCTTCTGTATCCTAACCCCCCTCCCAGCCATCCCATTTACGTGGGGCTTCCTGGATTTGCACCAGCTAAATATCTAGTGTGGATCCGAAAAGCCCGATTAGGGTGGCTGGGCCGTTATTTGGGGCAAGGGGAAATATGCCCTTTCATCCCACGGAGACCTCCAGCTGCCTCCTAGCCTGTGCTGAAAGCACAGCGCCCTGGCTGGGCTGGCTTGGGTTAGGATTGGGCTGCCCGCCCGTCTGTAGCACTGATGGGCTTAACTTTTCCTTTAAAAAGAGAAGCCAGGAGGGCCCTGCTTCTGTTACCCAAAAAAATAAAGCAGCATATGCAAACTATTTATATAAATGTTCATCACACACACCTTAAAAAAAATTAAAACAACCAGCCTAGTCGCTGTTCAGAAGTTGCCAAACTGCCGTAGGGCTGGGAGGTGTGTTCGTGACGCCGCGTCCCCCAGCCAAGTAGTTTTCTGCGCAGCCAGCTTCTACTGCAAATTCATGGTACGTACCAGTTTTTCATGAACACAACCCTGAAAAGAAAGCCGCTCATTTGAACCAGACGAGACGAGCAGGCTTCCAGAGCGCAAACTGCAGGCACCCTTCTTGATCTTGCGCATCAGCTTGGAAAAGAAATGCGCTTCTGACAGCGTGAAGTGCTCCCCCCGCTCTGCTGCTGGTTGGCTCACAGCTCCTGCCCCTCTTTTATAAGAGAGGATTATCTGTTTGTTGGGGCTCCACCGCTGCCAAAGTCTTTGCATGTTCTATGTCACGGAGCACAGAAGTTGCCCAGTGTGCTTTTGTACAGGTGCGATCTGACTCTTGTCCAAGGACAACAAGAACGAACCAACCAACTGTTGAGTAGGCAGAAGCAGGGCATCTGTGCCTTTTAGGGCTGCTAAATCTGCACTAAAGTCAGACTGGGGCACCAGGCAAGGGTCAGCCAGTGCGTAGGTCCAGGTTATTGACCTCACCTGATAGGCAGAGCAGCAGGTATTAGATGAGCAGTTGGCACTGGGCGTGTTGTGCCTGCAGTGCTTGAATCATGGGAGGGCTTTGGCAGAGGCATATTTACGGTGTAGCCCAGGATGGCGCGAGCCATGGGCGCCGGCAGTGGCGGGGTGCCATTGCGCGAAGTCTGCTGACTTACTGGCGCAGTGTTTGGCCCGCCCACCCTCCCTGGCGCTCGTTCCGCTCCAAAATGAAGCTATTCCGGGTGCAGGGAGGCGTGGCTGGGTGATGCACGGGGGCAGGGCAACGTGCTGGGGGTACGGTTTCGTCGCCCTGCCATGGGCGCACTCGGGGCTCCGTTCGTCCCTGGGCTTTGGCTCCCTCACCTCTTTAGGGTCCTCTTTAGGGCTGAATGATACAGCACCATTGGAAAGAGGCAGGAGGCGGGGCTTGTGCATTTCATTCAGGGGCGTCTTTCTGTTCTCCCCTAACGTGAGCTTTGGGAACGTAGACCCTGATGCCAGTGCCTGTGTGAGGCTGCTAAATGCCTTCTGCTCTGCTTATGTACAAGGACAGTGGATAATCCGTAATGACTGTGTTTCCTTCCACTCTGTGCTTCCTTAACGCAAATATACAGTGATGGTTCTGAGCTTCTCGTTGCTGCTTCACTCCTTGTCTTGGTGTTCCAAATTACCTGGTCTTGTTTCTGTGTTAGGAATTCTTCCTGGTTCAGTTTTTTTTTTAACTGTCCCAAGTTTTGCACAGAGCAAGAAGATGGGCAGGGGGTCATTCTGATCAGGGGTGTTCAAATGTGTGAATATGGATTCCCAAGGAGGGAGAGAAAGGGGTCCTAGATGCAGTGGTGAGGGCAGGCACACATGCTGAATTGAGCCCCAGCTTACCTGGACACAGGTGCTCTCCCAACAGAGCCCAAATTTTAGGAGAGGGCCTCCCTTGCACTTTCATCACTTCCTGCAGTATATTTAGCAAAGGAGGGGAAGGGACCAAGGAGAAAATGTCTCTGCTGACTTGAGCCAGGTCAGAGCAAGAGGAGGAGGACAGAAGTGAGCTCTAGCCTCCTTCCCATCACACTTGAGGCCCGGGGGAGGCAGCTTGGCAAGTGCTGGAGGCCCTGCCAGGGCAGAGGAGCAGTGGCCGGAGGGCAGAGCACCACGATCAGGTACCCACACCCAGTGGGAATGCAGCTGCTCCTTCTGTACTGAAGAACAAGCGGCCAGGCACCTTCGGAGGAGCATTGTTATCGTCCGGCTATCCTGGCTGCAGGCTGGTTGGGATTGGCCACAGGCTCCGGAATGGAACCGGCCAGAGGTTTTGATTGGCCAGAGCTGGCATTTCCAATCCATCCTCCAATCCATCCTCAGTAAATAGGGGCCGTGACCATTTCTCCTCTTTCTCTCCTGGCACGATGCCCTTGCCCACTGAAAAGCAAAAGGCGCCCCCTCACCTGCAAGTGGATCTGCTTATAATGAAATACATATATCGGAAGGGGGGTTCAGTTCAGAATTCATTAAAGGCTCACTGTCTTAGTGACCCTGCTCTAGAAGAATTATTATCCCTTTCCCTTACTGTCACTCAAGACTCGCATCCAAATAGACCAATATGTGATATTCCCTCCACCTGTTCGGCATCACTGCCTTTCCTCCTGACATTTATTCCTTGGCAACTGGCATTCTGCTGCAGACTGACTGCCTCTGAATCTGGAGGTTCCATCTGGCTCTCATGGGTAATAGCAATAGGCAGACTTCAAGAATTTGTTAAATCTCCTGTTATTGCCATCTGAGCCAGTGACCATCAGCTTGTCTTGCAACAGTGAATTCTGTAGGTTAACCAAGCATTGAGGGAAGAAGTTATTTTATCTTTCCTGAATCTATTCCCCATCAGTTTAATTAGGTGACTCCGAGTTTTAGTTTTGTGTGAGAGGGAAAAAAATGTCATTCATTTTTTCCACACCATGCATAATTTTATCATCCTCCATCATGTCTCCCTTTAATCCCCCCCAACTTCACCTCACAGAAAGCAAGTTCTGCAAATTATCCACTGAGTGTTCTTCACCACAATGAGATCCAAGCACTACAGATCATTCCAAGATGAAAGCCTGAATTAGACGTACCCATCACATCCCCAGAAGACCATGCTTTCATCATAACACACTCATTTCATTTTAGCCATCTTAAGTTAATGCAGATGGTGATTGCAGCCATGAAATTAAAAAACAACAACACGTCTTCTTCTTGGGAGGAAAGCTATGGAGAACCTAGACAATTTAATAAAAAGCCAAGACATCACCCAGCCAACAAAGGTTCGCTTAGTCAAAGCTATGGTTTTCCCAGTAGCAATGTATGGCTGTGAGAGCTGGACCATAAGGAAGGCAGAGCGCCGAAGAATAAATGCTTTCGAATTATGGTGCTGGAGAAGACTCTTGAAAGTCCCCTGGACTGCAAGGAAATCAAATCGGGCAGTCCTACGGGAAGTCAAGCCTGACAGCTCCTTGGAAAGACAAATCCTGAAGCTGAAGCTCAAATACTTTGGCCACCTCATGAGAAGATAGGGGACTTTAGAAAAGGCCCTCATGCTGGGAAAGATTGAAGGCCATAGGGGAAGGGGGCGGCAGAGGATGAGATGGTTAGATAGTGTCACCGAAGTGATGAACATGAAATTGGGTGAACTCAGGAAGCTAGTGGAGGACAGGGAGGCCTGGTGTGCTGTGGTCCAGGGGGTCAGACACAACTTGGCGACTGAACAACAGCAACAACAACATTAGTGCAGAATTATTAGACTCAGAAAATATTGTCTGATAAATTTCTGCAAGTTTCACATGACAATTCCCCCATCCCTTTCAGACAACAGCTTGGCCCTGTGAAGTCTGTTCTTGCTGTGCTTTGCAGGCACATAAAATGTTTCCAATGCTTTTCCTGTGGAGAATTTTAATGGGCTGAGCAAATACATAATGCTTGGGAGGAATCAAAGATACATAAATAATCAACATGGCTAGTTTCTCATACACATGAAGAAGAAAAGAAAGGACCCAAACAAGCTCCTTGGAACAACTTCAGGGAAACACAACATCAAAAAGCCCGTAGGTAAATAAAATTAATTTAAAAATTAATTATCCCAGTCTTGTATTCCCTTCCTCAAAAGCAGAAGCAGGAAACAGTTGTTTCAGTTTTTTCATGATGCAATTGATTTCTACTCAAATCCTGTTTAGTAATGGGAAGATGGTTTATGTATTGCAAGAGATAGTGCTGAACTTTGTTATTACCTGCTTCATGAAGCGAATTCATTCAGCTCTTAATGCTCAGTGGTTTTATGAACCATGTGCCATTTCCCCCAGAAGTTCTGCCCTAGCCTGGAATGTTAAATAAGATATTGCATACATGTAATCAGTAGGGGTTGTTTTAAAAAAACGCATAAAAACACAAAACACCGCCTTTTGGCGGTTAAAAATATTTGAATAAAAATACAAAATATCGCATTTTGATGTTTAAGATAGTTTCTAAAAATTAAAATAGATCACTTTTACAATTAGAAATAATTCTGTGGCTGGATCTGCTGACACTATATCACCTATATCACCTACCTAGTACACTTTTAAAGCAATAAAAATGAGAACTTGGAATGAGAACTTAGAATACCAACACAAAATACCAACTTAGAATACTTAGAATACCAACGCATTTCCCACAGAGGTAATCAGCGGCGTCATGCTGCCGGAACGCTGGGCGGGAGGAACGGGTGAGCGGCAGCCCGCCCGTTGCGTGCCGCTCTGTTTTGCCATCTTCCCCGCCCCTGGCTGGACATCAGGAGGAATTTCTTGACGATAAGGGTGGTTTGACAGTGGAATAGTCTGCCAAGGGAGATGGTAGATTCTCCCTCACTAGAGAGGCTCGACAGGCACCTGCTGGAGATGCTCTAGGAGGATTTCCTGCTACAGGCAGGGGGTTGGACTGGATGACTTTGTAGGTCCCTTCCAACGCTATGATTCTATAAAACACTGCCTCTTGGGGTTAAAATATCTGAATAAAAACAATGTAACACTGCAATTTGCTATTTTAATCAAGAAACTGGAACACATGCCTAGCAATCAAAATTCAGCAGACCAGGCACCCAAAGACAATTCTATGGGGTAATCCCTGTCTTAAAAACCTAAGATAAAATACAGAAATAAAGCACAAAGGTAGATTTAGCTAAAGGTAGATTTAGAAGTGCCCCCCCCCCCCCGTGAATAGCAACAAATGAAGGCAGAAAGCCAGCAGGGATGTATGTGCTTCCCAGTGTGTTGCATAGGGTGTCATATGTATGACTGCTTGTTGGGAATGAATCATGGGTGCACCCTTCGAGACTTGGAGAGAGGATTTTTGCTCAGAGCCTGACAACTTTGCTGCCATCATGGAGTATGACAGTGGTTCCCAAACTGTGGGACACAACTCACCAGTGGGTCCTGAGCCAATTTCAGGTGGGTCGTGAAGCACCTAGGGCAGCCATATTGAAGATGTGGAAAGATGGGATGCTGGAAAGGGGGAGGTTGTTTCACTTGTGTCAAGGTTGTATACAGGCTTTTCTCTTTCTGATTCATTTTGCTGTTGGAAAATGGCTGAGAAATAACATGTGAGAACCATATAATGCATCCTTTCTCCTGACCCCTGGATCTGTGGCCTCCTGTGGCATAACTGGTCTGGCTCTTTGCTCCCCAGGCAAGCATCTGGCACCATGTACATGTGTTTAGATGCACGTCTCTTGCAGGCTGTGAGTTAAAAGAAATAAAGGAAATATTGATCATGCAACCGTGTCTGAGGGCGCAATCCTAACCTGGAGTTAGGCCGGCACAGTTCGGCCAGCAAAGTTTGGCCGGCACAAGGGACACCGTAAAGCACGTTTGGACCACTCTTGGAGTCAGGAGGATGGCGCACGTCTGTGGGCTGGCCTCTGACTCCGAGAGTGGTCCAAACACACTTTACGGTGGCCCTCGTGCCAGTCAAGCTTTGCTGGCCGAACTGTGCCGGCCTAACTCCAGGTTAGGATTGCGCCCTGAATTGGTGCCAAACCTAAGAGCAACCCCAGTTCACTGACCCAGGAAAGATGTGTCAGACAAGAAAACCGATGGAAAAAAATGCTGGCGCCCTGCCAACGTTTTGTATCGGGTTGGCGGAACCCTTTTCCAATCCTGCTTCCTGCGGATTCAAATAGCATCACGTGCTCATAAAGATAAAATCAGGGCTGATCATTACATGAGCTCCATCGTATTGCCGCGAGGAAAGTTTAGTGGCAGTCTGAGGCAACAGGGACTGCACGAGTGCTTTGTAACTAGCAGAAGACCAAGTGCATCCTGATGATGCACCCCCCTGCTAACTGGGCAAGAGGCACTTTTCATGTGGTGCTCCTCTTATATTTAGCAGGGGGAGAGTAATTGTTCCTCTTCACCAGTGATGTCATGCAGGGGGAACGTGGGGGAACTCAGTTCCACTAGTTAAAATTAGGGATGACTCCGCCCACTTCACTCTCCCCCTCCCCCTCCCAATTCCTCTGCAAAGAGCTTTTCTTCTTGGTTGGCCGGCACTCAGAGGGTTAAAGGGAGCGACTCTGGATTCCTAGGGGGGTGAAGGGGGAAGGGCTGCAGTGGGGAAGTCCTGTCCTGCACAGCCACCTTCCTCGCTCCCTCCAGCCACACACGTGGAGTCAGCAGCCGCTCTGGTGAGTCTGCAGCCCACTGGGGAGAAGGCAGTGATGTCATTCAGGCGGAATGGACTAGAATGGGCGTTCCGGATCCTAACGGGCTCCGTGGCTGATTCTGGGGTTTCCCCCCCCCCCCAACATTTGAATTTGAACTCAATAGTGAGTTCCTGTTCCTAAATCATTTGAATGACACCACTGCTCTTCACCCTTGTGCAGTGTCTTTTCTAGTGGCTGTTGCTGGTGGTCTGCCTTTTTTTAAGATTGTGAGCCCTTTGGGACAGGGAGCCATTTAACTTTATTATTACTATTTGCCTGTAAACCGCTTTGTGAACTTTGTGTTGAAAAGCGGTATATAAATACTATTTGAATGAATGAATGAATGAATGAATGAATGACCGTGAAGCAAGTGACCGCGTGCTGGGCCTTATGCCGTTGGAAGACAAGCGGTGGTGATTACCACTCTTTCGTTAAGAACATGAACGCCGACAATCAGCCCGGGCTGTTGCAGTTTCACACCACACACTCCAGAACTGGTTGAAACTGGCAT
>JAJKFI010000017.1:4114413-4134986 GCA_029204185.1 Lerista edwardsae | reverse complement strand
TATCTATTTCAGAAAGTTGATCCGTTATTTCTTTTTGTATATTTCTCTGTAAACTGGCTTGGGTTGCCTTATAGACAGACTTCTCTGAGAGCGGAATCCTAAACTGGAGTTAGGCTGGCACAGTTAGGCCAGCAAAGTTTGGCCAGCACAAGGGTCACTGTAAAGTGCGTTTGGACCACTCTCGGAGTAAGGGAGGATGGCGCACGTCTGTGTGCTGGCCAGCTATGACTCTGAGAGTGGTCTAAACGTACTTGACAGTATCCCTTGTGCCAGTCAAATTTTGCTGGCCTAACTGTGCTGGCCTAACTCCCGGTTAGGATTGCACGCTCAATGTTATAAATCCAGCTGCAGATTTCCTTTTTGTCGCTCTAATATGTTTAATAACCCTTCCTCTTTTTATGTAGCCATTCCAGTGTCTAGCAAAGACCATCATCATCGATGTAAAGCAGTTTTTTCCCACCTTACAAGGATCGCACATTGTGCAAAATTAACATACGTATCAGTCAAGCCAGTGATAATGTATGCTTCAGACAGCTAATATCACTTCAGTGATAGTTTCCCAAGAGCTACTAGTTTTTGCACAGAGCTGCTGCACAGGAAAATAATCAGCATTATCATGATGTCAAAACCAGCTCTGCTTCTACCTGTACCCAATTTACATATTTTTGTTATCTCTGACGCTGCAAGAGGTGGCTTTGTGGCTATTTCGTAGCATAGATTTCTTGTGCATTCAGGCTTAATTGTGACTCCTTCTAAACACAAAGGCCAAATTTTTGTGGAAATCTCATATTGCAGATCTCCCCCCTCCATTTATATAAGATATGGTACTGTTATTTTTCATTTGCCTTCTTTTTCCAAAGAGAGATATTAATGACTTGCTGAGAAAAGTTTGTTTTCTGAGTTTATAATACGTGGTTGCTTTCCTGGGAAAGATGTGATTTCTCTTCTCTTGTGTATAGAATACTTCTAGCTTGGAGATACTGCTGGGAACATGGGTTAGATTCTCCTTCTGCCTTAGCCACAGCAGCCTGTTCATTTCCAGGCTGTTTCTCATTCCCAGAAGGCCAAAGAACTCCTTTTTTATGCAAGCGAAGGGCAGGGCTGTCCCAAGGCCTCCTGTCACCCGAGATGGCATGCGCAGGGATGCTCTCCTGACTTGGTGATGTGCCAGCCTGTACCCCTCCTGCTCTGATAATAGGGATCAGTTGTGGACAGTGATGTCATGCAGGGGGTACGCGGGGGTACATGAGTACCGGTTTCTAGGATTACAGCTGGCCCCGCCCATTCGCCCGCCCACTCGTCGACTCCGCCCTCTGCAACGTTTGAATTTCCTGCATGTTTGAGTTGCCTGCATGTTCTCAGAGCCAGGCAGGCAGGCAGGCAGCGAGCGGAGCCTTTCCTTTCCTTGCCACTGAAAAATGAGTTGCTCTGGGGTTTTAACATGATGCCAGGCCTCCTTCACATGTTCTGGGGGTGCTGTGGAATACTGTTGCAACTGTTGGGTCAGTTTAAAATCATCTGAGGCCTCAAAAAGGGCTGTTTTCATGTCCCTTCCTGCCACGACCTCACTTCTGGCTTATGACGTCACTTCCGGTGGGCGGGTCCTGACACGTGCCAATCAAAAGTGAGTACCTGTTCTTAAATCATTTAGATGACACCACTGGTTGTGGATGTGTCTGCAGGCCCTTGACAACTACCCAACCAGTGGTATTCCTGGGACACACACACACAAAATGCTATGTTTTGCAGGAGCCTGAGGGGGAGCAAAATGTAAAGCTGCCCCCCTTGCCTTCAGAGCCATTTGCGGTTCGGAGGCATTGCTTTCTGAGCCAGGAATGGCTCTGAAGGCAAGAAAGAGGGACCTCTTTACACAGGAGCTCAGGCTCTAACAAAACATAACATTTTGCTCCCCCTCTGGGAGTGCCACTGTACCCAGCAATGCCAGCCCCATTCACTGCCCCTGTGAAGGCTGTTGGGTTTGAGGTGGAACTTGGAGGTCACAAGAGAAGGGGCAGCCCACAGGTGTTCTGGGAAGCAGCTCAGGCACGAAGGGCAGCAAGCCAAGATTATTCATAACCGAGGGTTCAATTGACACAATGAATTGCTACTGCTTTCCTGGAAGAGCTGGAGGAAATCTTAAAGAAGTGGAAAATCTGGGCCACAACAAGAGCAGGGGGCTTTCCCCCTTGCTTTTAAAGAATCCATGCTCCTCACTCAGCAAAGACAACACAAGAGAAACCCAGAGAGCTGCTTATTCTTCTTTCCAAGAAACAAAAGCCCCCGGAGAATATTTACACTGCTAGGAAGGGAGGAAAGTTTATGGCCAGTAAATTGCCTTTCCCGTGTTTGTGTTGGAACAGAAACCTCATTCAAAGGAAACATTTGAGTGAGTGCAGGGAAAAGGTGAATCAGTAAGAATCCGGAAGACCCCAAATGAGGAACGTCCTGCTGAGAAGCATAAAGGTTTAACTGACTATACCTGAACGTTTGTGAGAAAATAGCTGCTGCTAAAGCTTCGTGTTTATTTGTTCTAGGAATGGAATATTTCTTCGCTTAATTGGACAGAGTAACCAATTAAAAACCTTTCCAGATAAAGCAAAAAGGCATACTCCTTGATATCAGTAATGACTGCAAGTGACAGGCTTGGGCTTAGGAGAAACATTTCCCCTTTGCTTTTCTGCAGTTGGTGTTTGTGTACAGTAACTTGTCTCCTGCAGTGGTGCCTGAACGTGACAGACATGGAGATGAGGGTAGACAGGAGGTGTCCGTAGCATCGATAGGGGGGTGATGGCACAATATTTATTTATGTTGAGCGCAATCCTAACCCGGAGTTAAAAAGGTAAAGGTTTCCCCACGACCGGATGGTCTAGTCGTGACCGACTGTAGGGGGCGGTGCTCATCTCCTTTTCTAAGCCTGTAGAGCCAGCGTTTTTGTCCGAGGACAAGCTTCCGTGGTCATGTGGCCGGCATGACTCTACAGAATGCTGTTACCTTCCCACCAAAGTGGTCCCTATTTATCTACATGCATTTTAGGTGCTTTCGAACTGCTAGGTTGGCAGGAGCTGGGACAAGCAATGGGAGCTCACTCAGTCGCACAGTCTTGAACTCCCAACCTTGCGGTTGAAAGCCCAGCAACAGCGGATTAACTCGCTGCGCCACCACGTCCCTTGTCCCACGTCTAATTGTGGCCAGCACAATTAGGCCAGCAACGTTTGGCCGGCACAAGGGACACCGTGAAGTATGTTTGGACCACTCTCGGAGTCAGAGAGGCCAGCACACAGATGCACCCCATCCTCCCTGACTCCGAGAGTGGTCCAAACACGCTGTACTGTGGCCCTTGTGCCGGCATGACTCCAGGTTAGGATGGTGCCCTTAACTATTTTTACCCTGCCCAAGGTGGCTTGCAATTATCAACTAAAACACGATCTATAAAACAAGAAATGAAATCACAATGAAATAAATAAAACCATTTGGAGGAGAACAGACTATTTACAATCAAAGTATTTCTACAGGGGCACAGGAGGCAAACAAGTTGTCACCCAAATGCCAGACGAAACTGAAATGTTTTGAGCCCTCACTGAAAAGCCATGAAGGAGTGGGGAGATCTTAATTCCTCCAGTAGGGAGTTCCGGAATGGTGGGAGGCTGTGCGTTGCCGCTGCTGCCCAGAATGGCTGATCACATGGCGTGATGTGGTGCCTGCAATACAGGCATGCCCTGATCTGCTGGGGTTCTGTTCTGGGCCCCCTACCCGGTGGATACCTGAAACCGTGGATACTGGAGCTGCCGTTCTAAAGATAGGGGAATATCAGTGGTTTTGCTGCAACGATAAAAAAGAGGTTTGTTTAATGTTAAACTGCTATTGCTGAACTTGTTGACCGGAAGGTTGGCAGTTCGAGACCGCGCGACGGAGTGAGCTCCCATCGCTTGTCCCAGCTCCTGCCAACCTAGCAGTTCGAAAGCACGTAAAAATGCTAGTAGATAAATAGGGACCACTTCGGTGGGAAGGTAATGGCGTTCCGTGCTCCTTGGTGTATAGTCACCATGACCACGGAGACTTGTCCGCGGACAAACGCCGGCTCTTCAGGTTTAGAAACAGAGATGAGCACCGCCCCCTACAGTCGGTCACGACTAGACCATTTGGTCATGGGGAAACCTTTACCTTTATCTTTTTAATAGGCGTCCCAGTATCCATGGTATCTGTGGATAACTGAAACCATGGATACTGAATCGGTGGATACCAGGGCATGCCTGCCGTTGCCCCCCATAGCTAAGCTACGCTATTTTATGTGTGTTGTGTAGGTGCCTATTTTTTAAAACTGCCCCACCATTCTTTCTACATGATTACACACCGACCTCCCGACCTCCCAGCTTGTTTGCATTCAAGATTGGAGCTTCCGAGTTTGGAGCAACCAGACACCAATTACGACCAAGCAGGAAACGTTTTCAGTGTAAACTTCAGCTTGGCTGAAAATGAGCAGATCATTAGAAAGGGCTTTGGGGAGGCATATCAAGAGGCTCCTCATGTTTCCCTTCAAGTATGTTTAGCTCTGTGATGCGATTCAAAGAGAAATGGGAAAGGTTAATGATGCTTTCAAAATTCAGTTAGGATTCCCCGTGCAGCCGGTTGCGGCCATCAGAAAAATCTCCAGCTTCTTTTGAGAAAGAGAGCGCAATCTGTGGAGCTAAACGCTCGTTCTTATCTGCTTAAGGATAGCCAAGGGTCCATTTTGTGTTAGAAAATAGTGCTGGCATTCTGGAATCAAAGGTGGCAGGTCTCGCAAAGACCCCCAGCACTCTACCTAAGTCCCTGGCGAGCTGATGCCCATCAGAGTAGACAGTACCAGCTAGGTCAGTGGTTCCCAACCTTTAGGAGCCCCCAGACCACTGAGGCAAGAACTGGATTCATTGTGGACCACATGCAATAATTAGAGAAGATTTACTGGAGATATATCCAGTTTATTATTGACAGAGAGGATTTGCTGGTTTCTGTTGCCAGCTGTTGTTGTTCTGTGCCGGCTGCGGCTGGTCCACTCTCCATCCTCTCGGGTGGTCTTCTGGGGAGAGCTCACTCAGTGAGACACTGGTAGTCATGGAAGGCAGTCTTTTTTTCTGAGCCCATGCGGACGACTTCTCAGGGTCCTGCGGACTAGAGCTACATGGACAAATGGGTCCGACTCAGTACAGCACAGCTCAGGGCTGGCCTTAAGCCAATGTGACCCATGTTAAGAACATTAAGAACATAAGAGCCCCACTGGATCAGGCCAAAGGCCAGTGATGTCATGCAGGGGGTACGCGGGGGTACGCGAGTACCGGTTTCTAGGATTACAGCTGGCCCCGCCCATTCGCCCGCCCACTCGTCGACTCCGCCCTCTGCAACGTTTGAATTTCCTGCATGTTTGAGTTGCCTGCATGTTCTCAGAGCCAGGCAGGCAGGCAGGCAGCAAGCGGAGCCTTTCCTTTCCTTGCCACTGAAAAATGAGTTGCTCTGGGGTTTTAACATGATGCCAGGCCTCCTTCACATGTTCTGGGGGTGCTGTGGAATACTGTTGCAACTGTTGGGTCAGTTTAAAATCATCTGAGGCCTCAAAAAGGGCTTTTTTCATGTCCCTTCCTGCCACGACATCACTTCTGGCTTATGACGTCACTTCCGGTGGGCGGGTCCTGACACGTGCCAATCAAAAGTGAGTACGTGTTCTTAAATCATTTAGATGACACCACTGCCAAAGGCCCACCTAGTCCAGCTTCCTGCATCTCGCAGCGGCCCACAAGATGCCTCAGGGAACGTACAAGACAACTAGATATGTGCATCTCATTGCCACTCCCCTGCATCTGGCACTCCAACGTAGCCTAACTCTAAAGTAAGGAGGTTGCACTAACCATTATGGCCTGTAGCCTGCGATGGACTTTTCCTCCAGAAATCTGTCCAGACCCCTTTTCAAAGCATCACCAACTCCTGTGGCAAGGAGTTCCACATATTAATTACCCGCTGGGTAAAAAAGTATTTCCTTTTATCTGTTCTCACTGTCCCAACACTCAATTTTTGTGGATGTCCCCTGGTTCTGGTATTGTGTGTGAGAGAAAAGAACCTCCCTCTATCCACCTTATCCATCCTGTGCATAGTTTTGTATGTTCTAGGCTGAAGAGCCCCAAACGCTGTAGCCTTTCCTCATATGTGGTCACATTGGGCTCCGCTCTTCGGGGGCCCCTGCACCAGCGCAGTGAGCACATCACCTGCTGCAGGAGCCAGGGTCTCGATGGGCTGTAGGTCAGTGGGGCCAGCAGAGCAGCTTGACCTGGGGCCCTCCCACCTGCCCCTGCCCCTGCCCTGTCCAAAATGGGCCTCCTGGAAGCAGTCGGCAGTGGCGTCTTCATGTCGCCACCAACTCTTTCCAGGGACTGCACTTTGCGCATGGCACCACAAGTGCTTTTCTTGGTGAGTGGGGGGCCCCACAGGAATGCCCCACGTTGGGCCCCACTGCTCCCAGAGCCAGCCCTGGCACTGCTTCATGGTTGGCAAGTTGGTCCAGAACTGCTCTGCAGAAGACACAGAGAAAGCGGTTTTCAACCACTGTGCCGCGGTATACGGGTGTGCCATGAATGGTCCACAGGGGTGCTGTAGGAGTTCCGGGGAGGGTCATTTATTAGTAAGGCCATCGGGGGATGTGAACCTCCCCCCGCCCCCCACCAGCAGTTTGGTGTGCCTTGCCAATTGTCCAAAAACCAATGGTGTGTCCTGAAAATTTTAGCAGGGGCAATCCTGGGGGGGGGGTCAGCTCCGAGGGCACACTTCTAGGGGTGTGCCCCCCACCAGCAGGTGCCCCCCACCCCCAAGCAGCCTCGCCAAGGGGTGGGCAGCCCTTCATAGCCATGCCGGGTCGCTCTGGGAAGTGGCTTCTGGGGCAAGAAGTAGCCATGGAAGCCACTTCCTAGAGCGGCTTTGTGGTCCTACTCGGTGGGTGGGTGGGTGGGTGGGCAGGCAACATCCTGCCCCCCCCAGCCCAGCTCCCAGGGCATTTTCATCCCTCCCCCCTGGTCCGCTACTGCTTGTACAGTGGGATGAGAAAGGTTGAAAATAGCTGGGCTAGAGGAATGAGCCGTTCTTAGTGGCAGAGGCCATATGTTGCACGTAGAAAGTTCCAGGTCCAACCCAAAATAAAAGGATCTCAGGCAGGGAAAGGACTCTCTTTTGTCATCTCACACAACCAACCGGGGCTGGCCCAGCCGTGAGGTGAAGTCAGCAGGCTGCCTCAGGCGGTGAGGGCAACACCCTGTGCTCATCAGCTACCACAATGGCCCTCTCTGGGCCACCATTTACCCCCTTCCCCATTTCTTTTCTGTCACTTTGTGGTTTGAAATTTATGGTAGCCCGGAGGAGCCCCACCCACTCCATCCCTTCCTTCCAGTGTCCCTGTCCCTCCCCACCCTGTTCCACTATTTCAAAACAACATGGCCGAGTCAGGAGGAGGAAGCCGGCAAGCTGGGGCAAGGGAGGTTGCTAGGCAGTGGCCCTTGTGCCAGGCAAACTTTGCTGGCCTAACTGTGCCGGCCTAACTCCAGGTTAGGATTGCACACACAGTATTGACGATCCCACCACATAAATGACCTCACGTACAAGTCAGATGACGGTGCAAACATGATTTGCCCAATCAATGCAATCCTTCTATTCCTTTCGGGAGAGGGAAGGATCATAGATATTGGGTGAGCTGCATATCCACTTAGGAACATAAGAGGCTGGATCAGGCCAAAGGCCCATCTAGACCAGCTTCCTGTATCTCACAGTGGCCCACCAGATACCCTCAGGGAGTACACAAGACAACAAGATGCCTGCATTCTGTTGCTACTCCCTGCATCTGGCTTTCTGAAGTTGCCTACTACTAACGTAAGGAGGTGGCACCATGGCCTATAACCCACAATGGACTAGAAATCTGTCCAAACTCCTTATAAAGGCATTTAGGCCAGATGCTATCACCACCTCCTGTGGCAACAGGTTCCACAGATTAATACCCGCTGAGTAAAAAAGTATTTCCTTTTATCCATTCTAAATCTCCTGACACTCAGTTTTAGTGGCTGTCCCCTGGTTCTGGTGTTGTGAGCAGAGGCGTTTCTACAGGGATGGCTAAGCTCTAAATTTTGCAAGAAGCCTTACCCTGTCATGTAAATCCCTCCTCTCCCTTGCTGCTGTAGCCAGTAAGCAACGCCAAGATGTTGCTGTTCCCTGTGAGGATTGGCTAAAACGGTGCAGGAGAGGAGTGATTTTCACTGCAAGGTCAGGCTTCTTGCAAAACTTAGAGCTTTGCCATCCCTGTAGAAACGCCACTGGTTGTGAGAGAGGGAAAAGAACAACCCTCTATCGACTCTATCCATCCCATGCAGGCGATACCCCATTCATAATGTCAACATTTGCATGATGGTGGGAGCATGCATTTCTAAGGTTGGTCCCCACTACACAGGGAACTGGATGTCTGAACTTAGAACTTGGGACCTGAGATGCAAAATCAATTGATTCACACGCAATGTCTTCATCAATCATTGTAATCAAGTATTAAAAATATACAAAATATATAAATTAAACGGCTTTTTACAGAAGGCACATTTGTGGCTTTTTCAAGTCCAGGTATCCATACATTCTCCTTGGCCTTTATCACAAGGCATAGGGCACTGCTGCTACTGACCCACGACTGTCATGACAACTGAGGACCTCTTTCTTGGTCAGCCCCGTCTGTCTGTGGTACTGGCCTTCCCGGATTGTCTTCAGACACTTTACGTTCTTGCCCAAGGTGATGCTTTTGATGGAAGGCAAGTATTTCAACATCGCTTTCGATAAGGAAGCAGCCACACTTGTGCCAGACAGGTTGAGCTCTTGCAAGGAACTCAGGCTGTAAAAAACTTCAGGGCTGAAAGATTTAATGTTGGGGTTGTTGGATAAATCAAGCACTTGAAGAGCAGGCAGGTCGTGGAAGCTGTACGGAGAAATCTCTGAGAGTTCGTGAATGCCACTGAGCGACAGGTGGATTAAATCCTTCAGACCAGAGAACGCCCCCTTCTCAATGGTTGACACTGGATTTCCATCAAGGTTCAAGTACTGAAGAGGGATTCCGTGGAGGTGTGGGACATTGTTCAACCTGTTCCCGGACAGATTTAAGCTCTGGATATTTGGTACAGCTTTGTCCTGGTGCCTGGAGACCCTGTTTATCAAATTGTTTGAGAGGTCCACGTTAATCGGTTTCCCCTGACCTTTCGACGCAAAGACGTTCATAGAGATGTCCAAGATGAGGTTGCTGCTCAGATCAACATCCCCCAGGGGCGACCGGGAGAAGCATTCATCTGGGAGGGCAACCAAAGAGTTGTGACTCAGATCCAACGATTCCAGGTAGCGGAGCCTGGAGAACGTTGCGGAAGCGATCTTGGAGATCTTGTTGTAGCTCAAGTCGAGGCTAACCAGTGTGGTGTATCCGGGGCCAGTCAGCATGGACTCATTGATGGACTCCAGTTTGTTGGACGACAAATCCAAGTAGGTCGTGTCCAAGGGGATGGGCACTGGCACGATGTGGGACCCGATCCCACTGCAGTCCACTTTGGTTAAGCTGAAGCTGTCGAAGAGGCCAAAGCTCTCCACTTCACAGTGGCACCCCGGGAAGCAGGTCTTGAGAGTGCTGATGCTGGGAAGGAGGAGCAGCAGCACGAACCAAGTGGAGAAAGGCATCGCGGGAACCTGGACCACAAAATGCAAAGGAAGACGTCAGGGACGGTCACAACCAGGGCGATGTGGGTGTGTGTATGTGCTCTACGAGGGTAATTCTCTTCTATATGGATTTGAGAGCAGGAACCCTTGCAACCATGAAATTCTCCCCGTGCAAAATTTTGCGCCCCTAAGAATCAGGTGCCCCTGTGCATGCCTCCTTGTCCTGCATTTGCCTCATGATGTCATGATGTAGGCAGCGGCGTCATGCAGCCGGAACACTGGGCGGGAGGAATGGGTGAGCGGCAGCCCGCCCGTTGCGTACCGCTCCGTTTCGCTGTCTGTCCCGCCCTGGGGGCGGGGAAGACGGCAAAACGGAGCGGTACGCAACGGGCGGGCTGCCGCTCACCCGTTCCTCCCGCCCAGCGTTCCAGCTGCATGATGCCGCTGGATGTAGGGTGCCCGGGGTCAGTTAAACCCCATATGCCTTGGGGGGCACAACACGTGCCTTGCCCCTGGCTCGGGCAAGGCCCTCAATGCCCCTGCCCGCAGCCCTTTTAAAAACCTATGCCCGTGCAAACTTAGCTTTCACATTAATATGCAAGTTTCAATAAGCAGTTTGGGACTAAAGAAACTGGTGCCAGGAAAATCTTGACAGGACAAGAAAATGGAACAGAGCCTGGTGATGTGTGATGATACATTTTCTCCACATGGAAATATTTGCCATCTCTGATGCTGAGTGAAGAACCAGCATGTCTACTGGAAGCTGCACCCAGATTCTCCTGTTTTAAATTGTTTAGCAGATGCTGCCTAAAGGACTCAGGCTTTTTTTTCCCCCTTAAAGGTCTTGAAAACTACAGCCACCACATTCTGTGGGCTGCTCCACAGGGGCACATTCATCATTAGATGAGTGCAAGGTACTTTGCACATGCTCAGGAGCTACTCAGTGGGTGGTGCCAAAATATTTTGCAAATAGAAAGGAAGTGATACTATTAGACTCACACTAATGTGGCTTCCTGGATCTTGTCACACTACAGAAGCTAAAGGGCCTATAAATTTTTTTTTTTAAAATTGGGCTTGTTGTATAGAAAAAAATGGCAGCCTCCATTCCAGAATTAAGAGTGCAATGCTAACCTGGAGTTAGGCCAGCACAGTTAGGCCGGCACAAGGAACACCATGAAGCACGTTTGGACCACTCTCGGAGTCAGAGGGACCAGCACACAGATGTGCACCATCCTCCCTGACCTTGAGAGTGGTCCAAACGCACTTTACGGTGGCCCTTGTGCTGGCCTAACTATGCTGGCCTAACTCTAAATTAGGATTGCGCTCTAGGTGGGATTATACTTCCTAACAACCACACAATACCAGTTCTCTCTTTCCAAGAGTTCGGGGAGATGCATTTTGTCCCTAGCATGGCCATTAAGCCCCCTAACCTTTGGAGCTGGCCAACCGATCACAAATGGAAGCAATTGCACTCCAGTGTGAATTTACAGCAGGAGCAGGGTGACAATAGGATAAATTCCACAGCCTTGGGAGGATCATTAAGAGCTTCTATTTTTAAACAGGCCAGAGGGAGAGAGGGCAGCCTATGGCAAATGGAGAAAACTTCCAGAGATGTTGCCTTAATAATGTCACTTTGCCAGCGATAGAAACCCTTTTAAGTGCTGCCGTTCTCCAAAGCGTGCCTGCTGTTTGTCACATTTTAATAGACTCCTGGGTTTTTTCAGCACTGATTAATCTGTCTACCTGTGTTAAAGTCAGGCTCTGTGCTGCGTTACAGACAGAATGGCCTCTGCTATTGTTTTCCAAGGAGGGGCGTTTAAAAAGGAGACTTTTTAAAGCCGAAGATGAAGAGAAAAGCACAAAGCAATTTAACCGACTTGCCAAGATTCACGGAGGGATTTTTTTTTTTTTTTTTTACAGAGGAACTGGATCACATGAACGTGACAGAATCTGTCTGGATTTAATCAGTAATTTAAGGAAGGGGGGAAAAGGCTATGGAAATCTTAACAGAGAGGGGGGAAAAATGTTTGCCAGTAAAAATCCTTTTCAGAAATTGTGTTTAGCTGGATAGAGGCTAAGGGGACATCCCATTTTCAGGCTGGAATAATGGCAGGGGCCAAGCCGATAGCAGATACCGCTGTAAAATACATCAAGCTCTGATACTGGTCAATTATTGTCCTTTTTTTGGTCTCCTGAAGATATTTTGGAAATGCCTCATAACCGTTTTTTCCTAAGTAAGTCTCGGCATCAGAGGATTTGAGGGTTGGGAGAGTTAAAACAGATAAAAGGAAGTACTTTTTTACCCAGTGGGTAGTTAATCTGTGGAACTCTTTGCCACAGGAGGTCTGGTCATCTGGTGATGGCATCTGGTCTTGATGCCTTTAAGAGGGGATTGGACAGATTTCTGGAGGAAAGGTCCATCGTGGGCTATAGGCAATGATGGATTGTGCAACCTCCTTACAAAGGTTATGGGCTACTGGTACCGGGTGCAAGGGAGTGGCAACAGGATTCAGGCATCTTGTTGTCTTGTGCCTCCCTGGGGCACCTGGTGGGCCGCTGTGAGATACAGGAAGCTGGACTAGATGGGCCTTTGGCCTGATCCAGCGGGGCTCTTCGTATGTTCTTATGATTTGAGCATCTGGGGATGTCAATCTTGGGACTCAGAGGACCTGATTTTTGGACTGGCCCAACCCAGACTGGCCCACACTAATAATCATGCTCTCTAGCCTGTAAGGGCCCAATCCTACGGGCCTGAGCAAAGGAGGTACGAGCGCACCTGCTGGAGCTTGTGTCGCAAAAGGTGCCACAAGGCCCCTCCAGCATCAGTGGTGAGCAGTTACCGCCGGCGCTGGGGGAACACTGGCCCAGCACTGCCCAGAGGTGGCAACGCAGGCCGTCGAGCGTTATGTCACTGCCGCTGCGGCCTGTTCAGATGTGGCCCGGAGGGCGTTCCTGGGTGGGGGGAGGAGCACAGCAGGGGTGGAACCGGCGGCAACATTGGCTGCCAGATCTGTGTTGCGTGGCCCAACATGGACGCCCTCACCTCCGCGTCAGCTAAATAGGGGACAAACATCCCCTTCTCCTGTGGACCCTCCTGCCTGACTGCTACAGGATGCAGCGGTAGCTGCCTGGCCACCGCTGCTTGCTCGGGCGGGCGGGCAGCTCAGGATTGGGCCGCCAATCACCTGAGCAGAGCTGATGCAGCGCGGCGATGAACTGAGAAGCCCCAACATGTTTTTGAGCAGGTTGCCCTGGGTGGAAAGCAAACCGGCTACGTTGCACTGACGAATTGCACTGAAGAACTGATTCGTGCTTTCCCCTGGTTTTCCTTTCCCCCCTCCTCTTTTCTTGGTGATTTGTATCTGCAGAAGGGGGGGGGGGATAAAGAAACCAAACTGCAAAGCCAAAAAGTCAACCGAGAGCAAATGCAAGTCCAGCCCTTGATTAACTCCACATGTCTGCCTGTTCGCAGCCCAAGCCAGCCTCCCCCTTTACTTCCCCGGCCGTCCTGGTCCCAGCAGATGCCTGACTTTGCTCTCACTACTTGGTCCCGCATCCCCCCACCCCCACTAATACATTTCTCCAGCCTGTCCTTGGCGCAAGGAGAATGCGCTCTGTGCCTTGGCTCCTGGTTTCCCCTTTGGCAGCGCCATAACTCAACATCTGCAGCCGACCGGAGGGAATTTACGGCAAGCTGTCCGAGGGGAAGAGGCTCGTCATCCTCACCTGTCCTCCCCCTCCCCGGGGGCCCAACTGTTTATTTAGGTGTCTCCTTTTTCCCTCCTGCTGTGCAGCCATTTCAGGGCTTTAACTGTGCAAATGGTTTATTGCACAATCTCTCTCTCACACACACACACACACACACACACACACCCAGCCCTCCTTGCTTTGCTCACACATCTCCCGTATCCATTCCCTCAAGAGGATACTGTAATTTTTGGTTTATTGACGCATTGAGTATTTACTCATGTTATGTCTTTTGGGGCCACCATTTAAAATAAAGGCATCACAAGATGGCTAACAACATTTTTAAAGGTGTTTTTTTTAAGTATTTAAACTTCTATAATGTGTAATTGGGGAAATGGCTCTTTCCCAGAGAGGGCACATTACTGCTGCAACAGCTGGGTAGACAGCAAAGTGCACCTCGTGTGCATATGTGTTGTAGCAACCTCGTTTCTTCCAAGCTGCCCTCCTTTCTCTGCATCTGGAGAGTTCCAGGGGTTGTCCTCCTCAATTTCTAGGCCAGGGGTCTCCAGACATTTCACTATGAGGACCACATTGTGGTCTGAAGGCCAGGGGGAAGAACCAGGTTACACAGGAGCTCAGGTTCCTGCTACGCTTAGCTCTTCTCCACCCCTGTATGAATGCCACTGGACCACATGTGACTTTTTAAGCTCTCCCAAGTTCAAAAATCAGGTTTGGCTTGCGAGTGAATCAAAAGGAACTGGGGTAGGGGTGAGGAACGGCACGCAAATGAACTGGCATCAGTTTTCATCTACTGGCTAACCACACACTCCCATCAAGAGCAAACACTGTAATCCTCGCACAGGTGAGACCTCATTAAGGCTTTGAGGAAGCAACAAGAGGGATTGACACCTGGAGGCCTGGCCCCTCTCCAATGGGGGCAACGCCCCAACTTGTTCCAGGTGGGTTTTTTTTAAAAAGGCCACCCATAGTGCAAGATTTCCATTTTGCTAGGCAAGTGCTGAGAATATCCTGCAGAAGAGACCCTCTGGCCCAAGCTGGACAGTGCAGGGCAGGGGTGTCAAACTCACTTCATACAGTGGGCCGAATAGCATTTATGATGCCTGCTAAGGGCTGGACATTAAAAAGCTCAACATTAAAAAGCTCAACATTAAAAAGACTAAGATCATGGCAACCACTCCCATCACTTCCTGGCAAATAGGAGGGGAAGAAATGGAAGCAGTGACAGACTTTATTTTCCTGGGCTCCAAGATCACCGCAGATGGTGACTGCAGCCATGAAATTAAAAGACGTTTACTTCTTGGGAAGAAAGCTATGGTGAACCTAGATAGCTTAATCAAAAGCCGAGACATCACCCTGCCAACAAAGGTTCGCATAGTCAAAGCGATGGTTTTCCCAGTAGCCATGTATGGCTGTGAGAGCTGGACCATAAGAAAGGCAGAGCGTCGAAGAATCGATGCTTTTGAATTATGGTGTTGGAGAAGACTCTTGAGAGTCCCCTGGACTGCAAAGAGATCCAATCGGTCAATTCTCCAGGAAGTCAAGCCTGATTGCTCCCTGGAAGGACAAATGCTGAAGCTGAAGCTCCAATACTTTGGCCACCTGATGAGAAGAGAGGACTCTTTAGAAAAGACCCTCATGCTGGGAAAGATTGAAGGCAAAAGGAGAAGGGGGCGACAGAGGATGAGATGGTTAGATAGTGTCACCGAAGCAATGAATATGAAATTGGGCGAACTCAGGAAGCTAGTGGAGGACAGGGAGGCCTGGCGTGCTGTGGTCCATGGGGTCGCGAAGAGTCGGACACGACTTAGCGACTGAACAACAAAGGGCTGGAAGTGATGCCATAAAGCAGGAAGTGATGTCATTAAGCAGGCCATGACTAGAAATCAGCACTTTTTTTCTCATTTAGGAATTCATTCGCTGCAAATAGAAAATTTGCAGATCCTGATCATATTTTCAAGATATGGAAGAGCCCAATTATCATGCGGGCTGCCCTTTCAGCAGTGACATGTCAGTGACACCTGAGGGCAGCTGACAGTGGTGCTGGGAGAGCCCAAGGGCTGGATAAAGAGCTTCCGCATCTGCCCACCCACCCCCCCCGAGCCTTATGTATGACACCCTGGACAAGGGTATGCGTGTGGCTCCCCTCTTCTGTTTTGAACTACGCTAACAATTCTACCAGTATTAGTTCTATTTGTAATAAATCTTTCGTGGTGCATTGGCTAAGCTGTGCGCCATCCTCCCTGACTCTGACAGTGGTCCAAACATGCTTTACGGTGTGCCAGCCAGACTTTGCTGGACTAATTGTGCGAGCCTAACTCCAGGTTAGGATTGCGCCCTGAGTCTCTGAGCTTCTCTGCTACATCAGCACCAATGACTTGGAGTTAGGCAGCACAAGAGACACCATAAAGTATGTTTGGACCACTCTTGGGAGACAGAGAGACCAGCACACAGATACGCACCACCTTCCCTGACTCAGAGAGTAGCCCAAATGCGCTTTATGGTGTCCCTTGTGCCAGCCAAACCTTGCTGGCCTAACTGTGCCGGCCTAACGCCAGGTTAGGGTTGCACCCTGAGCTACAGCATCATCCCCTATAGGCCAGCATAAAGTGCATTTGGCCTTCTCTTTGTGTCAGGGAAGATCATACACATCTGTGTGCTAACCCCCCTGACTCAGAGAGTGGTCCAAATGTGCTTTACGGTGCCCCCTATGTCGGTCAAACTTTGCTTTATTTACCCCATATTCACCTCAGAATTTTACCTCAAAATTTACCTCAGAATGCCAGATACAAGGGAGTGGCGTTTGGACCACTCTCGGAATCAGGGAGGATGGCGCTCATCTGTGTGCTGGCCTCCTTGACTCCGCGAGTGGTCCAAACGTGCTTTACGGTGTCCCTTGTGCCGGCCAGACTTCGCTGGCCTAACTCCAGGTTAGGACTGCGCCCTCAATTGCGTACTCTGGATTGCACATAGACCCCTGTGGTGAAGTTTGAAGTGAAGCCACAAAAAGTTTCTGGAAACAGTTGCTGAGGACAGGATGATAAACTGCTTGGGTTAAAGAACAGAGCGCCTCAGCTGTGTGGCTGAACAAATCGCCTCCCGCCTCTCCTCCCCACCCCATGGGTTTTGGAATCATGTTGCAATGGCTGAAGAAAGAGGAAGATGAAGATGGATCAGTTACAGGCACCAGCAGATCCAGCAAAAAAAAAAAAAAAAAAAAGGAACGCTTTTCATTTGGTCTTGCTCAGCAAGCCAAACCACAACAACTGCTACCATCTCCATTGTGACACACACAACAACATCCCTGCGAACTGCTACCATTGATGCCAGCAGGAAGAGGGGCGAGATCAAATGTTCAGCCAGCGTGTGGAGCAGAATGTGCAACGCAGGGAGGAACCACCAAGCCCATTAATGCCATCACAGTTACGCTTTGCAAGAAGTTTGGGAACAATGCGTGGTTTTTTATATTTCCTGCCTGCTGTTTCAGCTTTCATAGAACTGAAGAGAAAACACATGCATAAAAGAAAGCACTTTCTCTTCCCCCCCCCCCGCACTGCTGAGGTCTCCGGGGGACACTCTAGGTAGGGCTGCAACCCGACGAAATAGATTAATTGCCAGAGTTTAGTTCTAGTAATTTAATGTGCATAACAAAATAAATTCTAGATTTCTAATGGAAGGTTCCTTTTGTAAAAGCCATATTGTTCTTCCACTAGAGAGCAACAGAAAAAGTTAAAATGAACAAAAAGGATAGATACCGTATAGCACACAGGGCAGAGTGGAAAATCCTCCCTGAGGACTTTCAGCTCAGGTTCTGAGTACTTTAGGGAGCTAGTGGTGGGACAAAAATGGCGTTTCACTGGGACTTGTTGTGTGGTGACACAGTTTCTCCGCACGTGCACAATTTTCTCCAAAATGCCCTTTGGAATGATTGTATACCATCACATACAGGGATGTGCGCTCGTCACTGAGCTCGAGTCGACATGAGTCAGTGACCCCATAACGCAACTCAAGAGTCACAGTGCACCTACCACCATATGTCTACTGCTGCGGGTGGTCAGAAGGATGGCTTCCAGATCACTCACGAGGTCTTTCAGGGTGACGCAGAAATGTCAGAAAAAAAAGTCAGCAAGCACATACAAGCCAGAGTCAGAACTTGAGTCAAATTCAAGTCACAATTCTTTTCTGAGGCACTGGTTCCGAGAATGAGTCGGGTCGAGTCAATGATGGCCGTGACTCAAGTTAACTTGAGTCACGAAACACCAGTATTTTTGTGACTCGAGTTGCAATGACCTGAGGACCCATCCCTGTCAATTTAATTAGGGTACCCATGGGGTATCCACAGGAACAGACTGACTGGCCTAGCGCAATCCTAACCTGGAATTAAGCTGGCAGTTAGGCCAGCAAAGCTGGTTGGCACAAGGGACACCGTAAAGTATGTTTGGACCACTCTCAGAGTCAGAGAGGCCAGCGCACACACGTGCGCCATCCTCCCTGACTCCAAGAGTGGTCCAAACGCGCTTTATGGTGGCCCAGGTGCTGGCCAAACTTTGCTGGCCTAACTCCAGGTTAGGATCGAGCTCTTAGATGAATCCAGTTCCTTGCTGCTCAAACAGGCACAAGCCTATAAGACTAGAATCGTGTGTTTAAAGAATAGAATTAAGGTTACACGTTATGTCAGAAGACACCCTAAGGTATTCAGAGAATAAATACAGGACACACTCAATGCTATAACAATAAAGCTAAATTCCTAAGCTTGCCTTTCCCTAACGTACACTTGGAGCTTTCCAGCATAAGCAGGTAGATTTTCTACCTGTCGTACCACAACTGATACAAAGAGACATCCGGGATGCAATCAGGTGAAGAGAAACCCAGTCTGAACACAGACTAACTGGGCAAAGACTCCAACTATAACCAGTTTACTAAAACTTCAAGAAAATAAATCAATCAAAATGGGAAGACAGGTATAAAAAGTAACAAGCAGGCTTAAGAAAAATGCCTGCACTTGATTGGACGGATGCAGAAGACTGCATGTCCAAACTGGATATAGTAACTAGTAACGCCCAGTAGGGGAAGGTATGTACTACTGTACTTAAGAGCAAAGTACACGGGGCCCCAAGGCTCAGTACTACACATGTGTAGTAGTAGAAGCAGGCTGGCTTGGAGTGGGAAGAGTATACAAAACAAAATTAAGCCCATAGGCACTTCTGGCTAGAAATAGACTCTTTATTGCTACCTACCAATTTGCATCATATTCTGTCCTTCTGCCTTCAGGAGAGGAAATGGCTGTGCCTTCCACAGACCAGCATTTCGTTCCAAGGGTAGACTTGGCAACAACAACAACCCCCCCCCAAACAAAACAAAACAAAACAAAACACAAACAGGCATCCTTTTGCTGGATCTTGAGAAACCTCAGCTGGAGAATTTCATGAGGCTTCCTGATTGGATTTGTGGGACACCTGAAGCCATTCCATCCCACCCCTCTACCTAGATAGGCAGGCTGGGCTGGCCAATCAGTGAGCACATGCCAATCTAGCCCCATGTAGAAAATGTCACAGTAGTCAAGTTTGGAGGCTAGAACAGCATCAGTGACTGTGGCTAGGTGTTGGGTCCTCATGCTCCCCCCTGAACGAAAAGCTTGGCTCTCCAAGAAGGTCAATCAATCAATCACTAGTATTTATATACCGCTTTTCAACACAAAGTTCACAAAGCGGTTTACAGGCAAATAATAACATTAAAGTTAAATGGCTCCCTGTCCCAAAAGGTCTCACAATCTAAAAGAATGGAGAACACCCCCAGCAACAGCCACGAGAAAGACACTGTGCTGGGGTGAAGAGGGATAATTGCTCTCCCCCTGCTAAATATAAGAGGATACCACTTGTAAAAGTGCCTCTTGCCCAGTTAGCAGGGGTTAAACAATCTCGCGATTGTTTAACAAAGGTGACACAATCTCGCGATCCACTGTTGCCATCTGCTGTTTCGATAGATGCGATGACATTGGTCAACACATATGCCATGTGATCTTGTAAGATCTGCTCTTGTAAGTGATCCAGCAATGCTGCGAGCATTGTGCTGCCACTGCGCATGATGCAGCTGCCACCGGAGGCTGGAAGCTCCTGGACCTCCTGGCTCCTGGACCACAGTGTGAATGCAGTCCTAACCTGGAGTTAGGCCAGCACAGTTAGGCCAGCAAAGTTTAACTGGCACAAGGAATATCATAAAGTATGCTTGGACCACTCTCGGAGTCAGAGAGGCCAGCACACAGATGGGTGCCAACCTCCCTGACTCTGGGAGTGGTCCAAACATGCTTTACGGTGGCCCTTGTGCCGGCCAAACTTTGCTGGCCTAACTGTGCCGCCCTAGCTCCAGGTTAGGATTGCGCCCTCAGTCTATGCATTTTTTTTTTGCTAAAGCTTGTATATGGTTTTTTTTTTTTAAAATCAAGGTGCTCCAACATTATGTTACTTTATTGAAAAGTTGGCACGGACTCACAAGTGCAAAGTAACCCGGCGGAGAGCGAGAGCGAGATCCCCCTCCTGCCGCCTTGGCGTGCAACTCGCAAGACGCTGCAAAGGCCGCCGTAAAAGGAATGCTTGTCTGGAAAGCCCGCGTGAGTCACTCCTTGCTCAATGCTCCCCCCCTCCTTTCCAACTGACTTAACGAGGAGGCAGGAGAAAATTGTGGAGGAGGAAAGTCAGCGAAGCAGCTCAGGGAGAGAGGGAAAAGTCCGAGGCCTCACGGAAAACGACCTGCAGCATGGAAGTTGCACTGATCCCGGATCCGCTTTTCAAAGACGATCCTCCGGGCTGCAAAGGTCGATTTGCAAACGCTCGGCTGGCTCGTCTGTGCTCTGTGGGTTAAGTTCAGTGGTTGCAACAGCAGCCTTAAGGAGATGCCAGCTTTGTTTGGAGAGGCCCCGGGGTTATCGGTGTGTGCCGAAAGGCTCACCTACAAGACACAAAACTGGCATTGCTGGAGAGAGGGTGTCTTGCTGTGGCCAAGTGTGGGAGCCAGGCAGTGATGTCATGCAGGGGGTACGCGGGGGTACGCGAGTACCTGTTTCTAGGATTACGGCTGGCCCCGCCCATTCGCCCGCCCACTCGTCGACTCCGCCCTCTGCAACGTTTGAATTTCCTGCATGTTTGAGTTGCCTGCATGTTCTCAGAGCCAGGCAGGCAGGCAGGCAG